>JAAGEH010000031.1:11440301-11613806 GCA_011751065.1 Lasiurus cinereus
TTTAAAGAAATAATGACTGAAAACTTCCCACATCTGGTAAAAGAAATAGACTTACAAGTCGAGGAAGCACACAGAACCCCAAAGAAAAGGAACCCAAAGAGGACTACACCAAGACACATCATAATTAAAATGCCAAGAGCAAAAGAGAAAGAGAGAATATTAAAAGCAGCAAGAGAAAAACAGTTTATTACCTACAAGGGAGCACCCATACGACTGTCAGCTGATTTCTCAACAGAAACGATGCAGGCCAGACGGGAGTGGCAAGAAATATTCAACGTGATGAACAACAAGAACCTATAACCAAGAATAATCTATCCAGCAAAGCTATCATTCAGAATTGAAGGGCAGATAAAGACCTTCACAGAGAAGAAAAAGCTAAAGGAGTTCATCAACTCCAAACCAGTATTATATGAAATGCTGAAAGGTACCCTTTTAGAAGAGGAAGAAGAAAAAGGTAAAAGACAAAAAATTATGAACAACAAATACACATCTGTCAACAAGTGAATCTAAAAATTAAGTGAATTAAAAATCTGATCAACAGAATAAACTGGTGAATATAAGAGAAGCAGGAGCACAGAAAGGGAGTAGACTGATAATTCTCAGGAGGACAAAAATCATAAAGCATCAAACAGACTGTGAAATTATAGCAGAAAGATTAAAGTTAGGTGAGGTAAATAAGTGATCAATCAAAGGACTTGTATGCATGCTTATAAACATAACTAATGATCACAGACACTGGGGGGTCGGGGTACGCCTGGGAGGGAGGGGGGCAATGGGGAGATATGTATAAAAAATTAATAAAAATTAATTAAAAAAATAGTAAGGGATTGACTTAAGACTAGAAAATTAAATTGATGGAACAGAGCAGAGTCTGGGATAGGTCCAAGTACATATGGAAATACAATATATGGCAAAATTGGCATATATATTCAATAGAAAAAAGACTTGTATGAATAAATGGTCTTGCCATACTAGCTATTTATTTGAAAGAAAATAAAACTACATAACCTAAAATAAATTTTAAAGCTTCATATCCTAAAATGAATTCCAAGTATATTAAAGACTTAAAATAGAAAAAAGAAAATCACTGAAAATATGAACAGGAAGTTTAAGGAGGGAAGACTTTCCTCCATGAATGAAAGAACAAAAATCATAGAAAAATAAAGATAAATGACAAATTGGGAAAATATTACAACACATGATAGATAAAAGGTTGATATCACTAATAATAAAATTATATAATATGGCATTATTATTAACAAATATATTATAACATTATATGTTAATATATTTTCTAATGTTGAATCATTTCTTACCTCTGAAATAAACCCAGTTTAGTTATAGTATTTAATATTATATATGTATGTTAAGTTATATGTTACATATATTACATATATTTATGTTAAATGTCAGTATTTCAAGAATTCTATCATGTGAACTCTGTCTTGGGGGGGTCTCATCCATTTCTAAGTTCTCAATACCACTTATACAGTCATGAGTCAAAGTAGGTTTACAGTTGTTCATATGGAAAAATAATACAATAATTAACAAATAGTATTAGAATAAATTCTGTCTGGCATACTCACATAACATTTTGGCTAGTAAACATTTAAAAAACCCAAAGGACCCTCTCTTTTTAAAGGTACTAGAGATGAATGCATGAGTCCTTCCATAAAATTTGTGCCTTTATTTAGTGACAGTAATCAAGAGGATTTGGGCAGGATAATAGGCAAGTTTACTTATGTATCAGCTTAAAGATATTCTTGCAGAAGGGCAGTGAACTTTCTCTATTAAATAAATTTTGTTTAAATTATTAACTGAAAATTAGCAACATTTATATATCCTATCTAATAAAAGAGTGATATGCAAATTAACAATCACTCAGCTATACCCACAAGCCATGCTCACCAGCCAATCAGGAGTGAGTATGCAAATTAACCCAACTAAGATGGCATTGGCCACGGAGAGAATAGGAGGCTTGGGTTTCCCCAGTAATGGAGGAAGCCAAGCTTTCCACACACTCTGGCAGGCCCAGGCCTCCACTCAAGGATAAAAAAGTTTTAATTATAGAAGATAAATAAATCCCAACAAAAATGGCTGCAGTCACAGAGTGAACAGGAGGCTTGGCTCTGCTCAATGATACAAAGTTTCAATTATAGAAGATAAATAAATCCCAGATACCAGAGCCTCCACTTGGATCTCCAGGGGCATGGCAGGCCTGCAGGCCCCTTTTCCAGGCTGCCCCATGCCCCAAGGGAACTCCCACCCTGATCCAGGACACCCTTCAGGGCAACCCAGCTGGCCCTCACCCATGCACCAGGCCTCTATCCTATCTAATAAAAGAGTAATATGCAAATTGACCATCACTCCAACACTCAATATGGCTGCCCCTATGTGGACACAAGATGGCTGAAACAAGATGGCTGCCACAAGATGGCCAGCAGGGGAGGGTAGTTGTGAGGGACCAGGCCTGCAAGGGAGCGCAATTGGGGGCAATCAAGCTTGCAGGGGAGGACAGTTAGGGGTGACCAGGCCAGCAGAGGCGGGAAGTTGGGGGTGACTGGACCTCCATGGAAGGGCAGTTGGGGGGGACCCAGGCCTGCAGGGGAGTGCAGTTAGGGGCAAACAGGCTGGCAGGGGAGCAGTGGGGCATCAATCAGGCTGGCAGGGGAGTGGTTAGGGTCAATCAGGAAGGCAGACAGGTGAGCAGTTGGGAGCCAGCAGTCCTGGACTGTGAGAGGGATGTCCGACTGCCCATTTAGGCCCGATCCCAGTAGTTGGACATCTCTCAAGGGGTCCCAGATTGGAGAGTGTGCAGGCTGGGCTGAGGGACATACACCCCTGTGCACGAATTTCATGCACCGAGCCTCTAGTATATATATATAAAAGCCTAAGCGACTGTTATGACCAAAGGACTGGAATGATTGGAACTACCAGTTGTCCAGTTGCTATGATGCACACTGACCACCAGGGAGTAGACATTCAATGCAGAAGCTGTCCCCTGCCTGTCAGTGTGCTTCCACAGCCAACCTCCCATGGCCCCTGCCCCCCGCTGGCCAACCTCCTGCAGCTCCTCCCCCTAACCAGCCAGCCCCCTGATAGACCTCAATCACTGGCCAGGCCTAAGGACCCCACCCATGCATGAATTCATGCACCGGGCCTCTAGTATAATAATCCTCATTACTGTAGCACCTTTGTAGAGTTATTGGTAGATTTTTAAATAGGGTCATATGGCTAAGATTCACAACATTTAGTGCTGCAATTTCATCACCACTCCCCCTTCCCAAGAAAAGTTCTAGTTCATGTATGTTAAATTTGAAATTGACTATGAGCATTTGGGAATGACTGTCCTCCACAGCCTCAGAAATAACTCTAAATACCTCTAGAAGTCCCAAGGTCAGGGCTAGGGATCTCTGGCAAAGTGTAGTACCCAGAAATATTATTATAGTACTACTTACTAACAACTGCTCTTACTATTACTCCTACTCCTGTTGCTACTGCTACAATTACTACCACCATTTATTGAGCCTCAGCTATATGCCAGACACAGTAGCAGTGCTTTAACATATACTAACTTGTCCTGCAAGGTATATAATTAGTCCAAGTTTTATAGATGATGAAACTGAGGCTCAGAGAAGTTATGTGTTCAAGGTTACAGCTAGTATGACTCCTCTCTGCCCAACTCCAAGGCTGCCACAGCACACTGTGTTCCAGAAACTGTATTTCTAGGAAGAGAGAGTTGTAGAAACTGAAGCTTTGGAGCTTTGAAGAAGACCCTGGACTGGAGAGGTGGCTAGAAACCAAATAAAAGATGAAACATATGTGTTTTGAGTCAGTGGATCTAGTAACTCCTGCTGTTAGCTACCCAGTAACAGAATAAACAACTGGAATATTCTATGTGTGTTTGTAAGTCAGATTTTTCTGCACTTCAAAAAGATACTAACTACCACTCTACCTCTCTTCACCTTCAAACCTTCCACACCTTGAAAGCTTCTTCTCCTATGCCATCTCAATCCTCTGTTTTGTTGATTTACTTCCTCCCTTCTTCTCTTTTTGTTTCTCTTTTGCTCTCCTCCAGAATTCACATCCCTGTCTCATATCCCTTATTCACTACAAGTCTCCTTATGGGATGGATCAGGAACCACTAATGAGAAACAAGGGACATCCAAGTGTTGTGTACCTTAACTTTACAAAAGGAAATGCCATGGGGTGGTTAATGGTACATACTCCTGAGTTAAAGTACCTGGATTCAAATCCCCACTCTGTTACCTAGTGGCATGATCTTGGCAAATCACTTCAATCTCTCTGTATTTCATTATCTTCATCTGTAAAGCAGGAATAAAACAGTATTTACCTCATAGAGTTGTTGTGAGGATTTAATGGGTTAACAGATATAATGTATTTACCTCCAAAATAGGAAACCCTCAATAAACATTACCTATTCTTAATCTATGAAGGTAGTCTAAAATGTTGATTATTTCCACAAATCAATAATATACTTCCGATATTCAATTTTTTAAATGTTGTCCCCTTGTGAACTCATAGAAGGTTTCACAGTCTTCTCATTTATTTTTGGAAGGTAAGTTTGACAAACAATTATACTGATCTGTTCTAGGCATTCTTTTCATTCTACACATTCTCTGTGGCTCCAAAGTCTTCATTCCTTTCCCAGACCTCTTTCCTGATCTCCAGGTCTAGCCAGTGAGCTGCACACTAGGTATTTCCTACCTAACTCTCTGATCCACAGCACAACAAACCTATTTACTAACCTAGTAAAAGAACTCTATCTACTAACCTAGTTAAAAGCAACATATTCATTCAGTCACCCAAGCCAGAAACCTGTGGATCATCTTACTATTTTCTTTTTTTTTGGGAGGGGTATAAAAATGTTCAAAACCAACTTTTATTTTACATTCATGATAGAGGACATTGTACAAAAACTAGAGAGTCAATCGCCAGGGTGGCCAGGATGCAGTGGAAACATCACTTCTGACAGTTCGGAGTTTGCTGTCAAGTAGCCTGGCTGACAACAGACAGAAGGTCTTTGTTTCTACTAGTATGTGAGTTTTGCCAAACCCAGTGGCCTGTAAGGCTGTGGTGGAAAATAATGACAGCTGGTGTGTGACTATTAGTGTCTTCCTAGCCTTGAGGGGGTTAGGATAATTCATACCAATAGTGAAAGGAAATGAACTCCCCTCCATCTTGTCCTATAGGGCTGGGCCCCCTGCCTAAACCCCCTCCCTTTTCTGGGAGTGGCCACAGGTGTGCCAGCAATGTCCTAGTTCCCTGACCACCACCCGAATGGACTAATGAAGCTCCAGGAACACAGCGAGGGTCCTAATTATGCTAAACCAAAGAAAGACCCTAATTTAAGTGACCAATCTCTGTAACCCTCTTCACTTTCCTAAGCCCTCCCAATTATCCTACCCCATATAACTCATTGTTGTGCCCCCGGCTAGCTCTCTCTTCTCACTGCTGCGCCAGAAAGAGGCTGGGAGCCAAACCCGGGTTTGAATAAAGACTCTTTGCTTTTGCATCGGAAAAGGCTCCTTAGTGGTTGATTATTGGGGACCCCGAACTCTGGGCATAACAATAGTATTTGGGAGATCATGCTGGCATCTCGTCATCATGTTGGCTTAGTGGGCAAGGTCATCTTACTATTCTCTCACCCCTTCATCCACTGCATCTAACTGATCACCAGGTAGTACTGAATCCACATTCTAGAAATGTTTTGAATGCATACCCTTCTCCCTAACTCTACTGCCACTGCCTTGGGCCGTGGTCTTTCTCACCTGAATGGTCTCTTTGCCTTCATTTTTGAGCCTTGAGGCTTGTTACATATGTCTCCATTCAGGATTGCCAGAACAATCCTGAAATTCAGATCTTATCCAGTTATTCACCTGCTTTAAATCCTTCCATGGCTTTCTGGAATCTTCAGGAACAAGTCTAAACACCTACATATGGCACATAAGGCTCTTATTATCTAGGCTCTAACTACTTCTCTACACTTCCCTCATGCAAAGATTTCCACATTTCACATTCTGTGTGGCTACTAGTAAACTAAATTTCTGGTAGTTCCCTAAACACCTATATGCTGTTTACCCTTCTGTGTTCTTGCATGCTGTCCTTCATTCTCTTATCTCATTTTTGTTGGCAAAATTCTTTTATTTCAAGATAAGTCAATTTTCATATCCATTCTGGAGTCTTTCCTAAGTCCCTCAAGCAGACTGAGGTGTTTCTATCTCTGTACTAGCTTGTCCTTTTGTACTTACCTTCATTACAATAATTATCACTTCACATTTTTATCTGACATTTTACCTGTCAGGTAAGTTCTTTGGGAGCAGGAACCATTCCTATTTATCTCTATATATACAGTGTATGCCCAGGATTTCGAGTAACATTTTGCCTATAAAATTTGTTCATTTCTACCTCTACTAATACCTCTGCTCTGTCTCAGCAGAGAGAGTAATTTATTTTCCCTCCTTAAAAATTTGGTTACAATGAATTATCTTTATTAAACTTTACCTGGTTATAATTACTTCATCCTAATCACTTCTTCATCTTATCATGTCCTCTGTGCTTGGAAAAGACTCCTCCAGTAAACATATTTGTGCTTTAATGACTTAGATTCTATTCTTTTCTTTAGATGGAGCACTCTAAAAATATTTAAGGATCATCTGCTGAAATCATCCATTAGCAGATTACTAGTAAAAAAAATAATTTCTATTTAAACACCTATTTTTATGCTTAGTGAAGAAGTCAGGCTTGATTCTTGCTTTTCCCAAACCAAATTCCCTTTCAGTGAGCAATAGGAGCAGAATGAGAGACCACCAAGCCACCTACAGTTTGAACTCTAAACAGAATAACTTCTGAAAGCTATTGAATCTAAAACCTGGTGGCAAAACCAAAAGCTGAAATATCCCAAACTACTGAAAGCCTCTCCCTCTCTTCCAACTCATCTCCTTTGTTTCTTCTTTATCTGAATGCTAAAGATCAGTGCCATCCAGTTCCTTAAAAGGCTTGAGAAGAGCCAGAAAGAAACTGATCTGCCCATTGGGCTCCCATGGTACTATAGCAGTTCTGAAGGGGAGGAAAACAGATGACACACAGAGTATCCAGGAAAGGGCTTTAATATGCTCAGTGCCCTAAAAATTAACAGTAAGACTAAGAAAAATGGAAAGAGTTATACTACATTCATTTGTACCCTACACTGTACTGCATGCTGCTTTTTAAATACTCTTCTTTCTCACTAGACATTGTGTTTTCCCTAGCTAGAGTAAAAGTTCCTGGAGGCCATCAGAAGTATTCTTTTGTAGTTGTCAAATTGCTCACCAGTGAGTACATAGTTCTTGCTCAAGAAATGTTGACTGACTGATTACAAAGTACTTAATTTCCTTTCCCTCAGTATTTTCTGGAATGCTAATTACTCACAAAACTATGCATTATTGGAAGCCAAATACTTTTTTGTATTATTAAATACAAATTTAATAATAAAATTATTTTTTTTCTTTTCTTCAAAAGAAAAGAGTCATCTGTTAGTATATATTTTGCTTTGGCTATGCATTAAACAGAGGTTTCCTTTGGAAATGTAAACAAAGGATGCCTGATGAGACAGGACAAAGAACTATATATAGAGATCAAGTGGCCAGAGTAGCAAGGTCAAAGCATGTCCTTCCTTAACTAGATTAATGGAATATTGGGATAGAAAAATTTCTAACTGCCTTTCCACTAAATTCTGGAAGCTGGGCAGCATCTACAATAGGCTGCATTACCAAAGGATTCAGCTAACAAATCTCTGGTGATCCTAATCTCTGTTTCTGTAATAATAGGAAGACTGCAGCTTTGTTTACTTTCTGAGGAGAATAGAGAACAGGGAAAAAGAACCAGGAGAGGGAGGCAGTATTTATGGCCCCTTTATTAAAAGTCAATCTGTGACAAAAACATTTGCAGACAATAAGGTTTGGCAGGAAAATAGTTTTCTCAGAAGTGCCTTAGCTTGTATCCTCCACCCCCACCTAATGTGAAATGCCTGGTTTACAATATGAATATAATAGTTTTCTATAGACAAATCTGGATTAAACTGAAAAACTGTCATATCACCCTTCACTGTATGGCTCTCATGATGGACAGTATGCTATTATTTACTTATTTATAAAGTATTTATAAGCCCTTATGAAGTCCAAAGTTCTTCCTTTAATTGCATTTCTAATGTGTGTGTTTGTCCTGAAGCCTTCTGGACACACAGGCTCTGTGTTGAATGAGTATACTAGTCATAAGTACCCTGGATTCACACTATTATTATGGGGAAGTTTAGGGCACATCCCTAACCTTTCAGAAGAGGTGATGTCATAGGGGACAGGCATGGTCTTCCATAAGCTATCTTGTAGAGCCATTGTTAAAATAGCATTTTAAACTGAATAGACCATGAAGTCAACTCCCCAAATATACTCTCACCCTTGGCATGTAATGCAGTATTCCAGGAGTCTTTCCCAACTGTTAACATTTTTATTCCATTGTCTATATTTCCTACACATGTGTATCCACATCAGGGTGGATGTGGGGACCGTGTAAGACCTCCAAGATAAATACTATATCCATGCCATTTTTCTTTGTAACTGGTACAATGTCATGCACAGCTATTATCAAAAGGTGAACTTCTGTGTGCCAGAGCAGACAATGGCCTACAGAATGGATTTAATAAGCATCCCAAAGGGAGTCTCTTACTGATTCATGATGGGGCTGCTCTTCCCTCCTATGTTGCTTATATTTATAAGCACTAGTGTCAGTCCTTGAAGACTAAGTAGGAGTACTAACTTCAGAAAGGTGTTGTTAAAATATCACCTTTTACCTAAAGGGCAAGAATGAGTCCTCCTCTATTAATGCAATGATACATTGTTTTATGAGACTAGCTCCTTGCCACTTGAAAAGAGAAGGGTTCTGAATTTAAAGTTATGTTTGGTGCTATTGGCTGGGAAATGTTGGAACAGGGCATTTGTTTGGTTAGAGAGACAAGATTCCCAGGTATAGGATAAGATGTCATAGAGTTCCTGAAGTGAACAAATAACGAAAATAAATTGCTCATTTTTCTAATTTGATTACAAATTGCTCTATATTTAATAGTCTTTTTGATGAGAATGAGAAAGGTGATTATTATAATTTATAACCAGAATCTATCCACTATTAGCTGTTACCCCACTCTCAATTATGCCAATTCTAAACCAAGGGATTCCTTATTTTGTTTCCTACTTACAATACTTCCTTATCTTTTCACCAGTGTGGGATTATTATACTGTAATCTAACTGCATAATCAGAAGCTTTGATATAATGGAACATAGAGTGAATGATGATCTGAGAACCACTCTAAAATGCCTTCTGTTTTATTTCTCCCCCCTAGGAAAGGATGAGATTGAAAAGAAAAAGGAGAGAAAAAAGAAAGTAGCCATTCACCTGTGAAATCTGGGAGAGACATCAAAGGTCATATAGTCAGTTCAACTGCTCATTTTATAGGTAAGGACACAAGCTGAGAGGCTAAATGACTTATTAAAGTTTATATTACCAGTTAATGGCAAACTTAAGTCTAGAGTCCAGTTTTCCAACTTACATTTCACTAGGCTTTCTTTCTAATCCTTATGATTCTTCCTAAATTCCAGACCCCATTGCACAATCTCATAACAAGGTTTAACTGGTATTCTATGTATCCTATATTTAGCACCACTCTCTTCCACAGAGTGTGCAACAATGATTAAATTGCTATCATACAAATACATCATACAAATACTGTATACCCTAGTTTAAGAAACCCAATACTTGACTGATTGCTGGGATCTAATATGGCAGCAGTGTAGGTAGAAGCAACACTCATCTCCAAGAACCAAACTAGAATGACAACTAAATGAATAACTAAGTGAAAACTAGCTGAAGAGAACTCTTATAACAAAGGATTTACAGAAGAGGCCATATCAAGACTGACAGGAAAGGCAGAGATGCAAAAAAAGGCTGACCCTGCTCCTATGGGCATTTGGCCTAGTTTCCAGATTGATATCTCAGCTGTGGGGTGGTTCCTCCTGAGAAGCATGGAGTCTAAATCTCAAGAGAGGCACCCAGCCCAGAGCACCAAAGCTGAGAAGAGGCACCCAGATAATATCTGTCTGTGAAAATAAGCACAGATTCTGTCCAACAGTAGTCTGCCAGAGAAACAGGCACCTTCTTAAAGGGCCAATGCACAATATTTCACTCATGCCAAGAACCAATTCCAGCATGTAATAATTACAAAAGGTTGATGGGACTTGGGGACTCAACAATGTGAGCCACATATGTAATGTACCTGTTGGAAACAGCTGAACAGCACTTCCTCCAAACCTGAATAGGATTGTTAACTGCCAGACAGCTCAGGGCATTTTATTGCTTCCTGTTGACCAAACACCTGAACAGCTGTAGGCTATTTCCCAAACAGACAATGCTTCTGTACCCTTGGATACCTTACCCTTTGAAGTGTATATTTCCACCTTGCCTTAGAAAGCACAGGTCCTTGATCAAGGAAAAGTCTTTAGCTCCCTTCAGCTGAAGCTCCTCTGACCCCCAGTACCTTTCAAAATTAACTTTCATCTCCAGACTCTAATCATCTACACACAGCCCCTTTCTCCAGAATGCTGAACCCTTTGCAAGGCTGGGAAAAGAACCCGGGCATTATGATGCCTGAATGAGGGACACCAACATTTATGTAGTCTGAAGGAGGGATCTAACCCTGGAAGTACCAACATCAATGGCAAGCTTCTGGGAAAAAAAAGGATTCGCCTGAGCTGATGGTAAAGTTCACTGAGTGTAGAGCCCATGTCAGCTTCTGAACCCTGCGGATTTGCAAGTGCATGAGTGATGCTTTGTGTTAAAGTTAGATTATAATGGGGAAATATTTGGTCAAAAGGCAAAATTATAAGAAATTGGAAAATCAAAAGGTTCCTTTTAAATCAGGCTGAACAGAGTACTGTGGTCATCTTTAATGTGGTTTCTTTTTCAAATTAAAATCTTAAATAGTATTTGGAATAAAAAAACCTGTAATAAGAAATGAAACCCCGCTGCCAAAACTGCCTTTGGTGCAGAGAAATTCAAAGGTGGCAGGAAAGGGCAGAGCTATCTGCTATGCCACAATGAGATTACTTAAAGTTTTATTTAAAAATTATAGAAGAACTCTCAGGGAAATGCAAAATTTGGCAAAGAACAACTTTGGAGCCAGTAATATCTTTGGAAAGCCAAAAAAGGAAAAAAAAATTTAAGATCTATCTTTATCTTAAATTAGGGTTGCTGTTTCTTTGCTGATTTTTTGTTTAGAGGATTTGTCCAATGGTGATAGTGGGGTATTAAAATCTCCTACTATGATTGTATTGCTATCAATCTCTCCCTTGATATACTCCAGGAGTTGTTGTTGTTGTTTTTTATGTATTTGGGTGCATATATGATTATCAGAGTTATTTCTTCTTGTTGGATTGATCTCTTTAGTATTATGAAGTGGCCTTCCTTATCCCTTTTTATTTCCTTCATTTTGAGATCTAATTTGTCAGATATAAGTATTGCTACCCAGCTTTTTTTTTTTCATTTCCATTCGCCAATCAATATGGATGCCCATTATCCCAGTATGCTAATTGAAAGTCTCCTTTTCGTCATGAAAACTTTTACAAAATTTAGAAATGCGTGTGGGATTTCTGAACATGTGTAAAGAGAAAAGGTGGCTTGAAACAAATGTGCACAACTGTCCAATTTTTTGACATATAAAATAGGTTTTAAGCTGAACTAATCAAGTCATCTGATGATGGGCATTTAGGTTGTTTCTAAATCTCAGCTATGGTGAATTATGCTGCTATGAACATAGGGGTGCATATATCCTTTCTGATGGGTGTTTCTAGTTTCTTGGGATATAATCCTGGAAGTGGGTCAAATGGGAGTACCATTTTTAGTTGTTGTTTTTTCTTAAATTTTTTTAATTGATTTTTTACAGAGAGAAAGAGAGAGGGATAGAGAGTTAGAAACATTGATGAGAGAGAAACATCAATCAGCTGCCTCCTGCACACCTCCTATGGAGGATGCACCTGCAACCAAGGTACATGCCCTTGACTGGAATCGAACCTGGGACCCCTAAAATCCACAGGCCAACGCCCTATCCACTGAGCCAAACCAGCCAGGGCCATTTTTAGTTTTTTGAGTAAACTCCATACTGTTCTCCAAAGTGGCTGTACCAGTCTGCATTCCCACCAGCAGTGCACGAGGGTTCCTTTTTCTCCGCATCTTCACCAGCACTTGTCATTTGTTGATTTGTTGATGGTGGCCATTCTGACAGGTGTGAGAAGGTACTGCATTGTCATTTTGACTTGCATCTCTCGGATAATTAGTGACTTTGAGAATGTTTTCATATGTCTCCTGGCCTTCCTTCTGTCTTCTTTCAAAAATATTCTATTTGAGTCCATTGCCCATTTTTTTATTGGATCATTTATCTTCCTCTAATTAAGTTGTATAAGTTGCCTGTAGATGTTGGAGATGAAATGTTTATCAGTGATAACATTAGCAAATATGTTCTCCCATACCGTGGGTCTTCTTGTTATTTTGTTGATGGTTTCTTTTGCTGTGTAAAATCTTTTTATTTTTATGTAGTCCCATTTGTTTATTTTTTCTTTAGCTTCCATTGCCCTAGGAGCTGTTTTGGTGAAGAAATTGCTTTGGCATATGTCTGAGATTTCTCTGCCTGTGGATTCCTCTAGTATTTTTATGGTTTACCATCTTACGTATGTCCTGTATCAATTGGAAGTTTATTTATGTGTATGGTGTAAGTAGGTGGTCTACTTTCATTTTTTGACATGTATCTGTCCAATTTTCCCAACACCATTTATTGAAGAGACTGTCTTGACTCCATTGTATGTTATGCCTCCTTTGTCAAATATTAATTGAGTACAGTGGTTTGGGTTGATATCTGGGTTCTCCATTCCATTCCATTGGTCTATATGTCTGTTCTTGTGCCAGCACCAGGCTCTTTTGAAAACAGTGGCTTTGTAATACAGCTTGAAATCTGGTATTGAGATCTCATCTACTTTATTCTTCTTTCTCAGGATTGCTGTGGCTATTTGGGGACTTCTTTTGTTCCAGATGAATCTTTGGAGAGTTCTTTCTAAGTCTGTGAAATATGCCATTGGTATTTTAATGGGGAGTGCATTGAATCTATAGATTGCTTTGGGTAATATGAACATTTTCATGATGTTGATTCTCCAAATCTATGAGCATGGTATGTTCTTCCATCTGTTTATGTCTTCCTTTATCACTTTTTATTCAGTGTCCTGTAGTTTTCCACATAGAGGTCTTTTAACACATTAGTTAAGTTTATTCCTAGGTATCTTGATTTTTTTTTTTTTTGGTGCGATGGTAATGGGATTGCTTTTTTAGTCTCTCTTTCTGGTGTATAGAAGTGCCATAGATTTCTTGGCATTAATTTTGTATCCTGCTACATTGCTGAATTCATTTACTAAGTCTATTAGTTTTTTGATGCAGTCTTTTGGGTATTTTATGTACAATATCATGTCATCTGCAAATAAGGACAGCTTTACTTCTTCTTTTCCAATTTTGAATGCCTTTTATTTCTTCTTCTTGTCTAATTGCAATGGCTAATATTTTCAGTATTATGTCAAACAGTAGTGGTGAGAATGGACATCCCAGTCGTGTTCCTGTTCTTAGAGGAAATGGTTCTAATTTTTTGCCCATTGAGAATGATGTTAGCTACGTGTTTATTATATATGGCTTTTATTATGTTGAGATATGATCCTTCTATTCCCAACTTGTTGAGAGTTTTTATCAAGAAAAGGTGCTGGATTTTGTAAAATGCTTTTTCTGCATCAATTGATATGACTATGAGATTTTATATCTCAATTTGTTTATGTGATGTGTTACATTTATGGATTTGCAGATATTGTAGTTCCTTGTAGCCCTGGGATAAATCCTACTTGGTCATGATTTATGTTCTTTCTGATGTACTGCTGGATCAAATTTGCTAGAATTTTGTTGAGGATTTTGGCATCTATGTTCATGAGGGATATTGACCTGTAATTGTCTTTCATTGCGCTATCTTTATCTGGTTTTGGTATTAGGGTGATGCTGGCTTCATAGAAGGAGTTTGGAAGTGTTCCTTCCTCTTGAATTTTCTGGAATAGTCTGAGGAGTATAGGTTTTATTTCTTCCTTGAATATTTGGTAAAACTCCCCTGTGAAGCCATCTGGTCCCGAGCTTTTGTTTGCTAGAAGCTGTTTCATGATTGCTTCAATTTCTTCCATAATTATTGGACTATTGAGATGTTTAGATTCATCGTGATTGAGTTTTGAAAGGTTATATTTTTCTGGGAATATGTCTATTTCCTCCAGGTTGTCCAGTTTGTTAGAATAGAGTTGTTCATAGTATTTTTTAACAATCCTTTGTATTTCTATGGGGTCTCTGGTTATTTCTCCTCTTTCATTTCTGATTTTGTTTAGTTTGGTCCTCTCTCTTTGCTTCTTGGTGAGCCTGGCTAGAGGTCCATCAATCTTGTTTATCCTTTCTCAGAACCAACTCTTGGTTTTGTTGATCTTTTGTATTGTTTCTTTGGTCTCTATGTCATCTATCTCTGGTCTGATCTTTATTATTTTCTTCCTTCTTTCTTACATCAGGCATTTCTTCCTCACTTAACTCTTTTAGTAGGGTTAGGTAATTTATTACTATTGTTCCTTATTATTATTATTATTATTTTTGCAGTGAGCTTGTAGAACTGTGAACTTCCCTCTCAAGACTGTTTTTGCTGTGTCCCATAGATTTTGGGTTGTTGTGTTTTCATTGTCATTTGTTGCCATGATGCTTTTTATTTCTTCTTTGATCTCTCTATAACACAGTCATTGTTTAATAACATGCTGTTAGTCTCCAGGTGTTAGATTTTATTGGATTATTTTTATTGTAGTTGTTTTCCAGTTTTATTTCACTGTGATCTGAGAAGATGCTTGATATGATTTCTATCTTCTTGAATTTGAAGAGACTTTGCCAATGATCCAACATATGATATATCTTAGAATGTATATTCTGTGGCTTTTGGGTGAAATGTTCAGGATATGTCAATTAATTCCATCTGGTCTAGTGAGTCATTTAGGGTTGCTGTTTCTTTGCTGATTTTTTGTTTAGAGGATTTGTCCAATGGTGATAGTGGGGTATTATAATCTCCCACTATGATTGTATTGCTATCAATCTCTCCCTTGATATACTCCAGGAGTTGTTGTTTTTTTTATGTATTTGGGTGCATATATGATTACCAGAGTTATTTCTTCTTGTTGGATTGCTCTCTTTAGTATTATGAAGTGGCTTTCCTTATCCCATTTTATTTCCTTCATTTTGAGATCTAATTTGTCAGATATAAGTATTGCTACCCAGCTTTTTTTTTCATTTCCATTCGCCTGAAAAACTGTCTTCCATCCCTTCACCCTCAGTCTGTTTGCATCTTTTTTTCTGAGGTGGGTTTCTTGTACACAGCAGATAAATGGGTCGTGTTTTCTTATCCAATCTGTTTCCCTATGTCTTTTGAATGGGGTATTTAATCCATTTACATTTATTATAAAGTTATTATTGATAGGTGCTTATTTGTCACTAATTTTATTCTTTACCCCTGTGTTCCTTCTTCACTTCCTTTTTTTGTACAACAGATATTTTAGCATTTCTTGAATTGCTAATTCCCTTAGTCATTTTTTTTATCTGTGATGCTCCTGATTTCACCTTCAACTTTGATTGGTAGCCTTGCTGGGTACAGTATTCTTGGATTCAAACCCTTTCTTTGCATGACTTTGTATATTTCATTCCATTCCCTTCTGGTCTTATGAGTTTCTGTTGAGAAATCAGTCGCTAGTGTAGGTAACTTTCTGTCTCTCTCTGGCCATTTTAAGATTCTTGGTTTGTCATTGGTATTTGCCAATTTAATTATAGTGTGCCTTGGCATCACTCGTTTAGCGTTCATTTTGGTGGGACTCTGTGAGCTTCTTGGATTTGTGTGGGTTTTTTCTTCTCTATAGCAGGGAACTTTTCTGTAATTATTTCTTCAAACAGATTTTCTATTCCTTGCTCAGTTTCCTTTCCTTCTGGAACCCCTATTATACAAATATTTTGTTTAGTGCTGTCCCCAAGTTCCCTTAGGCTCTCCTCCTGCTTTTTTTTTTTTCTAGAAGCTGGTCTACTTGGATATTTTTTCCTACCTTGTCTTCTAGCTCAATGATGTGGTCCTCTCCTTCCTCTAGTCTACTCTTGTTGCTTTCTATTGAGTTCTTTACAGCAGCGATGTCATTTTTCATTTCCTCTTGGTTCTTACATATATTGTCAAATTTGTCTTCCATTCTTTTCATCCACCTTATCACCATTTCTCTGAATTCTTCCTGTGATCAGTTGCTTGCCTCCATTTAGTTTATTTCCTTTTCTAGTAATGCCTGCTTTTCTATCAGGCTGTTTTCTATGAGCTGTTTCTTTGACTCCACATGATCTCTCTTCTCCGGGTATCTGGTTATGTAGTTCTCTCTCTCCTGCATTGATTTGTAAGGCACAAAATACAACACAACCAGGTAAAATGGACCTGGAACTGAACAGAAATGTATTCACAATATTAATAACCCCAAATAATGGTGACCACCAGAGAAAGGCAAATTAGAGAATAGGAGAGAAAGAAGTAGAGAAAAAAAGAAAGGAGTGCAAAAATGAAATTGGGAAAAGGAATAATAAGTAAGAGAAAAGAAAGAAAATATGAAAGAAGAGGGGGACAAATTATATATATGGGGAAAAAACTCCAATAGAATGGCACTAATCCCAACAAATGCAAGCAACAAGTACCTGATGATGAATACAAACTACAAACAAAAACTAATATCAAGCAAGACAAGGGAAAACAGGAGCAAAAACGAACAAAAACAAATAAAAAAGAAGAATAGACTAATTACTTTTAAAATTCTTTTTGTAGGAGGGAAGAAGATGGTGGCTGGCAGGATGGATGTGAGGGAGAAGAACTGAGTGAATGAGGGTATGAAAGGAGAGTGTGTGGATGTATGTGTGTGTGTGTGAGTGAGTAAGGGACAGTTAAATCTTGCAGGAGCAGCAGGAGCTGGCAGAAAGGCTCTCTTGGACAAGGAGAGACTACCATCGCTGCTGGAACTCCCCCGACTGCAGGACTCTAGCACAGAGCCTGCACCATCTTGAAGGGGAGAATGACTTTTTTTAGCAACTCATCAACACCACCAATCAAACAGACCTTGAAACTGCTCTGCGACCCAGCAGCCACTCCAGCCAAAATCCTGCTGCTCCACCCGCAAATCCGCAGACCGTGGGACCTCCACCTCCAAAGATGCACGGCTTGGAAGCAGTAAGTGCAACCTCCTCCTCCCCAGTGGCAGAACTCTTGACAAAACATTCCTGATTTTACAATGCATGCAGGCAGTGAGGGCACCCCACTCCCTAGGCAGTGCCTAGGAACCACTGGGAGCCCCTGCGGGTGTGATTTTGTACAGACAAGGGTGCACAGTAGAAATGCTAAACTTGCTCTTCCTGAATAACTGCCCACATACACTCCAGCTGTGCTACTTCTGTGCCAGGGACAATCAGGGTGTGTCAGAGCTCTGTGCAGGCAAAAGCACCACCAGTCACCACGCTCACTTCCAAAGGGCAGACACCCTGAGCCCATTTACCCATGGGGCGTTTATGGGAGCTGCTGTGAATCCTGGTTAAGTGTGATCTTGGACAAAGAAGGACACAATGACCCCGGCAGTTCATTCTGAACACCTGCACAGACACCCCAGCAGGGTAACCTCAGTGCCAGGGCACTTCATAGTGCATCAGAGCTCTGTGCCAGCAAACTCACCTCCACAGATGGACAAATATCCAAAGGGCAGGCACCCTGAGCCTATATATCCACAGGGTCCTCTGGGGAGCTGCTTTGAACCCTTGCTAGGTGTAATTCTGTACAGACAAGGAAGTGCTGCCCTGCAGTAGAAATTCTGAACTTCACCCCAGCTGCTGAACCTCAGTGCCAGGACCCCTCAGAGTGCATCAAAGCTCTGTGCTAGCAAACGCACCTCCACAGATGAGAATGTCCAACAGGCAGGCACCCTGAGCTCATCTACCCACAGGGCACTAGTGGGAGCCACTGTGAGCTCTTGGTGGGTGTGATCATGGACAAACAGGGGCACACTCCCTGCCCCCCTACCCCCTGGCAGTAGAAATTCTGAATTGACTCATCCTGGAGACCTGCCCACAGGTGCCTCATTTATGCGGCTACACTGCCAGGGCCCTTCAGAGAGCTTTAGTGTGCCTTGCAGGAAAATGTACTGCAGGTGCCCCTGTGAGACACCACTAGGAGTGAGTGCCTATCCAGCACAGGTACAGCAGTAAAATTTCAGTCTGCCCACCCCACAACTACAGAACTCTGAATACCAGTCATGACTTTCCAAAGTATAGGCACCCTGTACCTCATCACCCCAACAGACGGTTCCTGGGTGCAAATGTGAGTCCCCACTGGGTACATGTGATTTCAACTAAGGGTGCAAGATAGCAAAAATGGGGATGCCCCCCTCCACAGCTGCTGACTTCTAGACACCGAAGTTTTACTGACATCAAGAGAACCCAGATAGCTCAAGAAGGGAGCTACACTAGATTACCAAGCCCAGGAGAACTAAGAGATTACACTAGTAGCACCATCACCAAAAGAACCTGGGTAGAAAAGCAATTGGATCTAAAATTAAAACATTACAGGAAGACATGGGAAGACAAAAAAGCAACCCCAAAGGAAAGAAAAATAGGAATCATGAGAAAGGGAGTTAAATGAAATTGAGGCTAGTAGCTTAACAGAGAAAGAATTCAGAGTAATAGATTTAAGGATGTTTAAATGGCTGGATGACAAATACACACAACTCAATGAGAACTATAAGGAGCCAAATGAGAATGTCACCAACATAGAAAAGAACAAAGAGGAGAGGAAGAATGACATAGCTGCAATAAAGAACACAATAGAAGGCTTAAACAGTAGACTAGAAGAGGCTGAGGACTGCATCAATGAATTAGAAGACAAGGTAAGAAAAAACACACAAACACAGAAGCAACGAAAAAGAAGACTTAGAAAGCAAGAGCAGAGCCTAAGGAAGCTTTGGGGCAACACAAAATGAAACAATGTTCATATAATAGAGTACCAGAGGAGAGGAAGAGAAGCAAGGAATAGAAAACCTGCTTGAAGAAATAATGACAGAAAATTTCCCTGACACTGGCAAGAAAAAAACTATGCAAGTTCAAGAAGCAAACAGAGTCCGAAAGAAGAACTCTAAAAAATCGACACCATAATTAAACTGGCAAACACCAATGACAAAGTAAGAATCTTAAAGGCTGCCAGAAAGAGACAGAAAGTTACCTACAAGGGTTCTCAATAGAAACATACCAGGCCAGAAGGGAAAGGAAGGAAATTTACAAAGTGATGCAAAACAAGGGACTGAACCCAAGAATATTATACTCAGCAAGGCTATCATTCAAAATTGAAGGTCAAATCAGGAGCTTCACAGACAGAAAAGGACTAAGAGAGTTCATCACTACCAAGCCAGCAATGCAAGAAATGATGGAGGGACTGCTGTAAAAAGAAGAAAGAGAAGGGCAAGAAGAAACACACACATTAAGGAAAAATTTGACAACAAACATATTCTTATCAATAATAACATTAAACATAAATGGATTAAATACACCAACCAAAAGACATAGGGTAGCTGAATGGATAAGAAACCATGACCCATATATTTGCTATCTGCAAGAGATCCACCTCAGAACAAAGGATTCACACAGACTGAGAGTGAAGGAATGGAAAAATATTTTTCAGGCAAATGGAAATGAGAAAAAAGCTGGGGTTGAGAAACTTATATCTGATAAAATAGACCTCAAAGTAAAGGCCATAACAAGAGATAAGAGAGGTCACTACATAATACTAAAGGGAGCAATTCAACAAGAAGATATAACTCTGGTCAACATATAGGCACCCAATACAGGAGCACACAAATACATAAAACAACTCCTGGAACATATCAAGGGAGAGATTGATAGCAATATAGTCATAGTATGGGACTTTAATACCCCACTGACAATACTGGATAAATCAACCAAATAAAAAATCAGAAAAGAAACAGCAATCCTAAATGACTCATTAAAGCAGATGGACTTAATTGACATCTTTAGAACATTCCACCCCAAAGATACAGAATATACATTCTTCTCTAGTGCACATGGAACATTTTCATGGATAGATCACATATTAGGACACAGGCAAGGTCTCTTAAAATTCAAGAATTAGAAATCCTATGAAGCATCTTCTCATCACAATGGCATACAATTAGAAATCAAAAACAATAAAAACAATCCAAAAAAATCACTTATAGACTAAAGCATTCTATTCAACAATGACTAGGCTACCAGAGAGATCAGAGAAGAAATAAAAAACATCATGGCTACAAATTAAATGAAAACACAACAATCCATAATCAATGGGACACAACGAAAGCAGTCTTGAAAGGGAAGTTCATAGCTCTACAAGCTTAATTGCAAAATAACAAGAAACAATGGTAATAAATTATCTACCCTACAACTCAAAGAGAGAGAACAAGAGAAACAAGAAAAGACTGGTATAATCAGAAGGAAAAAAAAAAGATCAGAGTGGAGATAAACTACATAGAGACCAAAGAAACAATACAAAAGGTCAACAAAACCAAGAGTTGGTTCTTTGAAAGGATAAACAAGATTGATGAACCTCTAGCCAGGCTCACCAAGAAGCAAAGAGAAAGAACCAAAAGAAACAAAATTAGAAATAAAAGGGAAGAAATAAAAACAGACCTCACAGAAATAAAAGGATTGTTAAAAAAATATTTTGAACAACTCTATTACAACAAACTAGACAACCTGGAGGAAATAGACATATTCCTAGAAAAATATAACCTTCCAAAACTCAATCAGGAAGAATGTAAACATCTAAATAGGCCAATAACTATGGAAAAAATTGAAGCAATCAATTTCCCTACACAAGCGAGTTTTACCAAACATTCAGGGATGAACTAAAACCAATACTCCTCAGACTATTTCAAAAAATTCAAGAGACAGGAACACTTCAAAGCTCATTCTATGAAGCCAGCATAACCCTAATTCCGAAATCATAAAAAGACAATACAATGAAAGAGGTGACAGGCCAATATCCCCCATGAACATAGATGCCCAAATCCTGAACAAAATTCTAGCAAATCAGATCCAGCAGTACATCGGAAAGATCATACAACTTGACCAAGTAGGATTTATGCAAGGAAGGTACAATATTCACAAATCAATAAATGTGATACATCACATAAACAAATTGAGAGGTAAAAACAACATAGTCATATCAATTGATTCAGAAAAAGCATTTGTCAAAGTTCAACACCCATTTTTTATTAAAAAAAAAAACTCTCAGCAAGGGGGAATAGTAGGATCATACCCCAATATAATAAAAGCTATATATGACAAATCCACAGCCAACATCATACTCAATGGACAAAAACTAAAACCATTTCCACTGAGAACAGGAAGAGGATAGGGAAGCCCGCTTTTACCACTCCTGTTCAACATAGTACTGGAAGTACTAGCCATTGTGATGGGACAAGTAAAAGAAATAAAAAACATCCAAATTGGAAATGAAGAAGCAAAACTGTCTTATTCGGAGATGACATGATACTGTACATAGAAGACTCTAAAGACTCCTTCAAAAAATTATTAGACTTAAAAAATGAATTCGGGAATATAGCAGGATACAAAATTAATGCCAAGAAATCTATGGCATTTCTATACACCAACAGTGAACTTACAGAAAGAGAAACTAAAAGAACAATCCCATTTACAATCTCAGCAAAGAAAATTAAGATACCTAGGAATAAACTTAACTAAGGAGGTAAAAGACCTCTACTTAGAAAACTAGAAGACACTGAAAAAAGAGGTAGAGGAAGACATAAACAGATGGAAGAGCATACCGTGCAGTGAAGCATCAAACAGACTGTCAAGTTACAGCAGGAAGCTTAAGGAAAGGTGGAGGAGATAAGAAATCAACCGAAGGACTTATATGCATGTATATAAGCATAACCAATGGACACAAGACATGGGGAGGTGAGGGTATATATGGAATTGGGGTGGGAAGGCAATGGGAAAATATGTACACATATAATACCTTAATAAAAAAAATGGGAAAAAGGCACTACATTTCAAGGAAGGGAGCAACACAAAAAGAGGATATAATCCTTGTAAAGATATATTGGTCCAACATATGAGCACCTAAAAATGTTGATGAACATAAAGTGAGGCATTGGCCATAATGCAGTCATGGTAGGGGACTTTAAGACCCCATTGACAGCAATGGATAGATCTTCAAGACAGAACACCAAAAAGGGAAAAGGGTATGCGTAAATGATACACTGGATCAGATGGATTTAATTGATAACTTCAGAGCATTTTACCCTAAAGCATTAGAATATACATTCTTTTCAAGTGCACATGTAACATTTTCTAGGATAGACCACATGTTTGGACACAAACAAGTCTCAATAAACTTAAGAAGATTCAAATTATATTAAGCATCTTCTCTGACCTTAATGGTATAGAACTATAAATCAGTCACAAGAAAAAAAAAACTGAAGAAACACACACAGATATAAAGGCTAAATAACATGTTACTAAATAATGAATGGGATAAAAATGAGATCAAGAAGTAATGCGGCTCTTACCAGGGCAGCCCGGTGGCCAGGCCCTGCCTGACATGACATCGTCTTTAAACCCTGCATGGAAATCCCTGATGCACCGCCGCAATGCCCAGGGAAGACAGGGCGACCTGGAAGTATGCAACTGGAAGAACCAGAACCCTCCTTTCTTGCTCGCTTCGTCCAGAGAAGTAAGTTCTACCAGAGAAGCCAACATGTGATACTGTATGTGCAAACTTTGGAACTGTATGTGCGAACTTTGAAATATGAAGTCATCGCTTCTATTAAATTGTCACTCTGTGGGTGAGGGTTCTCAGTTGGTTTGAAAAACACCAGCTGATGCTGGTTCTCTGCTCTGTGGGCCCAGGAGAGGCTGCCGGGACTGGGCCAGTGAGTTAGTGATGTTGGCTAATTCTGGTGAGCTGGGTTTGCTGTGCCGGAAGTACCCATCAACCCAGCTGGGACGATTGCCAACAGCTGGTGAATTGTGTGGATTGCAAAGAGGGCATCATCGTGAGTGGCTCCAGGGACAGAATGGCCAAGGTATGGTCTTTGGCCTTAAGACCTCAACAGTGGGCAGCTGATGATGCACTTGGGCAGTGACTTTCCCCCAGGGGCTGGGGTGCTGGACCTCATGTCCCCTTTCACGCTCCTGTCCTGTGGCTATGACATCTATGTTTGATACTGGGACCTCCGAGCCAGCGTCAGGAACCACTTGCTGGCCACAGGTTCCCCCTACTACGGGGTTGTACGACTATGGGATCGGTGCCAAAGGGCCTGCTTAAATCGAGATGTGGTATTCCTGTTTTGTTATACTCAGTGTCTGTTAATCGCACATCACAAACCAGGTTCTGGAAGTGATAAAGGATGGGACTGTGGTGGCGATCCAAAGTTCGAGTCTTGCTGGCCAGCCCTGATGACACGCCTTCCTGCTGATGTTGACACCCCTGAGTAATCCGGTGTATTGCCATCTCAGCTGTGGGCCAGGGAAGCCAGCTATTCAGGGACCTCTCTTGCTTGGAGGGTGCAGTGATGCCCCACCTGCACCCACAGTACTTGTCTGCCGTAGTCACCCTAGACTCTGTCATCTGGGTGCAAGCCCTAGGACATGGGACCTCTGCCCAAAAGGCCGAGCTGATTGCCCTAACTCAGGCACTCTGATGGGGAAAGGAGCCAGGCTGCTGCGTCAGCTAAGGTTTGAGCCCAGATTCCAGTTAGGTGAGCCCAGATGTGAATCTGTAATAAATTTAGGTGAGCCCAGATTCGAGTCTGTAATAAATTTAGGCCTGTTTGAATTCAGTTGGTCTTTGTGGTCTGTCTTGTGGGGACTCGCTCCATTACAATTATTAGTGTATAAAAAGGCCATAGCAGCCACTCTCTCCCTTCTGGGTGTTAATTTTGTATCCTGCTACATTGCCAAATTCATTTATTAGGTATAGTAGTTTTTTGATGTAGTCTTTGTGGTTTTCTATGTATAATATCATGTCATCTGCAAATAAGGACAGTTTTACTTCTTCTTTTCCAATTTGGATACCTTTTATTTTTACTTCTTGTCTGATCGATATGGCTAGTATTCCTAGTACTGTGTTGAACAGGAGTAGTGAAAGTGGGCATTCCTCTCTTGTTCCTGAACTTAAGGGAAATAGGTTTAGTTTTTTCCCATTGAGTATGATATTGGCTGTAAGTATGTCATATGGGGCTTTTATTATGTTGAGGTATGATCCCTCTATTCCCACTTTGCTGAGAGTTTTTATCAAGAAAGGGTGTTGGATTTTGTCAAATGCCTTTTCAGCATCAATTGATATGATTTTTTCTGTCAGTTTATGTGATGTATCACATTTATTGATATGCGGATATTGTACTAACCTTGCATCTCTGATATAAATCCCACTTGGTTATGGTGTATGATCTTTCAAATGTATTGCTGAATTAGATTTACTAGAATTTTGTTGAGGATTTTAGCATCTATGTTCACGAAGGATATTGGCCTGTAGTTCTCTTTTTTTGTGGTGTCTATCTCATTTTGGGATTAGGGTAAGAGAAACAGGACAATAAGAGGAGGAAAGTGAGGAATAACTGTTGCCATAAAAGTAAAGTTGAGATAGAGTAGAATGATGCTAAAGGAAAAATTAAAATAAAATGCAGAACACTAATCCTAAAATAAAATAAAAGAAAAAGAAAAAAGAAAATGATACTTAAAGAAGGTAAAATAGTAGTAGTAATAATACGTATTACAAATAAAAATATAATAATTAAAAATGTAAAATTAGTGAGGAAAAAAGATAAAAAATTTAGTTTATTATATAAAATGAAAAAATAAAAATTTGCAGTAATGAAGGTCATTCACTTCCTCTACTGTTCTGTTTGGCATGCCTGTTTCCTATCATGTAATCAGGACAGTATTGAAGTTCCCTGCATTCTACTGCTCCTCTGTGTTATAAGTCCTGATTTTTCCAGCAGGCAGTATTTATTTTTTTCTCAGACTCTTTTATTTGTGTTTACACAAGAGTCAATTTGTGATTCAACCCATGGGTGGCAGTGTTTCTGGATTGAACTCAGGTGCGTATGTTCTCTCTAGCTGGTATTTCTATTTTGTTTTTCCTGTCACATTTATTACTGGTTTGGGAGTATGGACTGCCCCAGAGCTGGTTCTCTGATCATTACTCCCCACTCTGATCCCCAGGTTCCACAAAAACAACTTCACCCTGCAGCCTCTTTTTTTATTATTATTAAATATTATTCAGATTATTACATTTGTCTTTTTTCCCCTCCATAGCTCCCCTCCACCCCACTCCCACCCCTCCCTCTGCCCTTACCTCCCTCCCATTGACCTCATCCAAAAAGAAAAAAACAACAAAACAAAACAAAAAAACAAAACAAAAAAAAGAAGTAATGCAAAACATACCTTGAAACAAATTAAAATGAAAACACAACACAACACCTATGGGACAAAGTGAAAGCATTCCTATGAGGGAAATTCATAGTATTACAGGCCTACCCCAAGAAACAAGAAAAATCTCAAATAAACAATCTAACTTTACACTTAAAGGAACTTGAAAAAGAACAAAAAGCCCAAAGTGAGTAGGAGGAAGGAAATAATAAAGAGCAGAGCAGAAATAAATTATATGCAGTGTAAAGAAAAACAATACGAAAGATCCTTGAAACAAACAGCTGGTTCTTTGGAAAGATAAACAAGATTGGCAAACCCTTAGTCAGACTCATCAAGAAAAAAGAAGAGGACCCAAATAAATAAAATCAGAACCAAAAAAGGAATAACATCACCATAGAAATACAAAGAATTATAAGAATATATTATGAATAACTATGTGCCAACAAACTAAACAATCTGGACGGAATGGATAAATTCTAGAAACACACAATCTTCCACAACTTAATCAGGAAGAATTAGAGAATCCGAACAGATTACAACTAGTGAAGTTGAAGCAATAACCAAAAGTCTCCCAACAAAGAAAAGTCCTTGACCAGATGGATTAATAGGTGAAGTTTTCCAAAGATTCAAAGAACTAACATTTATCCTTCTCACACTACAGTGGTACCTTGAGATACGAGTGCCCTAACATACGAGATTTTTGAGACACAAGCCGTGGAGCAAGCAATTTTTTTTGCTTTGAAATACGGGCAACATTTGAGATACGAGTAATCGTGTGCATCAGCTGGCTGCACACGACCCACCAGTTTACCGCAACTCGAGCGTCTCATAGTTTCCCATGCCTCAGTCAGTGTGCTTCTTTACCTCATTGTCGAAGCATCTTTTGTGCATTGACATATTTTATCACATTTCTTTTTATAACCATGGGTCCGAAAAAAGCGAGTGGAAAGGTCAGTGCTCAGAAGAGGATGATGTCTATTGAATTAAAGTGTGAAATCATAGAAAAATATGAGCAAGGTGTGCAAGTGGCTGACTTAGCGAGGCAATATGGGCGTAGTACTTCAACGATATGCACTGTGCTTAAACAGGAGTCTATAAAGGGTATAACGCCAGCTAAGGGTGTTACAATGATTTCTAAGCTCCGTAGCTCTCTCCATGAAAAGATAGAGAATCTACTGATGGTGTGGGTGACGGAGAAGCAGCTTAAAGGAGATACATTAACACAGGGCATCATATGCGAGAAGGTGTGAGTGATTTACGATGATTTGCTGGAGCAGACCCTGCGCACTTCCATGGACGAAGTATCGAAAGACTCATTTAAAGCCAGTAGAGGCTGGTTTGATAACTTCAGGTCCGGCATTCACTCCATCATCAGGCATGGTGAGGCAGCAAGTTTGGATGTGAAGGCAGCTGAGGATTACCTCAAAACTTTTTCCGAACTGATAGAAGCCAAAGGATATATCCTCCAGCAAGTCTTCAACTGTGACGAGACAGGGCTTTTCTGGAAGAAGATGCTGAATAGGACTTATATAATAGCAGAGGAGAAGGCGATGCCAGGCCACAAACCCATGAAGGATAGGCTAACTCTTGCACTGTGCGCCAATGTGAGTGGCGACTGCAAGATCAAGCCTCTGCTCATATACCATTCAGAAAACGCTAGAGTCTTTAAATCACATAAGATTTTAAAAGATAAACTGCAAGTTATGTGGAGGGCAAACCCGAAGGCATGGGTCACCAGGCAGTTCTTTGTGGAGTGGGTAAACCTGGTTTTCGGCCCTTCTGTTAAGAAATATCTACAGGAAAATAACCTAACCATGCAAGCCTTCCTCATCCTCGACAATGCTCCTGCTCACCCACCGAACCTCCAAGATGAACTCCTCGAAGAGTTCAAGTTTATAAAGGTTGTCTACCTACCTGCCAACACCACTCCTATCCTGCAGCCCATGGATCAGGAGGTGATTTCTAATTTTAAAGAGCTGTACATCAAGCACCTGTTCTGGCCCTGCTTTGAGGTGACCAGAGAACATAAACCTCACCCTTCGAGAGTTCTGGAAGAACCACTTTAACATCGTGATATGCCTCAGAATTATTGATCAGGTCTGGCTGGGTGTTACAACGAGGGCTTTGACCTCTGCATGGAAGAAGCTGTGGCCTGAGGCCGTAGCCCAAAGGACCTTCGAAGGATTCCAACCCGAGGTGCCAGTGGAGGAGGAGATAGTGTCTCTAGGAAAATCCATGGGCCTGGACGTGGATGAGAGAGACGTGAATGAGCTTGTCAAGGAGCACTCTCTGGAACTCACCTTGGAGGAGTTACATGAGTTGCAGTCTCAGCAACATGCGGAGATTCTCCAAGAAATTGGTTTGGAGGAGGAGCCAGAGGTGGAGGAGATCTCTACAAGTGAGATAAAGGAGATCTTAGGAATGTGGGAGAGGGTGTCACACTTCGTGGAAAAGAAACACCCCAAAAAAGTTGCTACTGGTCGTGCATCAGTGCTGTTCAATGAAACTTGCCTCACCCATTTCAGAAACATTCTGAAAGGAAGGAAGAGGCAAACCTCGTTGGACACGTTGTTTTTTTTTTTTAAATTGGCCAAAAATGCAAAGACCAGTTAAGTTCAGTGAAGATTAGTTAAGTTACATTCAGTTTAGGGATAAAGTGTAGCATTAAGAGTGTAACCAGTAGGTAAATACACTTTATAAAACCAGTTTATTCCTTTACATTCTCTTTTATTATGTTTTTATACAATATTTGTCATTTATAAATATATTTTTCTTATTCAAAAACACGTAACAAGAACAACTGGGGTGGCATTTTGGGGGCTGGAACGGATTAACGGCATTTCAATTGATTTCAATGGGGAAATTTGCTTTGAGATACGAGCAACTTGATATATGAACAAGGTTGTGGAACGAATTAAACTCGGATCTCGAGATACCACTGTATTTCAGAAAATTCCAGAGGAGGGAACAATGCTAAGCTTATTTTATGTGGCCAGCATTATCCTAATTCTAAAAGCAGATAAAGACTTTAAAAAGAAAGAAAATTAAAGGCTTAAATGTTAGACCTGAAACCATAAAAATTCTAGGAGAAAATATAGACAGTAAAATCTCATACATTTCTCGTACCAATAGTTTTCTGATATATTGCTTCAGACAAGGGAAACAGAAGAAAAAATAAACAAATGGGACTACATAAAACTAAATTGGTTTTGCACAGCACATGAAACGATTCACAAAATGAAAAGTCAACCTACTGAATAGAACTTATTCACCCATACACCTGAAAGTTATAAAGAAGTTATAAAACTCAACACCAAAAAAACAACAAAACAATCTAATTAAAAATAGACAAAGAACCTGAATAGACACTTATTCAAAGAGGACATACAGATGGCCAATACTCATATGAAAAGATGCTCAACATCACTAATCATCAGAGATATCATTTCACACCTGCCAGAATAACTGCCATCAATAAATCAACAAACAAAAAAGGTTGGCAAAGATATGAAGAAAAGGGAACCCTCGTGCACTGTTGGTAGAAATGAAGATTGGTGCAGCTTCCATGCAAAGCAGTATAGAATTACCTCAAAGAAATTAAAAATGGAACTGCCTTATAATCCAGTGACTGCATTT
Source organism: Lasiurus cinereus (assembly GCA_011751065.1). Lineage (NCBI taxonomy): Eukaryota > Metazoa > Chordata > Mammalia > Chiroptera > Vespertilionidae > Lasiurus > Lasiurus cinereus. Next base: position 11,469,586 of record JAAGEH010000031.1, read on the forward strand.
CTGGTAATATATCTGAAGAAACCTGAAACACTAATTTGAAAGAGAAAAATGCAGCTCTGTGTTCACTGCAGCATTATTTACAATTGCTAAGATTTGGGAGCAGCCCAAATGCCCATAATTAGATGAGTGAATAAAAAAAGCAGCAGTACAGAGTTCCGGGAGAGGAAGTGAGTAGGGGATTAAAGGAGAGTGTGTAGGTGTGTGTGGTGGGTGTGTGATTGAGTGCAGAACAGTTTAATCTCATTTAACTGTGGGGGCTGGCAGTCCAGGCTCTCTTGGAAAAGGAGAGACTGGCACTGTGGCTGACACTCCCCAGACTGCAGGACTCGGGCACGAAGCCCATGCCATCTCTAAGGGGAAAATGGCCTTTCTTTGGGAACTCATCAGCACCACCAACCAGAAAGGCCTTGGAAGTGCCCTGAGGCTGCGAACTCTGGTCCCTGCGGAACTTATGGGTCACAGTGTTTATGTGCACTTGGGTCCGCAGCGTGCCCTCTTGCTGGTTTGCGGAGCACCCTAATCCCTGTGTTTGCAGAGTGCTCTGGTCACACCATCTGTGGTGTGCCCTCCTCTCCTGTTTGTGGAGCTCCCTGGTCACAACGTTCGCTGTGCACCCTCTTGGACGCACCCTTTGTGGGTTTACAGAATGCCCTAGTCTGAGACACGTTTATGCTCCTCCGAGGTCTGCGCATTCACAGTGTGCCCTAGTCAGGGAGGTTACAGTTCGCCCATATCAGTGTGTTTACAGTTTAGCCTCAGCAGTGCATTTCTGGCGGTCCATTCTTTAGGCAGTGCCTGGGAGCCACTGGGACCCCCATGCGGGTGTGATATTGTAACTCTGGGCACCACAGTCATGCCACTCCAGAGTGTAGGCCCCCTGAAACACATCACCCCGACAGACAGGTACTTGTTGCCACAGTATATCCCGGATGGATACGTGGGATCTCAATTAAGGGTACAAAACAGCAAAAAATAAAGACACTCCTCTCCATGGCTGCGACTTCTAGACACCACAGTTGTGCTCCTCAATCTCACAGATCTACATCAAGAGAACCCAAATAGCTCAAGTAGGGAACTACAATAGATTAACAAGCACAGGAGAACTGAGAAAATACACTAGTAGAACTTTGAGGAGAATCCAAGATGGAGGCTTAGGTAAACATCCACACTGCTGCCTCACACAACAGTTTCAAAACTACAACTAAAAGAAAAACGGACATCATCCAGAACCACAGGAAAGCTGGCTGAGTGGAAATTCTACAACTAGAAGGAAAGAGAGGGGCACACAGAAACCCAGAGGAGCTGCAAAAAGCTGAGGTACAGAGATGCATGCGTGGAGAGAACGGGTGCCAGAGAACCTGGCTGGCTTTCTCTGGCGGGAAGGGAGACAGAGACTCTCATTGGCATTGAACCCCTTATCCTATGAAACAAAACCCCAGATCCAGCCAAAACTAATAAAGGGGGAGTTTTGACTGTGAAAAGGGAGAAGTGTACGGAAATTTAGGGGAGTAGCAAAAGGTCAGAAGTCTAGTAGCTGCATAGCACTGAGCGCAGAAGACCAACTGCTGATTGTGCTTTCACATGTGGGCGGGAGACAGACCCTCCCAACTGCCCCATTTCTAACTCCACTAAACCCCAGTTACGGGCAAAACCCTGGGGACCCAGACTCACATTGTCCTGGAGCGCAAGGGAGCCAGAGGGGCAGCAGTCTAGAGGCACTCAGAGAGAGAGCGCACATGCTTGCACAGGGATCACTCCAGCTATTACCCAGTCACGTGAGACTCAGGGGCCGTAGAGGGCGGGATTGCCTGGAAGGCAAGGCGGTCCATTAAGCCCTGAGACTCCACCCATCCCAAGCTCAACATAGAGGCTTTTGCAGTTTTGCAAGTCTGGTATCATAAGGCTGAATCCAACACAGAAGTTCTCCCAGCATAGTGAAAATGCCGAGACAAGGGAAGGGATCACAAACAAAAGAAATGGAGGGAAACAAATGACTAGATATAGAGTTCAAAACCACACTTATACGGTTTCTCAAAATATCCTAGAAAAGATGGATAAAGTTAGTGAGACCCAAGAGGAGATGAAAAAGAACCAACTAAAGATGGAAAAGATCCAACTAGAGATGGAAAAGGACCAACTAAAAATTAAACATACACTGACTGAAATAAAAAATATTATACAGACCTAACAGCAGACAAGAGGAAGGCAAGAATCAAGTGAAATTTTGAAATATAAAGAATCAGAAAACACTCAACTGGAAAAGCAAGAAGAGAAAGAATCCAAAAATGTGAAGATAATGTAAGGCGCCTCTGGGACAGCTTCAGGCATACCAACATCAGAATTGTGGGGGTGCCAGAGAAAGTGAGAGAGCAAGATACTGAAAACCTATTTGAAGAAAGAATGACTGAAAACTTCCCACATCTGGTAAAAGAAATAGACTTACAAGTCCAGGAAGCACACAGAACCCCATATAAAAGGAATTCAAAGAGGACTACACCAAGACACATCATAATTAAAATACCAAAAGCAGAAGACAAAGAGAGAATATTAAAAGCAGCAAGAGAAAAACAGTTCATTACTTACAAGGGAGCACCCATATTACTATCAGCTGATTTCTCAACAGAAACAATGCAGGCCAGACGGGAGTGGCAAGAAATATTTAACATGATGAATAGCAAGAACCTACAACCAAGAATACTCTATCCAGCAAAACTATCATTCAGAATTGAAGGGCAGATAAAGAGCTTCACAGATAAGAAAAAGCTAAAGGAGTTCATCAACTCCAAAACAGTATTATATGAAATGCTAAAAGGTACTCTTTTAGAAGAGATAGAAGAAAAGGTAAAAGATAAAAAATTATGAACAACAAATATGTATCAACAAGTGAATCTAAAAGTTAAATGAATTAAAAATTTGATCAACAGAACAAACTGGTGAATATAATAGAATCAGGAGCACAGAAAGGGAGTGGACTGATAATTCTCAGGGGGGAAGGGGTGAGGGGTGTACAGGGAGAGACTGGACAAAAATCATACACCTATGGATGAGGTCAACGGGAGGGATGTAAGGGTAGAGGGAAGGGTGGGAGCCAGGTGGAGGGGAGCTATGGAGGGGAAAAAAAGAGAAACAAATATAATAATCTGAATAATAAATATTTAATTTTTAAAAAAAAGAGAAAAAAAAGAAAAGAAAATACACCAGCAGCACCATGCCCCAAAAAAACTTGGGTAGAAAAGCAATTGGATCTACAATTAAAACATTACAGGAAAACATGGAAAGACATATAATAAATCCCCAAAGGAAAGAAAAAGTGGAATCATCAGAAAGGGAGTTAGATGAAATAGAAGCCATCAGCGTATCAGAGAAAGAATTCAGAATAATGGTTTTAAGGTTGGAAGAAAAATACACACAACTCAATGAGAACTATCAGGAGCTGAATGAGAATGTCACCAATATGAATTGAAAGCAAGAGGAGATGAAGAATGACATAGCTACAATCAGGAACACAATGGAAGGCCTAACAGTAGACTAGAAGAGGCTTAGGACCCCATCAGCGAATTAGAAGACAAGAAAAGAAGAAAGACACAAACACAGCAGCAACTGGAAAAAAGACTTGGAAAACAAGAAGAGAGCCTAAGAGAGCTTTGGAACAGCACAAAATGAAACAACATTCATTTAATAGGGATGGCAGAAGGTGTGGAAGAGAAGCAAGGAATAGAAAACAGAAAACTTCCCTGATATTGGCAAGAAAAAAACTATGCAAGTCCAAGAAGCACACAGAGTCCCAAACAAGCTGAACCCCAAAAGATTGACACCAAGATATATCATAATTAAATTGGTGAACACTAACGACAAAGTAAGAATCATAAAGGCTGCCAGAGAGAGACAGAAACTTACCTACAAGGGATCTCCTATTAGAATGTCAACTAATTTCTGAAAAGAAACACAGCAGGCCAGAAGGGAATGGAATGAAATATATAAAGTGATGCAAAACAAGGGACTTAAACCAAGAATACTATACCCAGCAAGGCTATCAGTCAAAATTGAAGGTGAAATCAGGAGCTTCACAGACAAAAAAGGGGTAAGAAAATGTATCACTACCAAATTAACAATGCAAGAAATGCTAAAGGGACTGCTCTAAAAAGAAGAAAGAGAACAGCAAGAAAAAACATAAACACTAAGGAAAAACATGACAACAAACATGAACTTGTCAATAATATCATTAAACGTAAATGGGTTAAGTGCACAAATCAAAAGACATAGCGTAGCTGAATGAGTAAGAATACATGACCCATACATTTGCTGTCTACAAGAGACCCACCTCAGAACAAAGGATTCACACAGACTGAGAGTGAAGGGATGAAAAAACATTTTTCAGGAAAATAGAAATGAGAAAAAAGCTGGGGTGGTGATATTTATATCTGATAAAATAGACCTCAAAGTAAAGGCTATAACAAGATATAAGGAAGGCCACTAAATAATATTAAAAGAAGCAATTCATCAAGAAGATATAACTCTGGTAAACATATATGCACCTAATATAGGAGCCCCAAAATACATTAAAAATAAAAACTCCTGGAAGATATCAAGGGAGAGATCAACAGCAATACAATCAGAATAGGTGACTTTAATACCCCACTGACATCTCTGGACAAATCCTCTAGAAAAAAAATCAGGAAAGAAACAGCAATTCTAAATAACTCACTAGATCAGAGAGACCTAATTGACATCTTCAAGGCATATCACCCCAAAGCCACGGAATATATGTTCTTCTCAAATGCACATGGGACATTTAAAAAAATAGAACACATATTGGGTCACAAGCAAAGTCTCCCCAAATTCAAAAAGATTGAAATCATATCAAGTATTTTCTCAGACCACAATGTCATAAGAATAGAAATACACTACAATAAAAACATTCCAAAAAATTCAAACACTTGGAAGTTGAATACCATGTTATTAAACAATAATTGGGTTATAAATGAGATAAAAAAAGAAATAAAAAATATCCTGGAGACTAATGACAATAAAAACACAACAATGCAAATGCTCTGGGACATAATGAAAGCAGTCCTGAGAGGGTAGTTTATAGCTCTACAGGCCTACCTCAAAAAACAGAAAAAAAATGGTAATGAATCACCTAACTCAAAAACTCAAAGAACTGGAAATAGAGCAACAAGAAAAGACCACTCTGAACAGAAGGAAGGAAATAATAAAGATCAGAGCAGAAATGAATGACATAGAGATTAAAAAAAATACAAAAGATCAACAAAACCAAGAGCTGGTTCTTCAAAAGAATAAACAAGATTGATGAACTTCTAGCCAGGCTCACCAAGAAGCAAAGAAAGAGGACCCAAATAAACAAAATCAGAGATGAGAGGCAAAATAATTACAGACCCCACAGAAATACAAAGGATTGTTAAAAATATTATGAATAACTCTATTCTAACAAATTACACAACCTAGAGGAAATGGGCAGATTACTAGAAAAACACAACCTTCTGAAACTCACACAAGAAGATTAAAAAAATCTCAACATGCTTATAACTATGGAAGAAATTGAAGCAGTCATCAGAAAGCTTCCAGCAAATAAAAGCCCAGGGCCAGATGGCTTCACAGGAAAATTTTACCAAACACTCATAAAAGAACTAAAACCCATCCTTCTCAGACTATTCCAGAAAATTTAAGAGGAAGGAACATTTCCAAACTCCTTCTATGAATCCAGCATCACCCTAATACCAAAACCCGATAAAGATAACACAATGAAAGAGAATTACAGAACAATATCCCTCATGAACATAGATGCCAAAATCTTCAACAAAATTCTAACAAATCAAATTCAGCAGTACTTCATAAAGATCATACACATGATCAAGTAGGATTTATCCCAGTGATGGAAGGATGGTACAATATTCGTAAATCAATCAATGTGATACATCACATAAACAAATTGAGAGATAAAAATCACATAGTCATATCAATTGATTCAGAAAAAGCATTTGAGAAAATCTAACGCCCTTTCTTGATAAAAACTCAGCAAGATGGTTATAGAAGGATCATACCTCAACATAATAAAAGCCATATATGACAAACCCATAGGAAACATCATACTGAATTGGCAAAAACTAAAACCATTTCTAAAAACAGGAGCAAGACAGGGATGTCCACTCTCACCACTCCTATTCAACATAATGCTGGAAGTACTAGCCATTGCTATCAGACAAAATCAAGAAATAAAAGGCAACCAAATATTAAAAGAAGAAATAAAACTGTCCTTATTTACATGACATGATTTTGTACATAGAAAACCCTAAAGACTCCATTAAAATATTGTAAGACGTGATAAATAAATTCAGGAATGTAGCAGGATACAAAATTAACACCAAGAAATCTATGGCATTTCTATATACTAATAATGAACTTACAGAAAGAGAAACTAAAACAGCAATCCCATTTACCATTGCACCAAAAATAATTAAGATACCTAGGAACAAACTTAACTAAGGAGGTAAAAGACCTGTATGCAGAAAACTACACAACACTAAAAAAAAGAGAGAGAGATAGAAGAAGACATAAACAGATGGAAGAACATACTATGTTCATGGATCGGTAGAATCTATATCATCAAAATGTCCATTCTACCCAAAGCAATCTATAAATTCATTGCAATCCCCATGCAACTACCAAAGGTATACTTCACAGGCCTAGAATGAACTTTCCAAAAATTCATCTGAAATAAAAATAAAAAGACCCCGAATAGCTGCAGCAATCCTGAAAAAGAAAAGCAACGTAGGTGGGATCTCAATACCATATTTCAAGCTGTATTACAAAGCCACTGTTCTAAAAACTGCCTGGTACTGGCACAAGAATAGACACATAGAACAATGCAATAGGGTAGAGAACCCAGAAATCGACCCAAACCTCTATGCCCAATATTATTTGACAAAGAAGGCACGAACATACAATGGTGTCAAGACAGTCTCTTCAACAAATGGTGTTGGGAAAATTGGACAGATACATGCAAAAAAAATGAAACTAGATCACCAACTTACACCATGCACAAAAATAAACTCAAAATGGATAAAGAACTTAAACATAAAAGGGGAAACCATAAAAATACTAGAGGAATCCACAGGCAGCAAAATCTCCAACATATGCCGAAGGAACTTCATTTTTTTAATAAATGTATTTTATTGATTTTTTACAGTGATGAAGAGAGAGGGACAGAGAGTTAGAAACATCGATGAGAGAGAAACATCGATCAGCTGCCTCTTGCACGGCCCCTACCGGGGATGTGCCCAAAACCAAGGTACATGTCCTTGCCCGGAATCGAACCTGGGACCTTTCAGTCCATAGACCAACGCTCTAGCCACTGAGCCAAACCGGTTTAGGCCCGAAGGAACTTCTTCACCAATACAGCTCCTCAGGCTATGGAAACTAAATAAAGAATTAACAAATGGGACGGCTACAAAATAAAGAGCTTTTGCACAGCAAGGAAAACCATCAACAAAACAAGAAAGCCCACTGCATGGGAGAACATATTTGCCAATGATATCAATGATAAGAGTTTAACCTCCAGGATTTTCAGAGAACTCATACAACTTCAAAAAAGGAGATAAACAACCCAATCAAAAAATGGGCAACTGATCTAAATAAGCACTTCCAGAAAGAAGACAGAAGGAAGGCCAAGAGACCTAAGAAAACCTGCTCAAAGTCACTAATCTTCAGAGGGATGCAAATCAAAACAACAATGCAGTGCCATTTCACACCTGTCAGAATGGCTATCATCAACAAATCAACAAATGACAAGTGTTAGCGAGGATGCCAAGAAAAAGGAACTCTTGTGCACTGCTGGTGGGAATGCAGACTGGTGCAGCCACTGTGGAGAACAGCATGGAATTTGAAAAATGGAACTTCCATTTGACCCAGTGATCCCACTTCTAGGAGTATATCCCAAGAAATTAGAAACGCCAATCAGAAAGGATATATGCACCCCTATGTTCATAGCAGCACAATTCACCATAGCTACGATTTGGAATCAACCCAAGTGCCCTTTAGCAGACGAATGGATTAAAAAACTGTGGTACATCTACACAATGCAATACTACACTGTGGTAAAAAAGAAGGAGCTCCTACCATTTGCAACATGGATGGAGATGGAAACCATTATGCTTGGTGAAATAAGCCAGGCAGAGAAAGATAAATATCCCATGATCTCACTCATTTGTGGAATATAATGAATGACATAGACTGATGATCAAGATGAGATTCAGAGAATGAGAAACATCGATCAAAACATGAAACCTCGGGAAAGGTGGGAGTTGGTGGTAATAAGGGGGAGAGATCAACAGAAGGACTTTCATACATGCATATGAGCATAATCATTGGACACAGACAATGTGGGGGCATGAGAGGGAACGAGGGGGAGGTAATGGGAGAATAAGGACACAAGTAAAAAAATTAATTAATATTGAAGAAAAAATATTGTGGTTAGACATTGAATCTCATCCATACGGAGGTCACCATGACCTTAGGAGAGGTTGTTTCACGTGACAAAGATTTTTAAATTAAACTCTGTAGCATGAAAATCATTTTGGAAGGAAATAAAGAGAAGTTTCCTTCAAATGTCATAAGGATTGTAATTGAAACTCAATATATTTGGTTTCTTGAGCTAATGTAAGTAATCTGTGTTTTTGCTTCTCTGAAAAAGTTTATATAATGTTACAAAAAGAAATTGACAACGAGTTTGAAATTGAATTGCCATGGCCTAGAGCAAAGAATATCCTTACATGATACTATTCTACAATGTCATTTAATTTTTGATATTTCACAACAGCATATTGTACAATTATTCCAAACAAAATTACAAACTAATTCTTCCAATGTTTAGCAGCAATTTAAAAAAAAGACATGAAACAATTTAATCCCTTTCAGAAGGAATTAAGACACTGGGAAGGCACTTGAGCATTCTATACTGGCCCCTCTTACCTCTTTTGCCAAGAGGGACCCTCTTCTCACAACCCAATGGCCCTCAGCTGTAGCCTGAGCTCTCTATTCATGCTGATGTTGAAGCCTCGAAGTGGCTGGTATAATGGATCTGTCTTAGCCAAATGCTGTGAGCTGGGCCCTCCCTGGAGAAGGAACCTGAATTCCCCGAGATAAGTGATCAGTGCCAAGTGATCAGTGCTAGGGCCCCCGCCAGCAGGCGAGGGGATCCCCCAGGCAAGTGCTCGGTGTGGAGGCCATGGGGGCATAGGCTATCATGGAGACAGAACTGAACCTCACAACACCCTGCTTGGCCCCGGAGGATGACTAGTTAGCCCAAGACGGGTAAGATTCCTCAGGAAAGAAATAACCCAAGACAGGCACAGTCGCAGCGGGGCCATCAGGAGAGAACTTGGGGGTCAGCAGAGGTGGGGCACAAATCCTCATCCCCTCCTCACTTCTTCTGAGGGAGGTCTCCTGCTCCTATGGTTACTTCGCTTCCCACACCCAGCATCGATTGGGACCCAGGTAACCAATAGAGACGTGGTCCAGCTCAGATCAGGACCTAGGTAACAGGCAGAAATTTGGCCAACAGCAGCTGCCCTATATCTAAATTCAGCCTAACACTACTAATGCTCAGTGTCTACTCAAGAATGCAAATCAACCTTTCCACTAATTTTTACAGGGTAATCTAAGATTGGTGGTAGAGTATTAAATTTGACAGTAAAAGAGTAATCAAGCTTTCGGATTAATTTAAATTGGCGAATTGAAATAAGTCAACACCCAAGAAAATTTAAGTGTACTGGACAAAAAGCTGTTTCTAAAGTATTAACTAAAATTTCTATTGGTAGCTCATCTCATGGTAAAATTGCTTAACATACAATGAACAAAACAGGCATACTTGTGTGCAAAAAATTAAAATTTAAAATTATCTCGATTGCATTAAAAATTTTACAAAATTCTTCATTAATCAAATAAAGGGGGGGGGATATTAGGATAATATCATGTAAGGAAAAATATCCGGTGAGTAAATTACATCTTTTTTTTTATAAATATATTTTATTGATTTTTTACAGAGAGGAAGGCAGAGAGATAGAAAGTCAGAAACATCGATGAGAGAGAGAGACATCGATCAGCCGCCTCCTGCACGCCCCACAGTGGAGATGTGCCCCGACCGGAATCGAACCTGGGACCTTTCAGTCCGCAAGCTGACGCTCTATCCACTGAGCCAAACAGAAAATTTTCACTTTAGAGAATTAATTTTCATTTGTAATACTAACAGCAAGACACCCACGAAAAACACACATGGTGTCAAAATAAGCCAAAGGAAAATCGGGTAGGCAAAAATAGAAAGGACCCCAAGTCAATTTTATAGAAAAGATTCCTTTATTAACTCTTGGTCGAGAATATGTTCATATACTTTCAGAAAACAACTCCAAGACCAAGTGGACTCCTGCAACAGAGAGGAACTGACAGGTCTGCTCCAACCACGAAAACAAGAGGAGAATTAGTCCAGAGATTGAAGACACTGACTACGCCTTGCCATGGGAGCAGCCAGCAGCTATGTGTTGCTACAGGATGCCTAAGACCAAACCAGAGAGGGTCGGACCTGCATTGCTATCATTTGTCCACTATCCAGATACCATGGATGACATGTACACATACGGAACTGTTTGACATTGAAACTGGGACTCAGAACTATTGGACATTGAAATTGGGACTCAAACATTTTTCTTGCTCTTATAAGTTTATTTCTAGCCTACAAAGGCAAGATGTTTTCAAAGACAAAAACCAGGAGCGGGGGTGGGGGTGGGGGGGGAGGGAAGAGATACAGAGGCAAAGAAGCAATGAACAGACTGTCATGCTACAGTGGGAAGGCAGGGTAGGTTGTGGGGGGGTGGGGCCTGTAAGAGATCAACCGAAGGACTTGTATGCATTTATGTAAGCATAGCCAATGGATACAGGGTATTGGGGGAATGGGGGACAGGTGAGGGCATGTAATGGGGGGGGAGGGCCAGGGGGAGGTCAGTAGGAAAAAAGAAGAAGACATATGTTCTACTATTTATAATACTTTAAACAATAATATATATGTGTGTGTGTGTGTATATATATATGAAGCAGCAGTACATTTATGCAATGGAATATTACTTGGCCATAAGAAAGAAGGAAATCTTACCCCTTACAAAAGTGTGGCTAAACCTGGAGAGCATTATGCTAAGTGAAATAAGCCAGTCAGAGAAAGACAAATACCATATAATTTCACTTATATGTGGAATCTATTGAACAAAATAAACTAACACAAAAAATAGAAACAGATTCATAGAGAACAGACTGACAGATGTCAAATGGGACTGGGGCTGTGGAGCTTGGTGAATAATGTAAAGGGATTAAGCAAAAACAAAATAACAACAAAAAAATCTCATAGATACAGACTACAATATGGTGATTACCAGAGGGAAAAAGGAGTGGGAGCAGGCAGAAGAAGGTATAGATGAGATAAATGATGGATGAAGACTTGACTTTGGGTGGTGAATACACAATACAATATACAGATGATGTGATATAGAATTGTATACCTGAAACATATGTAATTTAATTAACAATGTCACCCCAATAAATTTAATAAAAAGTTTTTAAAAAGAAATCCAATATTTTAAGAAATCCAGAAAATCATGAGTGGTTACTCATAAAAAAGATTATTTTCCTTACAAAATTCTTTACCTTCTCTTAAATAGGAATCCCTAGGTGGGTTTAAGATATGAGATCATAGTAAAATTATTATATTGTTGAAAGTAAAATAAACTTGAACCATTACATTTATTTGTCATACAGTTAAGATTAGAACTAGACTATCAGGTCGTACATAGAATTAGAAATATTTTTATCCAATCACTGCCCATGAGGTATCCTATAATATTTTACCCACCTGTTTCCACTTTAAGCACTTCCATTGCCTTTTTAACAAAAGCTACAGAAAATCAAGTGCTACAGCTAAAGTTTCACATTCCTGAGAAAGAGAAATAACATCTTTCTTTTTAAAAACATCTTTTTATTGACTTTTTACAGAGAGGTAGGGAGAGTGATAGAGAGTTAGAAACATCGATGAGAAACATCAATCAGCTGCCTTCTGCATGCCCCCTACTGGGAATTGAACCATGCCCTTGATCAGAATCAATCCCGGGAGCTTTCAGTCCATGGCCCGACGCTCTGTCCACTGAACCAAACCGGTCAGGGCTAACATCTTTCTTTTATTGCGTCCACTTAAGAAGAGGTTGACTCCTCTCATAAGCTGTGTGCTGAGATTTGATGTAGGAACCATTGCTAAAAACCTTAAACTTGTGTAACACTTTAAAATTCACAGACAACTTTAACATAGATATCATTTGTTGAATACAAAAATAAGTGGAAAAGTGGTGAGTGTGGACCAAGTAAGAGGTATGGGGACAAAGGAAGAAGAGGCTAGGAAGAGGAATAGCAGTCCTGATAATATTTTTATAAAAATAATATGGCTCTGACTGAACCTTACCCTACTCTGATGACCAGATTCCCAACTTCCCCATGGCACCATAGCAATCTCTTCAGGGAGCTATAATGTCTAGTTTGATGAAGGAAGAAACACACTTCATGTCAGATTCTCACATTGCCTGTTTGGAAAGGGGAAGAGACTGTCCCTTGGATTGTTGTCTCCACAACTCTTCACCACTTCATACCTATATTTTTAAACAATAGATATCTGCCACTTTTGAGAACACAAGCATCCAAAAGAAATGAGAATTCCTACAACTGCCAGTCAGTCCTTCACTCCAAATGGCTGAGCTACAGTCTGACAAAACTCAAGCTCCCCAGCAATTCCACTTCTGGAAATATATCTGAAGAAAACCAAAACACCAATCCAAAAGAAAGATGTGCACTCCTATGTTCACTGCAATGTTATTTATAACTAGAGGCCCAGTGCATGAAAGTCATGCATGGGGGTGGGGAGTCCTCTCAGCCCAGGCTGCACCTTCTCCAATCTGGGACCCCTCAGGGGATATCTGACTGTGGGATAGGACCTGAACCAGCAGTCAGACATCCCTCTCACAATCCAGGACTGCTGGCTTCTAATCACTTGCCTGACTACTGGCTTGATTGCTGCCTAAACGCTCTCCTGCTGGTCTCATGGCCCCCAGCTGCCCTCCACTGCCGGCCTCATGACCCCCAACTTCCCTCCCCTGCTGGCTTGATCACCCCTATCTGCCTCTATCTCAGTCCCCACCACTGTGGCTTTCTCTGGAAGGAAGTCGAACGGTAGGAAGATGTCCAGTCTGCCGGTTAATTAGCATATTACCCTTTTATTAGTATAGATAGCCAAGATTTGAAAGCAGCCCAAGTGTCATCAGATGATTAGATTAAAAGGGTGTGGTACATTTACATAATGGAATACTATTCAGCCATAAAAAAAGGAAATCTTACCTTTCTCAACAACATGGATGGACCTGAATAGTATTATGCTATGTGAAATAAGCCAGTGAGAAAAAGACAAATACCATATTATGTTTACTTTTATGTAGAATCTAATGAACAAAATAAACTAACAAACAATATAGAAACAGACTCATATGTATAGGGGACAAGACTGACAGCTGTCACAGGCGAGGGAGGTTGTGAGGCTGGGTGAAAAAGGTAAAGGGTTTAAAGCAATAAATAAATAAGCACACAAACAAATAAATGAATGATTCAAGTCCCCCCCCAAAAAATAAAAGAATCAATACAGGTCCTCTGAAGAAATCACAAATATTTCTGTTACATACCTCAACCTGCTGGCAAATCTGTATTAGCTTGGCCATTTGATTTTCTAGTTCGCTGTTACGCTTAACCAGGTTGGTGAGGTTCATCTCTAGAGTTTGCTGTCATCGCAGAGTGTGAAGCAAGAGGGAAAAGGGTAAGGGGGGGGAGAACAAACATTCAATGAGCTTCAGAACCAATACCACGTGGAGATCAGTAAGTCAGCAAATACACTATTTTCTTTTTAAAATATGTTTTTATTGATTTTTAGAGAAAGAGGACTGGTGATGGAGAGAGAAACATCAATAATGAGAAACATCATTAATCAGATGTCTCCTGCATGCCTCCCACCAGGGATCAGGGCCACAACCCTGGGCATGTGCCCTGACCAGAAATGGAACCTGCAACCTCTTGGTGCATGGGCCAATGCCAACCACTGAGCAACACTAGCTGGGTGACAAATACATTATTTCCAAGATTCACTGAGCACTTGCTATGGGCTAAGCACTCCTCTAAGCACTTAATAATACTATACATTTGGTCCACTATCATTGTTGGGAAAAAATTGACATTCATGACTTTGTGGATATAGGACTTTAATGACAGCTTTATGTTTTCTGTAATATTTTAACTTTTTAAAGTACTCCATTTCATTTTGTTCTTATAGTATACCCATAACAAAGTGGAACATGTATTAGTATCTCTTTTACAAATGAGTAGACTAAGAAAACTATAATTTATTGAATGATTACTACTTGCCAGACACTATACATTGTCATATATATCATTGAATAATCATAACAACCCATGAAGTAGGATATGTCAACATTTTACAGCTGAGAACACTGAGCTTCAGAGTTGGGTAAAGTATTTTCCACAGTCAGATAATTAGTATATGGCAAATCTAGGGCTGTAACTCAGGTCTCTAGCATTTAGTCATGGCTTTGCTCCAGAATTCCATGATTTTTGTGTGTATTTGTTGTTGTTGTTGTTGATAACATTTTATATTAATCAGTAGATTCCTTCAGAAAATAAAATGGTATTTTAAGTGTGGGATTCCTCAAAATCTACATCATCTGTCAGCTTCACTTATTTGGCACTAAGAAAGAGCCCATGGAGATGCCAAACTTCAAAAAGCAAAGCCCGACTATATCAAGATAAGACATCCATTGCTTATCACTGCTTACTACTATATAGATACTTTTAAGCTATACATTAGAAGCACCTTAGGAATCTGTTTAGTATAACATAGTTCAAAAGTACTCAGAGATCTTAGCGTATTTTCAGTTGAGCAAGCTACTTTCTCCCATTCCTTATGTAAGAAAAAAAAATATTTACTATAGTTTGATAATGAGTTTTTTATTCCTTTCCATTCCCAAGTCTTCAGCTCTGGTGGCTGGTACTACCCCAGGACCTGCCCCCAATATCCCTTCCTCTCTAACTCACCATCCTAATGCCCTCACAATGTCTGTTCAAATGTAATACCCCACCTTCCTGGCCCTTACACTACTATAATTTTTCCCCCTTGGCCATGAAGCTTCATTGCTATCTCTACAGTTTTTATGGTTTTTAGTTGTTCAAAGTTCATGTTTTCAGTAGGAGAAATAGAGAAGGGGGAAGAGGACGCATGTACTTGGCCCCTTGCTACAAAAGAGCTGTTGTGCTTAGTAATCTTGGAACTGCCCAATGAATCTCTCCTAAAAGATGTATTCCTCTGGATATGCGTATTTCTAGAATAGGCAGTTTGATTTTGCTTGTTCTCAAACTAGATTATGAAAACCATCTTAATTTTTGCTTCCCCTTTTGCCAGATCTCTATTGGTTTTTTTGGCTTTGTTCCAATGAAAGTTATCTTTCATAATTTATTCCAGTTTTTGTGGTTTGGGCACAGTGTCTCCCCTGGTCTTCTTTAACTCCATGACCGTTTCAACTATGGCCTTTTCCTTAACAAGGACAGAGAGGGAAGAAGGGAAAAAGAAGGGCTGGAATTATTGATTTGGGTGTGATCTTTAAGCTAAGTAGATGTCAGAGGGGAAAAAAGAAACAACAGTGCAGATATTTAACACAACAAAAGGTATTGAACATCTACTCTGTTCAAGGTGCAGTGATTTCAGAGATAAAGAGAAAGTGAGATAAAGAGGAGTCTTGAAGGATAAGTAGGATTTTAATAGACAGAGATAGAGGGTGGCAGGGTTCCAGGCACCAGGAATAACATAAACTAAAATGGACACGTTCAGGGAAGAGATTTTGAGTTTGGCTAGAACAGAGGATACAAGAGAGTAGTGTGTGGGGAGAGGCAAGACTGGAAATGGAAATCAAGGCTTTGTTATGAAGGTCTTAAATACCTACGTGAGGAGTTTGTACCTATTTTTGAAGCAGTGGGGACTTTCCAAAGGCTTTTGAGTAAGATAATGATATAATCAGGGCTGTAGTTAGGAGATCAACCTACCAGCAATATATGGGGCAAACTGAAATAGAAAAGCTTGGGGACAGAGACACTGGTTAAGAGAAAGTGTCAGTTGTTCAAGGCAGTTGGGAATGCAGGTCTGGGCCAAGCTAATGTGATAATTGAAAAAAATACATTTCAGTCAATGATTTGTCACTATCATATATGCAGATCATGCAAGAAAGGCAGCTGGATTTGGTAATTAGAGCTCACTGGTGACCTTTGAAAAATGAATTTCAATAGACTTTTGGAAGTAGATGCCAAACTGTACAGGATTAAATATGGAGGTAGTGATAAAGTGGAGGCTCCAAATCTGGGATCCTCTTAAAAAAATTTGACTGTAAGATGAACATGATAGCTGTAGTTTGATGAAAAGGCCCAGCTTAAGTTAGAGTAATGGACCCAATCAGTTTGTGATTATCTCCAGCAGAGTGGTCCAGATTCCTAGATCAATGGAAACCCAATATGTTACAAAGGGCTATAATGACATACTAGTATTAGGTAAACATAATGTATACTGATGAACTCAGAACAGATATATTAGAAATTTGTGCTTCAAACTGCAATATATTTCCATTCAAACATAGGATGCCATGGGGAGAATGTTTTCTAACCAGTACATGCAACTTGTTGCAACACTTGTTATGAAACTGATATCTTATAAATAATTCATAGTGCAGAGAAGGACTAAGAACCTGGCCGTGAGTTCTTCATTTATGGTTCAGAACTGAGACCATAACTTCTGTAAAGCCATTGAAAACAAAAATTATGCCTGAGCACATAATTTGGGGTCTAATTAGACTATGGACCTTGGGTTACCATCACAAAATTATGGAAAATGGCTATTTTGCTCCTTCCCCCAAGCAATTTGCAGAAGATCAGCACATTTTTACAACAGATAATTACAACTGACAAAATGCCTCTAATTTCAACCTGACTTCATTAATATGAAAATGCTTTTGAAAAATAAATCTTTGACTATTAAAAGAACACCATCTGTCTGATGGCTTTTTGCCACTGTTTTCTCATATTTTGTGAGATAATTTGAGGAAAACACCAAGCATTTACTTACTTCCCACTTATTTATAAGGAATTAAAGTTGCCTCTGAAACTGAAATTGATTCTCAATAATGAAACCATGTACAGAGGAGAATTGATACAATTATGCAGTGTATTTCCACACCCTTACTTCTCATGCCTTCTACTGACTAATCACTTAGAACTAGATATTCTGGGCCACTCTAGGTTTTATTGATTAAGCCAAGTAATTATCTTGTCTATACTCTGACTGAGTAAACAAAAACGATGTGCATATGTACATATATCTACACACATACAATCGTGTATTTATACTTATAAAAGAGAAACATGCAAATTGACTGTACCTCCACTGCACCCACCAGCCACGCCCACCATCCAATCAGGAGTGAGTATGCAAATTAACCTAAACAGGATGGCTGCGGCCATAGAGCAAGCAGGAGGCTTGGGTTTCCCCAGCAATGGAGAAAGCCAAGCTTCCCACCTGATTTGGCCGGTGCTGGCCTCTGCTCAAGGCTACAAAGTTTCAATTATAGAAGATAAATAAATCCCAACAAAAATGGTGGCAGCCATAAAGATGGAGAGAGCAGGAGGCTAGGGTTGCCCCTGGTGATGGAGGAAGCCAAGCTTCTGTAGCCCTGGCTTGTCTTGGCCTCCACTTCAGGCTACAAAGTTTCAATTATAGAAGATAAATAAATACTAGATACCAGGGCCTCCACTTGGGTCGCTGGGGGGCATGGCCAGCCTGCAAATCACCACAGGCCCCTCTCCCAGGTTGCCCCACTCCCCAAGGGAACCCCCACCCTGATCCGGGACACCCTTCAGGGCAAACCAGCCAGCCCCTGCCCATGCACCAGGCCTCAATCCTATATAATGAAAGAGTAATATGCAAATTGACTGTCACTCCAACACACAAGATGGCTGCCCCCATGTGGACACAATTTGGCTACCACAAGATGCAGGGGAGGGAACTTGGGAGGGACCAGGCCTGCAGGGGAAGGCAGTTGCAGGCTATCAGCCAGCAGGGAAGGGCAGTTGGGAGGGACCAGGCCTGCAGAGAAGGGCAGTTAGGGGCAATCAGGCTGGCAGGAGAGTGGTTAGGGGGTGATCAGGCTGGCAGGCAGAAGTAGTTAAGGCCTATCAGGAAGGCAGGCAGGCAAGCAGATGTCCTGATCAACCTAAACGGGCAGCCAGACATCCCCTGAGGGGTCTCAGACTGGAGAGGGTGCAGGATGGGCTGAGGGACACATTCCCCATGCACAAATTTCATGTACCGGGTCTCTAGTGTGTGTGTGTGTGTGTGTGTGTGTGTGTGTGTGTGTATGTATGTATGTGTGTGTGTGTGTATATATATATATATATATATACATATATATATATAATTTTATACTAAAATGTATCTCTATTTTTTGCTTGGTTTTGAAAAGTTGGTTTATTTTGCTCTTTTCTTGTGCAGTCCTATTAAAGATTAGGTCAAGCCCTCTCTGTCAAAGCCTAATTAATGCAGTTTTCTCAGTACAGTTGAACTATGACAGTGAGAGAGAGCCAAAGTGGCAGGGAAATTGGAATGGAGCTATCTGCTGGGAGGAAACAGATACAGGAGGTTGGCAAGGGGAGCAGGATGAAGCTCCCATTTCCTACTGCAGGAGGTTACCTCTGGGTTCTCCTATGCTTCACATATGTGAAGGTAGAGAAGCCATTTGAGCTACAAAACTATGACACTCTCTTCCCCTCCAGATGACTACATCATTAGAGCTCTCACAAAATTGTACATATGTTTAAATCACACAAACTGAGGGGAAGATTAGGTTTATTTGCATAACTGAGATTTTAAAAGGCACGAGTTAGCTAAATTAGCAGACTCCTACATGGATGCCATTTTTACCCAAGTTCCACTTCATTTGTGTCATACAGACTTGGCCTCTTTGTCTTCTTTTGTACCCTTCCCAAAGAGAAAAATGTTTGCACTTCTGAGAAAATCAGGCATGGGCTATTCTTTTTCTAGACAGCATCCCATAAAAAGAAATGGCTTTTCTAAACCTCTCAAGTAATTGCTGGGGGGAGAGGAAGGGAAGGGTTGTGTGGGTTTTATTTTTTTTCAGTTTTCTAGATACAGGTTATTTCTGGTTACATTCTCATTGGCTCCCTCAAGAAACCTAACTATACATCAAAACACCAGCTCTTCATTAAAGATAGAGTGATTTCCTTGATGGCATACACTTGACCATGATCTCCATTTGTCATGATCTGTGAAGGCATATGTATTCACATATGAGCGCACTTACAGTCACCTACCTGAAATAGCAAGTCTTGAAGCCTAGAAGAGGGTGGAGTTTTCTGTTCTATAGAAACATGTAGTTTTGCCACCAAGTGCCTATATGCTCTCTTTCAAAAATTTTTTATTTATCTTTATTGTTGAAAATATTAAAGATATCCCCCCTTTTCCCCATTGACTCCCTTCGCACCCTTCCTAAGCCTACTTCACTAGCCTGTATGCTCTCTTGCTATCTAAAAGGTATGATAGGTCAAATCCAACCGGAGTAAAAATTTTAAAACATTTTCTTTTAATCCTCATCTAAAGATATGTTTTTTTTAAAACTTATGAGGGAGAGGGGGAGGGGGAGGGGGTAGGAGAAACACCAATGTGAGAAACATTGATCAGATTGGTTGCCTCCTGTATACTCCCAGACGTCTCGGTGATAGAACCTGCAATCTAGATATGTGCCCTGATTGATAATCGAACCTGTAACCTTGTTTGGTGTATGGGACTATGCTCCAACAGAATGAGCCACCTAGCCAGGGCCCACCAGAGTTGATTTTTAAAAAAATAAAATAAAAGGCACAAGGGGTACATTATCCAAAGCTGTTTTGATGTGGGAACTGAATCTTGGAAGTGCAGGGAGAGAAGGGAAAGGGGGAAAAAAGGCCAACTCATTACAAACCTAAGCCTTCCCAATTGACAGAAAATAACTTCATCTTTAAAAATAATCTGAGCCAGTGTCCCTATTACTATTCTCTGGCATGTTCTTTTTTGACATCCTGTCTATTCAAGGATGTCCCCAGCTTTTCCACAAGCTAGAAGCCAAAATTTTAGCACACTTTTGGGGGTCATGTTCTGCCTTCTTTTTTTTAACTGCTTGTCTTAAAATACTTAATTTGCTTTTGCTTTAGTCTGTCACATTATGTATCAATTACATATGGCCTTTCCACAACAGAACACACCATCTGTTCCATAAATGAAAACCCACACCCTTATGCCAGAGTTTTATTCCTTTCCCAAACATTTATTTGCTGCCCTATATAGACACATACTATGTCATAGAAGGAGATGCAGGTTATACGTATATAAAATTTATTCCACCTAAGGCTTGTTAGAGATAATCAGACCAGTTTTTGGGCCAGGTCAAACAGGTTGCCATCCCTCTTTTCAGAACTTTTAAAAAATATATATTTTTATTGATTTCAGAGAGGAAGAGAGAGAGACAGAGAGAAACAGAGACAGAGAGAGAGACAGAGATGATGAGAGAGAATCATTGATCGGCTGTCTCCTGCACACCCCCTTCCTGGGATAGAGTCTGCAACCCAGGCATGTACCCTGACCTGGAATCAAACCATGACCTCCTGATTCATAGGTCAATGTCCAACCACTGAGCCAAGCCGGCTGGGCATCAGAACTTTCTGAAATCATTCAGCAAAGACCCACACTCCCTCAGTCACCTTATCAGACATGCTACATGAAACATCCCACATTCTTTCCCCTCTCTTTAGATGCATAACATTGTTAATCTCTAGCTTAGATGTGTAAATTATTATTTGGACCTTCTAAATGAAAACATGTACTAAAAATGCAAATCTAGCATCATTTTTATAATACTTAGAATAGTGAGTCAAAGCCAACCCTACATTCCTGGAGGCTTCAATATTGTATTCCACTTGCACTATTCCTCTTCAGTCTCTGCCGCTCCTACACATCCTCCTTTTGCTCTTCCTCTATAACAAAATTCTAGATCATTAGTCTGCTGCAAGGCTCATTCCTGG
Organism: Lasiurus cinereus; assembly: GCA_011751065.1. Classification (NCBI taxonomy): domain Eukaryota; kingdom Metazoa; phylum Chordata; class Mammalia; order Chiroptera; family Vespertilionidae; genus Lasiurus; species Lasiurus cinereus. The sequence goes on from JAAGEH010000031.1 coordinate 11,490,856, forward strand.
GCCCTCATTAGCTCACCACTGCATAGCTCTACCTCTATGATAAAAACACCAAATTTCTTTCTCTAGAAATGATCTTTCAGCCACCATAAAGGTCTGACTTTCAACTCCTAAAAAACACTTACTCTTTCAGTTCTAAGAGTAACTCATGCTGTCTCTCCTCCAGATATTTGAACAAACTATTTTATCTTAACTAGAACACTTACTGTGGCCTTTGCTCCCAACAAGGGGTCCAAAAGCCCACCCAAAGTCTATGTTGGTGTCTCTTCTATGCTTTCTCACAGCATCCTGTACTTCTGCAGTCATAGCACTCACTACATTGTCTTATAACTGTGTCCTTAATTGCCTCTTAATCCACACTAAGCTGAGAACTCCACTAGGGTTGGGACTATGGTGTCTTTAGACTTGTATCCCCTACATCTCTTCTGATGCTTGGCCCCTAATATGTTGTGGAATTGCAAGTCCTTGGATGCTGGTATTGAAAGATGATATGAGCATAAGAAAGATGTTATTGCAGACCAAGAAGCCATTGCTACTAAGTAGCCATTAGACAAAGTAGTTCTTCAAAGTAGCCCACAAAGCAGCCATACACTGGCTGGTCAGTCACTCATCTCTATACCAACTTAGACAAAAGAAGCTTCTTGCCAATTAGTGACATCAATATTTGGGTAATAGAAAGGTATGCCTGCCCAGTGCATATAGTAAAATTGTTGTGTCCTTGCTTTTACACATGCATATGGCAAACTGGCCTTGAACATCTGGCATACTCTGATTAGGGTTCCCACATAGGTGTTTAGTAAATGTTTGATAAATGAGTGAATGTTGAGTCAACCTACAATAACATCAAACTCAAATATAAAGTCAAGTCATCTCACCAAACTGCTAGCTCCTTCCTAATTCCCCCATTACTGTCCCCAATACCACAATTATTCAAGACATCTACTAAAAGATCATGTTTTAAATTATTTCTCTCTATTGTCCATAACCACTATCATTTCTTTCTTCACAGTTTTTCTCCAGTTCTCTCTCTCTCCAACAAATACATTCATGATTATCTAGTTTTAAGCTGGATGACTTCTTTTCCCTGACTGTTCCTCTTTGCTCCAGAGTATCCTGTGCAATCCTCTGTCAAAGCACTTACTATACTGAATTAGAATTTTCTATGTACATATCTATCTCCCTTACTTACTCAGCTCAGAGCACATCAGGGCAGGGACTGTGCCTTATTTTCTGTGTCCCCAGCTCCTACAACATTGAATAAAATTAGCATTCATGATATTTTCGTAAATAAATGAATGAAATCCTGGCCTAAATCCCTGGTGCTACAGTTTAATTAATATTAACTCATGATGTTAATCCTTTATGAACTTGAATTCCATTATCACATTTCCCCTTGAAACTTCACTAGTTTCATTTCAATAATTATTTTTTAAAAATATATTTTTATTGATTTCAGAAGGGAAGGGAGAGGGAGATAGAGATAGAAACATCAATGATGAGAGAGAATCATTGATTGGCTGCCTCCTGCATGCCCCTCACTGGGAACCGACCCCAGAACCCAGGCATGTGCCCATGACCAGAATCGAACTGAGAACCAGTCTGCAAGCCAATGCTCTATCCACTGAGCCAAACTGGCTAGGGCTGGTTCAATAATTCTTGTTTCCTTAATATTTCTGCAACTATATTATATTTCTATTAAATGGAGTCTGGACTGTTGTGAAAAGGAAGGAGTGCATGAAAACTTAGGGGAGCCTGAAAGACATAGGTCTGGGGGTGTGCGAAAGTGAGTACATGGAGCACTGACTGCTGATTGTGCCTCTGGCTGGCTTTCTCTAGCGGGAGGAAAACAGAACCTCACAACAGCACTGAAATCCAGGTCCAACTGCACTGAACCCCAGTTTCAGGCGAGACCCTGGGGAACCAGACTCATACAGGTCCCTAGAGCGCCCAGAAACTCAGGGGAACTGGAAAGGCAGAGTTCTGGAAGATTGCACGTGGTCAATTCCCCCAAGTGATAAAAACAACAATCAAGAATTAGCTACAACAAGATTGTACACAAAGTTAACAAAGGGGTGCACCAAGAGTGCCCACCTCAGGTAACTGGGGCAGCAGAGCTACTAGGCCACATAGAAAATCTAGCACACCAAGCTACTCTACCAACTCAGGGAAGCAGTGAAATATGTGGAGACAAAGTCTCATATCTCCCTTCTTTGTCTGGCAATCTTTAGCTCTCTTTGTCTCAGTCTTTCTGTGTGTGTGTGTGTGTGTGTGTGTTTGTGTGTGTTTTATTTTCCCATAACCAAAAGCTAATCCTAGTGCCAGGTAATATTTTTTAACAACAAGATACCTGATGTGTAAATGTAACTGCATTTAAGAATTATTTGAAGAAATTAATTTGTGGAAATGTAATGAGAAAAAGAAAATGTGCTTGTTTATTCCTTTCAGGAAATTCCTCTATTCCCCCTGGTTTTAATCAGTTATATTTTTGGAAGGCTGTGGGCATGGAAATGTGAAGACATCACTCTCAAGAAGAATTATAATAATCACATATGATTTATACAGATGTCACAATAAGGTTAGGCAGTTGGAAAATCCAGCAATCAAAATGGATAGGCACTTAAAATTAAGGACATGTTATACTTTTGTTAAAACTCTGGTTTTTAATATTATCAGTAGTTCACAGGAGATTTTTTTCAGACAGCTAAAGAAATCATAATGGCAAGACAGATTTATATCTTATAAGAACCAAAACAAGCTATAAATACTGGTATACTTGCTGCAAATCCATTATAAATATTTAATTGATTTGGATTTCCTAAACTCTGAATCCTGACTATGTGTGCTAGACACTAAGGAGGATACTGAAAAAAAGACCTTATTACTTGCCTCAAAGAATTTATAATATAGTTGGTGTGTGCTGGAGTGGACTTGTGGAGTTCAAGTGAGAGCTAAAGATAGGCTGGATTGCTAAGCAGGCCAAGAGAACAGCAGGAGTGAGAGTGAAAGTTCAGAGTTGGGAAAGAGAATTGCATGTTTAGCAGATAGATGGGAGGCTACCCTGGGTAGATGAAGGTAGTATGTTTGAGAGTGGAGGGGGGAAAAGACAGAAGGACAACATGAGGACCAAGTTGTACATGACTTAGAGTATCAAGTTGAAATCGAGCACCAATAGAGAGAGCCACTGAAATGGACCTCTTTTAATAAAGCCACCATTTACTAATACAATAATATCAGTCTTTTCTAAGATGAGAAACTCATGTGACAATGAAAACTCTAAAATGTGAAGCAGTTTTATAGAAAAGAGAGGTAATGGAGAAAATAACTACTTTGATAGGCCTTACTACTGTAATAACTGTCATAAACACAATTATTCTTTGAAATTGAAGAATTACTTAAACCACTGGTAGTCTTCTGAAGGCATATAAGTAGGCTGGACAACTAAATAAGGACGATAAACTATACTAAGTATCCTAAATCCTCTAAACCATTTTGAATACATGTTAACTAGCTTCTGGTTATTCTGATCTTGCATCTATTACATAATGGTTTGTTTATTCTTTATTAAACAAATAAATATCAGAAGATACTCCAATCCTAATCAGAGATGTTTGTACAGAGTTATAAATGCCAATAATTAAGCTCCAGAACCAAAAAGTGCAAATAAATACTGTATCAGTTACTGACCAGAAACTCAAACCTGTGTGTGTGTGTGTGTATGTGTGTGTGTGTGTGTGTGTGTGTAATTGTATTATCTATAATTCTTCCTTTTCTCCTGTAGGACTGCTGTGCTTCCCTAAGGCCAGGGAAGTATGCTCAAGGCTATCTTCCTCACAGCTTCTGACAGCTAATGTTTTCCTTTCTCCTTGGAGAAGAATCACGTAGATTAAGGGGATAATCCTAAATGCTTTTCTAAATTAAAATTAACTAAAAAAGTGAGTATATGTGACACTGAAAGTCAGATTTTCTCTCTGCTTTAGGTGGAGAACTAATATCCTTTTACACCTGGCACAAAACCAAAGTGACCCCACCCCACCCACAAAGACATAAGCAGCACTTTCCTCTCCCTCCCCAATCCAAGATGTTCCAGACAATATAACCACATGGTTGAGAATGATTCATATGTTTCCACTCTCTGTCCAAAAATGAGCAAAAGAAGTTTCTACTTAATTTATAATCAGATTTTTCTGCACATTTCCTTAAAAATGAAAGGGGAATGATTCAAAATCTGGACTTTCTTTCTCTAAAAATTACTGATTAGTTACAGACTAAAGTATATTTTGGTAAAATATTTTTGTGTTCCATCCATCCCTGGAGACAAGGGCCATAGCTGCATGATGCCAAATATCTAATCCATCATCCAATGTTTTCATGTTTTAGGTGTTTTCAAAAAGCTGGTGTTCTGTAGCTACAGGCTTATTATATCCAGTCTTTTGTTATCTCAATTGTACATATGGATACAGATTTTTTTTGTTTGGAATATTTCTCAAGGCCAATGCCTTATTTATAGTTCTAACACCTGCAAATATTTGGCAGAGATTGTTCCATCCTCTCCATATCCTGCATTCTTCCTGCAACCCTACCCCCATCTCTTGCCATTATGAAGCCATAAGTTTATACAGTATGTCCTGTCCTTGATGCTGTTAATTATTTATCTTTGTGACCCATAAGATGTGTAATTGCTGGAGCATAATGTTTAGATTCAAATCACATTTCATGGGGAAAACTTAAGTATAAAATAAAGTGGCAGCAGGCTGCAGTACAAAGAATCCTTAACTCATTGGTAGAATAGTGGTTCTCAACCTTTTTAATGCCACGACCCTTTAATACAGTTCCTCATGTTGTGGTGACCCCCAACCATAAAATTCTTTTCATTGCTACTTCATAACTGTAATTTTGCTACTGTTATGAATCATAATGTAAATATCTGTGTTTTCCATTGGTCTTAGGTGACCCTGCCAGCGGTTCTCAACCTTTGGAGCAGTGGTTGCCAACTGGTGGTCTGTGGACTATTGGTGGTCCATGAGGTCTGAAAGGTTGATGACTGGTGTTCTAGAAGCTTAGTTCCAGTTCCAATTTCATGACTTTGACCAAACTGCTTAATCTATCAAACTCTGAGTTTATACCACTTTAAAGTGTAGGGCTTCAACTGGACCAAGATCAAGGCTTAACTTCTTATGATTATAAAAATTGAAGTTAATAAGATTTTTCTTCTCTGCAGTTCTTTTTTTATTATCGACAGTATTATAAATGTCTCCCAGTTTCTCCCCTGTCTTTGTCCCCCTCCTCCCAGTCCCTCATCACACTATTGCCTGTGTCTATTGGTTATGCATATCCTATATAATAAAACCCTAATATGCAAATTGACCAAATGGGGAATGACCAATCGCTATGATGCACACTGACCACCTGGGGGCAGACGGTCAACACAGGAGCTGCCCCCTGGTGGTCAGTGCACTCCCACAGGGGGAACACTGCTCAACCAGAAGCTGGGCTCACAGCTGGTGAGTGCAGCAGTGGTGGCAGGAGCCTCTCCTTCCTCTGTGGCAACGCTAAGGACCCCTTGAGGAATGTCCAACTGCTGGCTTAGGAGGAGTGGGCATAAGCCGGTAGGTGAACATCCTCTGAAGGGTCCTGGATTGTGATAGGGTGCAGGCCGGGCGGAGGGACTCGCTCTCCCCCAGTGCATGAATGTTGTGCATCAAGCCTCTAGTATGTATATAAATTCTTTGGTTAATCTCTTCCCATCTCCTCCTCGCCTCTGAGATCTGTCATTCTTTTCAATGCCTCCATGACTCTGGACCTATTTTGTTCATCTGCTTAATATGTTCATTAGATTCCACTTATACACGAAACCATGTGGTATTTGTCTTTCTCTGACTGGCTTATTTCATTCAGTATAATAGCACCTTAAATTAAATAAATATAAACATTGAACTATGCAAAAATTTATAAATATTAGATATAAATAACAAAAAAAAGCATAAACCGTCTGGCTTGTGTGGCGCAGTGGTTGAGCATTGATCTATGAACCAGGAGGTTATGGTTCAATTCTCAGGGCACACACCTGGGTTGCTGGCTTAATCCCCATTAGGGGGTGTGCAGGAGGTAGATGATCGATGTTTCTCTCTCAATGTTTTTATTTCTCTATCCCTCTCCCTTCCTCTGGCTCTAAAATAAGTAAAAAAACATATTTTTAAAAAAGGCACAAAGCATTGTCAGTGTGACTACTCTCAATATTGTTTGCCACAAATTACAGAAAAGAATATGTATACTATTCTGAGTATTGCTATCCTCACCAACACCCTAAATTTTACCTAAGTTATATTGACTTTTCCAAAGCATGGCAAGAGGAAACTCTCCACCCACTTCTTGCCCTTTCATTCTATCTAGATATTCCTTAAAACTTGGCTTATATATTCAGGCCCTATTTAGCAGTGGTAATCCCACTCGTTTACACATTTTATTTTTCTGGAAATACTAAGAGAAGTTAAATCACATAACACACAGGCAATGGGAATAAAACAATTTACTGGAGCTGACATTTTAACATCCACATGAGGAAGTAGGGCTTTAAAAACAGGCACTTAAGAGTTGCACATAAATATTATATGGCCCAACAACTTTGGAATTCTATCCACTGAACAGAAATGAAAGACTAAGAATTTCCAAGACAGTACTGCAAACAAGTGCTTCAGTCCATTAACCACAAAAATGAACACTGGCATAAAATCTGATACTGGATTAAATATTTATGGCCTTCGGTCTAAATGTTTAGTTCAGTTTTTTGATCATTCCTTCTGACTTCATGGTACACTGAAGTTCCGTTTTTAGGAACTGTTAGTCTGTTTTTTTTGTTGTTGTTATTTATTTTAATTTTGGTGTATTGTTGTTATTTTTTTTTTAACCAGGCTTAGAATTAGCCCTGTGATAAGGGCTGGATGGCAATTTGTAGTGGCCAGGGCCAAACTTTTTTCTTTAGAGTACTGAGTGTGCAAACCTATACTACTGTCCCCCACAAAGATCTCCCACCCACAGAGACTCCTCCACCCATACCTACACAGATACATTGAACCTTCCCATTGTTATACATATAAATATGCAAATAAGCACAAATGTTAATTGTAGTACACCTATACAAGTACTCTCATACTTAAAAGAAGAGGTGGAAAAAATCTTGGCAAAGATATGTAGTGTGTAATGTGTCACTGAAAGAGAAAGTAGAGTAATGTTGCCCTGGATGTATTACTGGTATAGTGAGCTACAGGCCAACTCCCCCAGAACTGGCCAGACACAAGCAGATTTATACAATAGATGAAATAGGTTCCAGTGAGAACTTGCAGGTGAGTAGGTTATTCCTCATGACAACTTGAAGTTAACACACTTTTCATATAAGAAAAGTGACCCATCTACTAGTGAACTTGCTACCCACATAACAGTATATATATATAAAGACACAAAGTTGTGTAAGGGATATTTCCCAGATCCCTTACCTTAAGTTTCTCAAATCGATCATTCAGGGACGCAACCTGATGGTCTCGGTGACGCCCCACTAGTTTGCATAAGGCACAGATCAGTTGGTCATCCGATACACAATACATGTTCACTTTCTCATTCTCATGGTCCAGACAGGTGATACCTCGAAGATGTGTGTCTGGCACTGGTTCCACCAGGCGGTGGCTGGTGAAAGGCTTCTTGTTGGGGTGTGTGGCTCTCAGGCAACGATCACAGTAGGAGACCTCACAGGTGATGCATGTTTTCACTGCATCTCTGGGTGGGTCCTGTTCACAGAATTGGCAAGCAATTCGCTCACTAGACATGGTGGTACTGGGCCTGTAAGTCCTCTCCCGGCGGCTCTCACTTGGGGAATTGGGCCCACTGACTGAAGCCTTCTGAAAGCGGTCAATAATATTCTGCAGAGTCACATTCCTCTTGAGGCCATCCAGGCCTCGGTGGTTCAGTGAGATAACATATCTGCATGTAGGACACTGGAAAGCAGTAATGGGTTCAATGGATTCACTAGAGCTGCAGCTGGAGACCAAGATACGGTGGGCACAGCTGAAGCAGAGGCTATGAGCACAAGGGAGCAGAAGGGGATCTTCAAACAACTCTAGGCAGATTGGGCAGGTCAATTCAGACTCCAGGGTTTCCATCTTTAGTGAAAATAATCCTGCTGAGACATTAAGAACCACAGTGGCTGGGCTTTCACCTGCAAGGAATACAAAGCAAAAGTCATTAAGCATTTCCAAGGGAAAAGTGAATGTAGTATAATTCTTCATTAACAATGGAGATTTTACATACTGGATTCCCCCGGGGATGCTGGAGTAATAGGAAAACAATTCAGGAATTAATCAGAAAGCTTTTCTTCCCCCTTCAAACCTTGTTTTTGACAAATGCCTCAGTTTATTTTCCTGCACTAATAAATAGAACCTAGTGGCTACCTCTGAATCCTGGCTTACTGATTAACATTAGTATTCAGGCTCACAACACTAGCATATATCGTTCTCTCACATATTCTCCACTGACATTTCTTGTCCTCAACTATGAAAAGCCTGAGGCCCTGAAAAATTCTCACTCTTCATTTTCCAATATTGTTCTCTATTTTACTTCAAGGTAAAATATAGGGGCTGCTCCTATTTTACATGTAGTGGAAGGAGAACAAGGCCATATTTCAAACTAACTCACTAATTCTTGAAATCATTCCATTCTAAGAGCCTGCATAAAAAGAAAAGAGAGCTTTAGAAAAATGTAGTTCTTGATTGCAGGATAATAAGTTCTTAAGAATGTGGACCTGAATTACTTCCTACAAACATATATGAAAATTTCTGTTTTGACCCATTTCTAGTATACTGAGGTACTAGAGCCAAAATACTATAGATTTCACATTGACTTTCTTCCTTCATCTTCAGGAAAGTCTTCATTTCATCAAATTAAATGAGCAATGATTTCAACTTTTTAACTAACTCAGCAATAGTTGCATATCAATAATTAAGACATATTACCTTGTGGCTTCAGTTGGTTTTAACACCTGCTGAACTGAACTAGCACAAGTCTGCTATGAAGCTCATCTCTCCATGTGTCTTTTCATATTTACTAAAACATAACAAGATGCAAATCAATACCTAGATATAAATTAGCAAAAATTTATATTAGCCAGAAATTTTCAGATCTGGTAATTTTCATTTTAGTGTGCATCAGATAAAAGAAATCACCCAACTAAAAAGAAACTAAGCTCTTTGTCAATATATTCCTTCTTTTCACAGGCACTTCTGAGCTGAACATATAGATATTTGTTGCCATAGGTTTTCCACTAATTAAAATCAACACACAAAAATATTCTAAACTAACCTTAACGAAGGAACAATGTAAAACATCTTATTGACTAAAAGTGTTAATCCTATTTATCCTTTTGCTTTTGAAAAACTTTTTTGCTCATCATCTCACTATCATTGGAGACACTTATCAGGGCATGAAAATTTGATTCTGCCATTTACATTTGTTCAGATTTGGTCATCTATCAGAGATACCCATATAACCTTCTCACAGGATACTTAAACACTGAGTACAATTATACCTTCTGCAAAAGTACAATAGATGTATCCCTAAAAGCTATTTCTAAATCAAACCTTTTAAGTACACTGAAGTAACTATTTTTTAGAAATATATAGGCCACTGGTGTAAAAGTGAAGAATCTTTTTGTAAAATGGTCACTCTCAGTTGGTTTGGTAAGTTCAAATGTTTGTATAACCACTTTTTTTTTAAAAAAAAAATGAGACTTATGGTATTCTTTTTTTATGATTTACGAGTGCTTGAAAATTGTTGATTAGTATTCTGTAACATAACATCTCTCAGCATCCACATATAAAGATAAAGTAGAACAATTAAAATGTACATATACCATAGAATCTTAGAATTGGAAGATACTTTAGAGATGATTCTAACTTCCACTCAAGGCAGGAGTATTGCTTTTGACAGCTTCATTGTTCAATTCAACATATCCATAAGTGAGATTGTTATACTCTCTTCCCTGAAACATACGTACACACACACACATACACACACCTGTTCCTCTACCAGTTTTTTCTATCTAGTGAATATCACCATACAAGCCTAGAAAACAAGGACTTCTCACGTTTACATATTTATCACCTCAACCACCAGTAGCTTCCATAATATTGTTTTCTTTTATTTACTTATCTGTGTCTCCAGCTAACTCTCCATGCTCCTTGAGGGCATCAACTATTTCATATTTTTATTCAAAGCATGGAGCTTCATACACACTAGGTATCAATCATTGTTAAATAAGGAATCTCTTAAAGTTGAAGTTAGAAAGAAACCTAGCATTTATAGAGCACCTCCAATATTCTGAGTCCTGTGTTAAGCACTTCACACACATTGTTTTATGAAATTATATGAAAAAGCCTGTGAGGAATGTATTACTACTATATATGTATTACTAGAGGCCTGGTACACGAATGCGTCCTCCGTCCTGGCCTGCGGAATTGGGCTGAAACCAACTCTCCAACATCCTCCAAGGGGTCCTGGATTGTGAGAGGGTGCAGGTCAGCCAAGGGATCCCACTGGTGCACGATTGGGCTGGGGAGAGATGTGGGAGGTTGACCAGTGGGGATGGACTGCACGAGGGCTCTAGGGCATGTCTGGCCTGTTTCACTCAGTTTCAATCAGCTGGACGCTAGCAGCAAGCTAACCTACCAGTTGGAGTGTCTACTCCCTGGTGGTCAGTGCACATCAGAGCAACTGGTCGATCAGTCAACCATCTGCCCCCTGGTGGTCAGTGCACATCATAGCGTGCAGTTGAGCATCCTTAGCATATCATTAGCATATTCACTTTGATTGGCTGAATGGCCAATCAGTCATCCAGACACTTAGCATATTAGACTTTTATTATATAGGATAGTTAGAAATTTGGGGCTCAGCATTGTTAAATAAATCAACCAGGAACATACATACCCAGAGCACTGTGTCAACATGCCTGTCCTCTTTTCCTTATACTTCTATTTCAATCATTTCACCTCCTTCACTGAACTTTATCTTCACTATTTACAAGAGGGTTTCTAAACAGCATATTTCCGCTTCTATTTTTGTCTCTGTGTCCCTCAGAGTTTCTCTGAATCTGTCTCTCATTCCAAGTCTCTTCCAAAATTGTATCTCTTTTTTCTAGGCCTATCCCCATCTCAAAATGCATTTCTATTACTGTCTCTTCCAGAAATACATGTCTGCATTCCTCAAAATCTGTGTTGGAAGCTACCTAGGAGGATCAAGTATAGCCTCTTACCAAAATGAAAATTGGACAGGAAATTTCTGAAAGACATGTTTATGTGCTGAAAACTATATAAAACAAATACCACAAGTATTCTAAGTCTTAGAATGGTGTTGTATAAATTCTGTACTGAGAAAAAGCTCATTGAATTTTTCTAGAATCCTAAAAATTGTTCCCATATAAGTATGACCCTTGAATTTCACCATGAAATTAAGCTTGGGAAAGTATAGTATGGGTCAGGATTGCCTTAGATAATATCAAAATAAGATTTTAAACCAGGGATTGCTGAATCTTCTAGAACTGTTTGAAAAAAATGTTATGTGTATGTCATATTGTCCAGGGTCATACTTGTTTGAAAGTAGCAAAGCTAAGATTCAGACCCAGAATACAACTGAGAGTTCAGATATAAATGAATATATTTATGGTCAATTGACAAGAGTTCTAAAACCATTCAATAGGGGAAATAATCTTTTTTTAAAAAAAAATGATGCTGGGACAAATAGATATCCACATGCAAAAGAATCAAGTTACAGCTCTACCTCACACCATACATAAAAGTTAACTCAAAATAGATCAATGATCCTAGATAATAAAGAGGTAATATGCAAATTGACCATTACTTCAATGCACAAAATGGCCACCCCATGTGGACACAAGATGGTCAACAAGAGAGGGCAGTTGTGGGTGATCAGACCTGCAGGGGAGGGCAGTTGGAAGGGACCAGGCCTGCAGAGGAGGGCAGTTGGGAGAGACCAAGCCTGCAGGGAAGGGCACTGGGGGTGATCAGGCCTACAGGGGAGGACAGTTAGGTGTGACAAGGCCTGCAGGGGAGGGCAGTTGGGAAGAATCAAACCTGCAGGGGAGGGCAGTTAGGGGTGACTGGGGTGGCAGGGGAGGGAAGTTGGGGGATACTGGGTCTGCAGGGGAGGATAGTTGAAGTGGAATTAGACCTACAGGGGAGGGCATTTGGGTAGCGACCATGCCAGCAGGGTAGGGCAGTTGGGGGCGACCAGGTCAGCAAGTGAGGGCATTTAGGGGTAACTGGGCCAGAAGGGGAGAGCAGTTAGAGGCGACCAGGCCTGTAGGGGAGGGCAATTAGGGGCAACCAGGGCAAGAGGGGAGGGCAGTTGGGAGGGCCATGGCCCACAGGGGAGGGCAGTTGGGGGGAACAGGCCTACAGGGGAGAAAAGATGGGGGGGTACCAGGCCTGAGGGAAGGGCAGTTGGGGGTGACCAGGCCAGCAGGGGAAGGCAGTTGGAGAGAACCGGGCCTGCAAGGGAGGGCAGTTAGGGGCGACCAGGCCTGCAGGGGAGGGCAGTTAGAGGTAATCGGGCTGGCAGGGGAGTGTTTAGGGGGTGATCAGGCTGGCAGGCAGAAGTTAGGGACAATTAGGCAGTCAAGCAAGCAAGCAGTTGGGAGCCAGCAGTCCTGGATTGTTAGAAAAATGTCTGACTGCCTGTGGGATTGGGCCTAAAGTGGCAGCTGGACATCCCTCAAGGGGTCCCAGATTGGAGAGGGTGCAGGCTGGGCTGAGGCCACCCCCAACCAGTGCATGAATTTCATGCACCAGGCCTCTAGTCTAAATATAATTGCAGAAACTATAAAACTCTTGGAAGGAAACATAGGTATAAATCTTTGTGAATTTAGCTTAGGCAAGAGTTTCTTAGATGACACCAACTGCACAAACAACTAAAGGAAAAACAGATAACTCAGACTTCAAAATTAAATATTTCTGTGCTACAAATGATGCCATCAAGAAAGTTGAGAAAGGAATTGGAGAGAAACCAAGATGGTGGCATAGGTAAACACCTAAACTGATGCCTCGCACAACAATATCAAAACTACAACTAAAAGACAAAATGGACACCACCCAGAACCACAGGAAAGCCGGCTGAGTGGAAATTTTACAATTACAAAGAAAAAGGAAAGCACATTGAGACTCAGAAGAGCTGCAAAAGGCTGAGGTATGGAGATGTGCGTGCAGAGAGGACGCGTGTCTGAGTGCACAGGCAGCTGAGTGCATGGTTGTCTTCCTCAAGTGGGAAGGAGATGGAAGCTCCAGACTCCAGTCCTGGGTGAGACTCTGGGAACCCAGACCCATTCAGGGGAAATCTGGACTGTCAGGAAAAGAGAAAGCACACTGGGACTCAGGGGAGCTGAGGAAGGCAGAGAGGTCTGGAGGCACACGTGTGCAGAGAGGACTGACTGCTGAGTGCATGGGCAGCTGAGTGCGCAATTGGCTTTCTAAAGCAGGAGAAAGACAGAATCTCCCAACTGTGCTGAACTCTAGTTCTGGGCAAGTTTCTGGGAACTCAGACTCATTTGGGGAGAAACTGGACTGTCTGGAAGTGGGCGGAACTCAAGGGCCACTTTCTCTCAGAGGTGCATGCAGCAATTACTGAGGGACACTGAGACCCAGGGACCTCATAGGGCAGGGCTGACGGGAAGCCAAGGCTGTCTGCTCCACCCTGAGACTTCACCCTATCCAAGCTGAGCACACAGGCTATTGCAATTTTGCAAGTCTTGCCTCAACATGGTGTCTCCAGTACAGAAGTTCTCACAGCGTAGACACAGCTAATCCTCACAGCCAATCGGCCTGCAGGTAAATTCCTCCTAGTGATACCAACAACAATCAAAACTTAACTACAACAAGGCTATGCACACAGTCCACAAAGGGGTGCACCAACAGTGTCCACCTCAGGTAATTGGGGGAGGCTGAGACACTGGATCTTATAGGACACCTACCATACAAAGCTACTTTACCAATTCACGGAAGCAGCAAAAATGTGGAAACAAAGAAACAGATCACAAATGAAAGAAATGGAGGAAAGCTAATGACTAGATATAGAATTAAAAACTACAGTTATAAGGTTTTCTAGAAAAGGTCAATAAATTTAATGAGTCCCTTAAGGATCTGAAAAAGGACCAACAAGAAATTAAACATATACTGACTGAAATAAAAAATATTATACAGAGACCTAACAGCAGACTAGAGGACTACAGGAATCAAGTTAAGGATTTGAAATACAAAGAAGCAGAAAACACTCCACTGGAAAAGCAAAAAGAAAAAGAATCCAAAATTTGAAGATAATGTAAGAAGCCTCTGGGACAACTTCAAGCATACCAAAATCAGAATTATGGGAGTGCCAGAAGAAGAGAGAGAGCAAGATATTAAAAACCTATTTGAAGAAATAATGACTGAAAACTTCCTCCACCTGGTGAAAGAAATACACTTCCAAGTCCAGGAAGTACACAGAACCCCCAACAAAAGGAATACAAAGAGGACTACACCAAGACACATCATAATTAAAATGCCAAGAGCAAAAGACAAAGAGAGAATATTAAAAGCAGCAAGAGAGAAACAGTTAATTACCTACAAGGGAGCACCCATATGATTGTCAGCTGATTTCTCAACAGAAACCATGCGGGCCAGATGGGAGTGACAAGAAATATTCAAAGTGATAAATAGCAAGAACCTACAACCAAGATTACTCTACCCAGCAAAGCTATCATTCAGAATTGAATATCAGATAAAGAGCTTCACAGGTAAGAAAAAGCTAAAGGAGTTAATCAACTCCAAACCAATATTATATGAAATGCTGAAAGGTATTCTTTAAGAAGAGGAGGAAGAAGAAAAAAGTAAAGATAAAAATTATGAACAACAAATACATGTCTATTGACAGGTGAATCTGAAAACCAAGTGAATAAAAAATTTGATGAACAGAATAAACTGGTGAATATAATAGAATCAGGGGCATAGAAAGGGAGTGGACTGACAATTCTCAGGGAGAAAGGGGGAGGGAGGTGCGGGAAGAGACTGGACAAAAATAGTACACCTATGGATGAGGACAATGGTGGGGGAGGTAAGGCCAGAGGGTGGGGTGGGAGCTAGGTGGAGGGGAACTATGGGAGGGGAAGATAAACATTTGTAATAATCTGAACAATAAATATTTATTAAATTTAAAAAAAGAAAGTTAAAAGGCAACTCATGTAATGAGAAAAAAGTATTTGCAGATCATATATGTAATGTGAGCCTAGTATTTAGAAATAGGCATAACTCTTACAACTCAACAATAAAAAGACAAAAAATTTTAAATGGACAAGGATTTGAATAGACATTTCTTAAAAGAAGATATGAAAAAGGGATATGAAAAGATAATAAACATCATTAGCCATTAGGGAAATACAAATCAAAACCACATTGAGATACCACTTAACATTCACTAAGATGGCTATAATACTACTTCACACCCACTAGGATAGCTATAAGTTTTAAAATATAACAAATGTCAACCATGATGTGGGGAAAATGGAACCCTCATACATTGTTGATGAGAATGCAAAATGATCCAGCTGCTTTGACAAATAGTTTGGCAGTTCCTCAACAAGTTAAATGTAAAGTTACCACATAATCCAGAAAAATTGAAGGCATACTCAAAAACCGGTAACAATGTTCACTGCAGCATCTATAATAATAAAAGCATAATATGCTAATTAGACCAGACAGACTAACGACTTTCCAGACATCCTTCCAGATGACCTTCTGGATGAAGCTGGGGCCTTGAGGACCAAGGCAAGCCACTGCGGCTGTGAGGGCCAAGCCGCTTACATGAATTTCATGCATTGGGCCTCAGGCCTCTAGTCCTAGCTAATAAAAAAGTCCTATGCAAATTGACAGTACCTCCACTACACCCACCAGCCAATCAGAGCGAGTATGCAAATTAACCCAACCAAGATGGCTACAGCCACAAAGAGATCAGGAGGGAGGTTTGGGTTGTCCCCAGTGGTGGAGGAAGCCAAGCTTTCTGCACACCCTAGCCGGCCCTTAAGACAGCAAAGTTTCAATGGCTGCCGCCACAGAGTGAGCAGGAGGCTTGGCTCTGCTCTAGGCTACAAAGTTTCAATTATAGAAGATAAATAAATCCCAGATACCAGAGCCTCTGCTTGAGTCGCTGGGGGGCTTGGCCATCCTGAAAACCACCACAGGCCACTCGCCCAGGCCACCCCACGCCCCAGGGGAACACCCACCCTGATCCAGGACACCCTTCAGGGCAAACCAGCTGGCCCGCACCCATGCACCAGGCCTCTATCCTATCTAATAAAAGAGTAATATGCAGATTGATCATCACTCCAACACACAAGATTACTGCCCCCATGTGTGGTCAAAAGATCCTGCCCCCGTGTGGACACAAGATGGCCACCACAAGATGACCAGCATGGGAGGGCAGTTGGCAGGGACCAGGCCTGCAAAAGAGGGCAGTTGGGGATAATCAAACCTGCAGAGGAGGGCAGTTAGTGGTGACCAGGTTGGCAGAGGTGGCAATTTGGGGGTGAACAGGCCTGTAGCACAAGGAAGTTAAGGGTGACCCGGCCCACAGGGTAGGGCAGTTAGGGGCAAACAGGCTGGCAGGGGAGCAGTTAGGAATCAATCAGGCTGGCAGGGGAGTGGTTAGGAGGTGATCAGGCTGGCAGGCAATAGCAGTTAGGGGCAATCAGGAAGACAGTCAGGTGAGCAGTTGGGAGCCAGCAGTCCTGGATTGTGAGAAGAATGTCCCACTGACCGTATAGGTCCGATCTGGCCTAAATGGGCAGTGGGACATCCCTCAAGGGGTGGAGAGGGAGCAGGCTGGGCTGAAGGATACCCACCCCCATGCACAAAGTTTGTTCACCAGGCCTCTAGTTATTTATAATATCCAAATGGTGGAAACAACCTAAATATCCATCAAGTGATGAATGGATAAACAAACGTAGTATAGCATATAATAAAATAGTATTCAGCAAGAAAAAGTAATGAAGTATTGATATGCACTACAAAATGGATGAACTTTGAGAACATTATTTTAACTGAAAGAATCCAGTCACAAAGGGCTTAAAATTGTATGATTCCATTCATATGAGAGATCCAGAATAGGCAAAGCCACAGGAACAGAAAATAGATTAGTGGTTGCCAAAGGCTAGGGGTTTGGTGAGATAAGGAGTTACTGCTAATAAGTATGAGGTATCTTTGGGGATAATGAAATGTTCAGAAATCAGATAGAGGTGATGGTTGCATAACTGTGCATATACTAAAAACAAATGAATTGTACACTTTAAAATGGTGAATATTATGATAGTGAATATGTCTCTATTTTTAAGTTTCAAACACAGGTTTGACCACAGAGTGTCAACAGTTAACCACTATAATATACTGCCAACTATGTAATTATGTAGTATTTTAAAACTCTCTTGGATTGCTTTCTCCTTTCAATTGTTTTTCTAGGTAAGTGATTCCCTGTCTAGGTTTTACAATATCCTGGGATATCTTTAATGATCAATGGGTATTATAAATTCCTCATTTCCCAATTGTATTAATTTAAAACAATGTAAAACTCCTAAAAATATTTTACTCCTATATCACAAAATATTTTTAAGAAGTAAGGGGATATGGTATGACAAAAATACAACAGTAGCAAAGTGTTGCAACTTTAAAAATTTGTTAATCACCAACATAACAAATAGAGTTTGCTAAGAATAAAGACAGAATGTGAAACTGATAGGATGTGATGCAATGACAGGTAATCATGAAGCATTTTCCAGAAAACACAATGGTTTGTCATAAAAATGCATTGATAAAATGCCATGATAAAAAACAAATGTCCACGTTCCACACACTTATTTGTTCCCCTTCGTATTATTTAGTTTATTTCAATCATTAAATAAATATGTTCATGTTTTTGCCCTTGCTCTATTATAAAATTGTTTATCCATGGCTTATCTTTACCCTCCAAAAAACACATGTTGATGAGAATAAACTATAAGAAGGTATAAGGCTGTGTGAGTAGGTAGAAATAGAAAAGAGGAGTTTAAAAGCAGGTGATTAAGAAAACATAATACATTTTACATTACAAAATGAAAAGACTGATTTCAGCATCACCCTTCAAATCCAGCATTTAGTTAACTCTGATCAGAGAGAGAACTTGTGACCTGCAGAGCATGGCTCTGGGCTTTCACTATCTCCCCAAGGAGCCATGGTTTTCCCCTTCTTCAGAGAAAAGCCTTAAGTATGAAACCAAGCCTGACCTCTGAGCTTTAGAATGAGGACTGAACTGAGTTGTAGGATTTGTTTAAAAAAACAAATTAATATAGTCCTATCTGGTCTTGCTCAGTGATTAGAGTATAGACCTGAAGACTGAAGGGTCTCATGTTCAATTTGGTCCAAGGCATTTACCTGGTTGCCTGTTCAGGAAAAGTGGGAGGCAACCAGTCAATCTCTCTCTTTCACATCAATATTTCTCTCTGTGTGTCTTTCCTCCTCCCTTCCACTCTCTAAAAATCAATGGGGGAAAATATCCTCAGGTGAGGATTACCAAAAATTATACATACAAATTGATATAAAATAAACATTCTCTAAGTGGTGAGTAACCATTAATGTTCTATGAACTCTTCCTTAAGAACATCTACACAATGGAATACTACACTGTGGTAAAAAAGGAATACTTATCATTTGCAACAGCATGAATGGACCTGGAGAGCATTACGCCAAGAAAAATAAGCCAGTCAGAGAAAGATAAATACCACATGATCTCACTCATTTGTGGAATATAATGAACAACATAAACTGATGAACAAAAACAGAACCAGAGACAGAAAAGCATTGATCAGACCATCAATCCTCAAGGGAAGCTATGGGAGAATGTGGGTAAGAGGGACAGACCAACCAAAGGATTTGTATGCATGCATATAAGCCTAACCAATGGACATAGACACCAGGGGGTTGAAGGCATGAGTGGGGGTTGGAGGGGCAATGAGGGGTAAGGACACATATATAATAATCAATAAAGAAGAACAAACAATCCAAAAAACGAAAACAAAAAACAAAAAAGAAAAAACCACTAGAAACTGTCTCTTTATCTTGGGGAATGAGCAAATAAATAGTGGCTTAGTCTGATGTTTCCTTAACTGTAAAATGTCATTAAAGTTGGACTAGAATCACAATGATCTTTAAGTTGCTTTCCTGGTCTGACATCCTTTTATTACAGAGATCTTGCTATCTGTATCACATAGAAAAGACATCTTGGATTATTGAAAACTGGCCCCTCAAAACACAACTCTTATTTATTAGTGTGACTAGAAAGGCTGACAAACAATGGGCATCATCACGAGAGGAACTGAAATACACAAAATGCATTCATTTTTTTTGGCTAAAGCCAAGATGATGAAGGGGAGTGGCTGGCTTTGCCTGCTGTATGTACTTCAAGAAAGATATAATGGGTGTTACAGAAGACAAATAAAGGGAGGGGAATCACATAGGAGTATTAATGAGAACACCTGTTGGAACTGAAAAAGAATACAAAATCCTAGAATACTATTAACAGGGGGGAAAAACTCTTAAAACTCAAAAAAGATCATTTGGGAACATAAAAGGCAACCAATGCATAGAATTCTCATCCTAAAAGGATAAAGACTGAAAATAAACCTCCCCCCCCGCCCCCCCCAAAAAAGAGGCTAGGTGGTCAGTAAGCATAAATAACAAAAGGAATCATCTTACATCTATGTATCATTTTATACTTTTCAAATAGTTCCAAAGCAATTATCTCATTTGATCCTCATAATAAAGCCTGGTTGTAGTCCTGACTCTAAGCTGAATTAGCTGAGTGATTCCAGATAAGACGTTTAAACTGTTTGGGCCATAGCCTCCTTACCTGTCAAATTACAGCTACTTTCCCTACCCATCTCACAAGCTCTTGTGAGGATCATCAGATGAGGAAAAAATAACTTGCTTTAAAAATATAATCTCATCATACATTCAGATTACTGATATGAAATGTGTTATTAAGGAAAACAGTAATTTTTATTATTTGGAAAAACAAACTTTATTACTATTTATAATCAATATAAATGTCCTACCATTTATTTTATTTTACTTTATTTCTTTTTTATTGAATTTACTAAAGGCCCGATGCACAAAATTCATGCATGGGTAGGGACCTGGCTGGCGATCAGGGCTGATCTATGGGGCAACTGTGGGGCAAATGGAGGGGGGGGGCCTTGCTGGCACCCAAATTGGCTGGCCTGGCACCACCTGCTTGCCAGCCTTACTCTCCCCACCCCTCCATCCCGCCGCCACCGCTGATTGCCTCCCTCTGCAGGATGACCAATGGGGCTATCAGGGGGCCCCTGCTGGCTCTGGCTTCGAATGGCCTGGGGCCTGCAGGATGGGGGCAGCTCCTGTGTTGAGCGTCTGCCCCCTGGTGGTCAGTGCACGTCATAGCCACCAGTCATTCTGCCATTTGATCAATTTGCATATTAGGCTTTTATTATATAGGATTGGGTGACATTGATTAATAAAATTTTATAGGTTTCATATATGCAATTTTATAATATGTAATCTGTATATTGTATTATGTGTTTACCACCCCAAGCCAAGTGTCCTTTGAAAATTTATCCCAAACACATAGTTGACATATAGAGCACATCACACTCTGCTACAAGTTTTCTGGAGGACTATGAATCTGATTGTGATATTCATTACACTCATATGTCTTTCCTGTTAGACTTGAGTTCCCTAAGGCAGGAACTGTCTCTCTTCTTTTCTCTTAAGCTTTCATCATGCTCTGAGAGAGCTCAGGACTGGAGGTTGATTACCAACTGACAAAGAGTGTCAGAGTCACTTCCCATCTAATAGGCTATTAAAGCCTACTTAATATTTTATAGTATGTGGATTTGATGTTTTCTTTACAATAATTAGCTCATAAATCCAATCATTGGTTATTTTAAATAGTATAGTAATCAAAGTCATTAAAATGAATATCACAGTAGCAGAACTAAAAGACCTAAATCTGCTACAACTGCAAAAAGATATAATCTGAAGAAACGGATTTGCCAAGGTAACACATAATTGTCAGGAGTCCTAAGTACAATTCATAATTGTACTTTATTTTAATGCAGATAGCACTGGCAATTGGAAGGTTTAGGAACAAATGGAGAACAAATTTAACTACTGCTACCAGTACAGCTTTCCATATATACTAGGGCTGTTTTCCTAAACTCTGTTATCCAATGAAATATTTGTGAATGTTTAAATGTGTAGTGGCATACCTGAATGGACAGGCACCTCTACTTCCACAGAATAAAATTGGCAATATATGTATATAGGGCATGCTATTGAATGTTAGGCTGAGAGGACCCCAAGTTCAGAACAGAAACAAGGGACAGAAAACAAAAGCCTATTTCAAATGAAACTTCTACTCCCCTAGGAACCACATGAATCCTAGCAACACTGAACAAAGGGCTATAGACAAAGCAATAGAGGATTCTGGACCATAAACCATTTTTCTATCTCTGGGCTGTATACATTCAGATATTTCACTGTCTTGCATTAGCATTATCTACCATGCCCAAAAATTAACCCAGAAAATTGTAAATAATGATATTTTCTGTTACAGGAGGATTTTACATTGTGTAATGAGTTTGTTATCTGATCAATTGGTCTCTGTAAGAGGAAGATCCAGAGACTGGGGACATTGTTCTGTTCATCAACTGTAGGAGTCTGACCTGCAGGAAAAGAGGCTGAGATAGCCCAAGATCAGGTATTCAGAGCTCTGCAGAGAGATAGGAACCCAAGTAGGACAAGCCTTACTAAGGTTATTTTGCTAACCCATTTAGGTTGAACCAACAAGCTAAAGTGCCTTCAGGTAAACCTCACATGGAGAAGGGAGTAGTGGGAAGTTGGCACATTATTCAAAATCCCTCCACCTTCCATATTTTAAACATATAGTAGTTTTATCAGCTTATAAAATTGCTAAGGAAAATGACGAAGCTGGGAGATTGACTTTTGAAAAGATGATGTCTGTCTATGGCCATGTAGAATGCGAAGATGAAAAACAAGAAATGTAGAAATAGCCACAGACCTCCAGTGCTCACAGAATATATTAAACAGACTTTTGCTTTAAGAAAAATGAAGAAACATATATTGATTCTTAGGAAAGAGAAAAAATAAAAAGGGGACTAGCAGCCTGCACAGGGAGATAACTGGATATACACTGAGTGGTCAGGTTATTTTGATCTCTGAACACATAATAATCTGGCCACTCGGTGTGTGTGTGTGTGTGTGTGTGTGTGTATACATATATATGTTAGAGGACTGGTGCATGAATTCATGCATGGATGGGGTCCAGCCAGCCTGGCCAGGGGGAGGGTACATGGGCGGTTGGCTGGCCTGCCTGCTTGTCGAACTCCTGGTGAAGGGGACAATTTTCATATTAGCCTTTTATTATATAGGATATACACTGAGTGGCCAGATGATTATGCATTCAGAGATAATAATAATCTGGCTACTCAGTGTAAATGTCTAGTCTCAGGGGGTGGAGGAGGTAGAGGAGACTATAGATGGGATAAATGGTGATGGATGGAGACTTGATTTAAGGTTATGAAAATACCATAAAGTGTACAGATGATGTGTTGTAAAATTGTGCACCTGAAACCTGTATAATTTTGTTAACTAGTGTCACTCCAGTAAGTTCAATAAAAAGGAAAAAATAAAGAAATTCAACAAACTGGGGAAAAAAGGTTGATACTATTATTATTCTCATTTTATAGTAGATGAGGAATCTGAGGCTCAGGGAAGTTAAGGATTTGCCCAAAGCCTCATAGTTAATAGGGATACTTGTTAGCATTATTCAATACAATGGCTGAGAAACACTTTTCTAGTCTTTTCTCCACCCTGCTCAGTGATTAATTCAATGCTTTTTGAGAGACTGAAAATACAGACCTTAGTACAACAATGCCTTGGTCCCAAACTTTAAATCATCAAAAAGTGAAAAACTGTGAGCTTTCCTGATCTATCATATGTCCAGTATCAATATGTTCCATGTCATACTTTTATGATTCAAGGCTCTAACTCAAGATATTCAGCTTAAGTAAGGAGTTATTGTGCAAACACACAGCCTCATATTCCCCTTTGCAAAGAAGACAAAACCTTAGTGCTAAATGGAAATGCAGAACAACTAGCCTCCACTAGCACCCAAATCCCATTGCCTAATAGCTATGGGATTTACCGAAATCCATAAAGACTGAGTGACAGCCCAGGCTGGTTTGGCTCAGTGGATTGAGCGTGCACCTGTGGACTGGAGGGTCCTAGGTTCAATTCCGGTCAAGTGCACAAGCCAAGGTTGTGGGCTCAATCCCCAGTGTGGGCGTGCAGAGGGCAGCCAATAAGTGATTCTCTTTCATCATTGATGTTTTAATCTTTCTCTCCTTCTCCTTCCTCTCTGAAATCAATAGAATATATTTTTTTAAAAAGGACTGAGTGACAGACACACATGATGCCAAGCAGGTACCTCTTAGAAGAGCCATTTGAGGCAGAAGAGAGTGGATGTCTACGGCGGCTTGAAATGTATAGCTGCAACACCAACCAAACAGCCGGGGGACCCAGAATACCAGTATCCAATCAGTGCTAACACTCGGATTCATAGGAGCTCCAAACGCCACACAGAAAGAAGAGAGAACTATATAACCAGACACACGGAGAAGAAAGACCATGGGCAGATGAAGAAACAGCCCGCATATGAAAGTAAAGCAGGTATCACATAAAAGGAAGTAAATGAAATAGAAACAAATGACCTGCCAGAGAAAGAGTTCAGAGAAATGGTCATAAGGTGGCTGAAAAGAATGGAAGACGAAATCGACAATATGAGTAAGAGCCAAGAGGAAATGAAGAAGAGCCAAGAGGAAATGAAGAAGAGCCAAGAGGAAATGAAGAAGAGCCAAGAGGAAATTAAGAAGAAACAAGAGGAAACGAAGAATAATCAAGAAGAAATGAAAAATGGCATTGCTTATGTAAAGAACTCAATAGAAAACATCAAAAGTAGACTAGAAGAAGCAGAGGACCACATCAGTGCTCTAGAAGACAAGGTAGGAAAAAATACTGAAGTACAGCAGCTTCTAGAAAAATAAATTAAAAAGCAAGAGGAGAGCCTAAGGGAACTTTGGGATAACATGAAACAAAACAGTATCCACATAATTGGGGTTCCAGAAAGAGTGGAAACTGAGCAAGGAGAAGAAAACCTATTTGAAGAAATAATGACAGAAAACTTCCCTGACACAGGAAAGAAAAACCCCACACAAATCCAAGAAGCTCACAGAGTCCCAAGCAAAATGAACCCAAAAAAACTGACACCAAGGAACATTATAATTAAATTGGCAAACACCAATGACAAAGTAAGAATCTTAAGAGCAGCCAGAGAGAAACAGAAAGTTACCTACAACTGATTTCTCAACAGAAACTCATCAGGCCAGAAGAGAATGGAATGAAATATACAAAATCAAGCAAAGGAAGGGTTTGAATCTAAAAATACTGTATCCATCAAGGCTTTCAATCAAAATTGAAGGTGAAATCAGGAGCTTCACAGACAAAAAAGAACTAAGGGAATTTATTACCACCAACCCAGCAATGCAAGAAATGTTAAAGGGTCTGCTGTAAAAAAAATAATAATAATAATAAAGAAAAAAAAAAGAAATAGGAAGCGAAGAAGGAACACAGCGGTAAAGAATAAAAATGGCAACAGATAAGTACCTATCAATAATAACTTTAAATATAAATGGATTAAATGGTCCAAACAAAAGGCATAGTGTAACAGATTAGATAAGAAAACATGACCCATATATCTGCTGTCTACAAGAAACCCACCTCACAAAAAGAGATGCGCACAGGGTGAGGGTGAAGGGATGGAAGATGGTATTTCAGGCAAATGGAAATGAAAAAAAAAAGCTGGGTAGCAATACTTATATCTGAAAAATTAGATCTGAAAGTGAAGGAGATAACAAGAGATAAGGAAGGCCACTTCATAATACTAATGGGAGCAATACAACAAGAAGAAATAACTCTGGTAAACATATATACACCCAATACAGGAGCAACCAAATACATAAAAAAAACTCCTGGAGGATATCAAGGGAGAGATTGACAGCAATACAATCATAGTAGGAGACTTTAAAACCCCACTGTCACCACTGGACAAATCCTCTAAACAAAAAAATCAGTAAAGAAACATCAATCTTAAATGACTCAATAGACCAGATGGAATTAATTGACATCTTCAGAACATTTCACCCCAAACCCACAGAATATACATTATTCTCAAGTGTTCATGGGTCATTTTCAAAGATAGACCATATGTTGGGTCATAGTAAAAGTCTCTTCAAATTCAACAAAATAGAAATCATATCAAGCATTTTCTCAGATCACAGTGGCATAAAACTGGAAATCAACTACAATAAAAACAATACAAAGAAATCAAACACATGGAGACTAAACAGCATGCTATTAAACAATGACTGGGTAACCAGAGAGATCAAGGAAGAAATAAAAAACATCATGCCAACAAATGACAATGACAACACAACAATACAAAACTTATGGGACAGAGTGAAAGCAGTCTTGAGAGGCAAGTTCATAGCTCTGCAAGCCTACTGGAAAAAACAACAACAACAGGAAATAATGTTAATAAATTACCTAACCCTACAACTCAAAGAGCTAGAAAGAGAGCAACAAGACCAGTATAAGCAGAAGGAAGGAAATAGTAAAGATAAGAGTAGGATTAACAACATAGAGACCAAAGAAACAATTCAAAAGATCAACAAAACCAAGAGCTGGTTCTTAGAAAGGCTAAACAAGATTGATGGACCTCTAGCCAGGCTCACAAAGAAGCAAAGAGAGAAGACCCAAATAAACAAAATCAGAAATGAAAGAGGAGAAATAACAACAGACCCCTCTGAAATACAAAGGATTGTTAAAAACTACTATGAACAACTCTATTCCAACAAACTGGACAACCTGCCAGAAATGGACATATTCCTAGAAAAATATAACCTTCCAAAAACTCAATTAGGAAGAATCTAAACATCTCAATAGTCCAATAACTATGGAAGAAATTGAAGCAGTCATCAAAAAGCTTCTAGCAAATAAATGCCCGGGACCAGATGCTACACAGGACAGTTTTACCAAACATTCAAGGAAGAATTAAACCTATCCTCCTCAGACTATTCAAAAATATTCAAAAAGAAGGAACACTTCCAAACACCTTCTATAAAGCCAGCATAACCCTAATACCAAAACCAGATAAAGACAACATAATGAAAGAGAATTACAGGCCAATATCTCTCATGGACATAGATGCCAAAATCCTCAACAAAATTCTAGCAAATCAGATCCAACAGTACATTAGAAAGATCATTCACCATGACCAAGTGGGATTTATTCCAGGAATGCAAGGGTGGTATGATATCCACAAATCAATAAACATGATACACCACATAAACAAATTGAGAGATAAAAATTGCATAGTCACATCAATTGATGCAGAAAAAGCACTTGACAAAATCCAACACCTTTTCTTGATAAAAACTCTCAGCAAGGTGGCAATAGAAGGATCATACCTCAACATAATAAAAGACATATATGATAAACCCACAGCTAATATGACAGCAATACAATCATAGTAGGAGACTTTAAAACCCCACTGTCACCACTGGACAAATCCTCTAAACAAAAAGTCAGTAAAGAAACATTAATCCTAAATGACTCCATAGACCAGATGGAATTAATGGACATCTTCAGAATATTTCACCCCAAACCCACATATTCAATGGGCAAAAACTAAAATAATTTCCCCTAAGAATAGGAACAAGACAGGGATGCCCACACTCACCACTCCTGTTTGAAATAGTACTGGAAGTATTAGCCATTGCAATTGGACAAGAAGAAGAAATAAAAGGCATCCAAATTGGAAAAAAAGAAGTAAGGCTGTCCTTATTTGCAGATGACATGATACTGTACATAAAAAAACCCAAGGACTCCATCCAAAAACTAATAGACTTAATAAATGAATTCAGCAATGTAGCAGGATACAAAATTAATGCCAAGAAATCTGTGGTATTTCTATACACTAATAGTGAAATTACATAAAGAGAGACTAAAACAGCAATCCCATTTACCATTGCACCAAAAAAATTAAGATACCTAGGAATAAACCTAACTAAGGAGGTAAAAGACCTATATGCAGAAAACTACAGGACACTGAAAAAAGAGATAGAGGAAGACGTAAACAGATGGAAGAGCATACCATTGGGAGAATCAACATTATTAAAATGTCCATACTACCCAAAGCAATCTATAGATTCAATGCACTCCTCATTTAAATACCAACGACATATTTCACAGACCTAGAAAGAAGTCTCCAAAGATTCATCTGGAACAAAAAGAGACCCCGAATAGCCACAGTAATCCTGAGAAAAAAAGAATAAAGCAGGTGGGATCTCAATACCAGATTTCAAGCTATATTAAAAAGCAACTGTTCTCAAAACAGCCTGGTACTGACAAAAGAACAGACATATAGACCAATGGAATAGCATAGAGAATCCAGGTATCCACCCAAACCACTATACTCAATTAATATTTGACAAAGGATGCATGAACATACAATGGAGTCAAGACAGTCTCTTCAATAAATGGTGTTGGGAAAATTGGACAGATACATGCAAAAAAATGAAACTAGACCACCAACTTACACCATACATAAAAATAAACTCCAAATGGATACAGGACTTAAACATAAGACGGAAAACCATGAAAATACTAGATGAATCCACAGGTAACCCACTCTCAGACATATGCCGAAAGAACTTCTTCACTGATACTGCTCCAAGGGCAATGGAAGCTAAAGAGGAAATAAACAAATGGGACTACATCAAAATAAAAAGCTTTTGTACAGCAAAAGAAACCATCAACAAAACAACAAGAAAGCCCACTGTATGGGAGAACATATTTGCAAATGTTATCACTGATAAAGGTTTAATCTCCAATATCTACAGGCAACTTATACAACTTAATTAAAGGAATATTAAGGATCTAATAAAAAAAATTGGCAATGGACCTAAATAGAACCTTTTCGAAAGATGACAGAGGAAGGCCAAGAGACACATGAAAACATGTTCAAAGTTGCTAATTTTCCGAGAGATGCAAATCAGAACAACAATGCGATACCATCTCACACCTGTCAGAATGGCAATCATCAACAAATCAACAAAGGACAAGTGTTGGTGAGGATGCAGAGAAAAAGGAACCCTCGTGCCCTGCTGGTGGGAATGCAGACTGGTGCAGCCACTGTGGAGAACAGTATAGAGTTTCCTCAAAAAACTAAAAATGAAACTCCCATTTGACCCAGCAATCCCACTCTTAGGAATATATCCCTAGAAACTAAAAACACCAACCAGAAAGGATTTATGCACCCCTATGTTCATAGCAGCACAATTTACAGTAGCTACAATCTGGAAACAGCCCGTCAGCAGATGAGTGGGTCAGAAAACTATTGTACATCTACACAATGGAATTCTATACTGCCATAAAAAAGAAGGAATCCTTACCATTTGCAACAACCTGGATGGAACTGTAGTGCCTTATGCTAAGTGAAATAAGCCAGTCAATGAAGGGGAAACACCACATGATTGCACTCATTTGTGGATAATAAAGAACATTATAAACTAATGAACAAAAGGATAGACACAGAAGCAGTAAAGCATCAAACAGACTGTTAAATTACAGCAGGAAGGTTAAGGAGAGGTGGGGTAGATAAGAGTTCAACCAAAGGACTTGTATGCATGCATATAAGCATAACCAATGAACACAAGACACTGGGGGTTTAGGGTATGCCTAGGGGGGGCAATGGGAAGATATATATACATGTAACACATTAATAAAAATTTTTATAAAAAGAAGAGCCATTTGAGACACATTCTATGACTCAGCCCTGTCTTTACCTTCTTTTAGGGAGCTGTGTCTCAGTTGGAAAAGGGAGAACTGGAGTGCCAAGGAATAAAATAAATAGAAGACATTCTCACCTCTTCAACAAGCCAGTGAGGTTTGGTGAATGGTAAAGATATACTCCTCCTGCAGTTTCCATCTCGACTGTCATGGTGTCAGCAGATTTTATGGGAGGAGAAAGAGGAGGGACTGGATAGGCTCACTACCCAGAGCAATTTTTAGATGCAATTATGAGATTCCATTGGCACTGCTTAGAATCTGCAAGTTGGAGCAGGTTGTCCTGCACTTAAAGAGAAGGGATTAACTAAACCAACTTCATCTAAATCAGTTTGCACTGTTCAGATGATATGTTTGTGTAGCAATCAAGTCATTCTGATTTGTGGCAGTACTTCCCAGGTGGTGGCCATGCAAGGCATAAAATGAAAGATGAGAAGTCTAGTAGTCAGGAAAATAAACCAGAGAAACAATTGCCCCTTCATGTCCCTAGCCTCTATTATACCCCTCACAGCCCCTCCCTGTCCTAATCCTGGAGCTGCAAGTAAAGAGGTAGGCCTCAAACAAGCAGGAGGGCAAAATACTAAGCCAAGGCTGGGGCCTCCACCCAGTCAGTAGAGGTCTCTTCACATTGTAGACACTTAAATATTATTGACTCAACTCTGCTAGATCCTAATCATGCTTATATAGCCATACCTAAAATTATTTATGCCACTTTTCAGTAGAAATTAACTGGCCCCATAAAGGCAAAAAAAAAATTAGGGGGTGAGGTTATGTTTTCAGATCAGCCTGACTCAGATTGTTAGGTTGGAGTACATTAGATATGATTTAAGCCTTTACGTAATCACCATTACTCTGTATATCTAGTTTTATGTATGTTTCATTCAGTTGTTTGTGCATTAGGGGGGAAAAACAGATTTAGGGCCTAAGTATGGTGATAGATTTGGCTTCGGATGGGAGTTGGGGGCGGTGCTAATAATGGCAAGTTAAGGTTTCCAGAAACTAGGATTCCTACTTATAGCCAGTCAATCTATTATACCAATAAAAAGGTAAATGAAGCATTTCCTTTAAAAAGCGTAATGCTGAGGGTTTATAGAACCCTTCCATCTTCAAAAGACCAAGATAAAGCTCACAATAACTAGTACGCAATATTATGCATTTTATACAACTGCATCAACTATGAAAGAAAGGTGTGAAGAATGTTCTAAGGCCACAGAGACAATGCAATATCAGATTTGGGATAAATTTTCCGATCGTCTGGGCCCCTAGACCCATATTTCAACCACATAAGTCTAGTTGTAAGGAACAATCAGAAAAAATATAATTCACATCATATATCTGTATTAAGTTAATTGATTGGGTGGGAATATATAAAAATAGTAGACATGAGTAGAGAGGATTGGAAGGATGTGAGGGTTAGGGGTAATGTGGAAAGTAGGTAGGGACTCTCTCTCTTCAGCATTTCCCTTCCATTGGAACATGACCAGATAAATAGAGTACTGGGAAGCAAAAAAAAATGGGGTTAAAGGCAGCCCTTTGGCCCAACCTGGGAATCAGAGGAACCAACCCTCCCACAGTATTTGTCTATTTATGTAGTCTCTAATACATTCTTTTATAAAGGTTCCTCCTCGGAGACACATAACCATCACTCAACACATTCCCCACACTCAGAAATCTTGAAAAAGACAAACTGGTTGAAGAGCAAGACGCTGCATGGCTGGGAAGCTGGAAGTACACAGATTGATGGAGGGAAGGGTGTTCGGATGGGTAGGTTCTGGTGGGAGATTTGGGTAGGCAGGTTGATGTGTAATAAGGTAGAAGGAAGGTGAGTGCAAAGGTGGGTTGGGGAGTGTGAGAGCAACAGTGAAGAACCCAAGGACCCCAAGATTCCAAATTACTGGTCTGAGAAAACCTTCCAAGAAATAATGTGCTACACACAAAGTGCTAAGTAACCTAAACCTTATCATCACCAAAAAGGTTTCTGTAATCTACTCCAGTTATTTAGTTAATTCTTACAAACCAGAAATGGAAAAACACTATCCCTCCGAGAGTCAGTCACAGTCTGTCCAGTATACACATGTAAGTATCCCCTCTCCCCCAGAGGGGGTCTCAGAGCTAGGCCAGAAATAAGGAACCGCACAGAGACTTGAAGATCGCTCCCCTGGCAAAAAAGAAATCAAGTTTCGCTAGGCCTTTTTGCAGGCAGGGTGTCCACAGCATCTTTGGCTGCCACCGAAGCCACCCCTGGCAGACTGCGGGTTGAGGGGCGCCACCCAGGCTGAGGAGGCTGCTGGCCACCGGAGCGTGGGAAGGCGCTCATGGGAACGAGCCGCTCTACTGGCCGCGCCAGGCCAGGCCGGGCTGCGCTGGAGGCCTCGGACCGCCCCACCCGCACCCCGGAGTGCAAATCTCGTCCCAGGAGGGCAGCAGTGACTAGCACCCGGGCCCCAACAGCGCATGGGATGCCAGAGCTGGGCCAGCGTTCCTGCCTCCGCCTCGAGCTTCGCGGACCTCATTGCCCTGCCAGCCAAGCCCAGGAGCCCTTGGCCCGCATCGGGCTCTCCGGCGACACCTGAGAGGCGGCCAGAGCTGGGGCGCGCGTGCGGGGATGCTTCGCCCCCCCAACCCCCCGCCCCGAGGACCAAGGCGAAGGGGCGCATTTTACCCAGAGCGTTCCCGCGTGCCTGCCATCTCCTCAGCGCGCCTTAGAGCGCAGGGTGCACGCCTGCTTCCGCTGGGAACTGGTTCTGGCTGCTACCGCCGCCCCTGTAGGCCTCCGCCCGCCTTCGCTTTCGCCCGCTGCCACCGCGCAGCAGCTGGGATCCGCCCGCCTGCGCACCCCGCCAGGGACAGCAAGGCGGTTGAGATGCTCCCGTGCCTGGGTCTCCAAAGCCAAACTTAAGAGTTTTCACCACCTCAATCCAGGGGAAGCACCATGACACCAAGGCAGCACCACACAGTCATTTCCGCCGCAGCAGAGGAAAAAAAAAAAGCAATTTCTTCAAAAAGGGGGTGGGGTGGGGGGCAAACAGGGCTGGGACTGAGGCCCTGAGGGAGCACTCGGAAGGGCTCCAGCTGCAGGGGCACTTGCCCACCTTCCTGACCTCACCTTCCGATGCCCCCTCTTCTTCCAGTAGCCCCTCCTCTGGAGGCGCATTTACTTGTTTTCTCCCTGGGTAGTAGTGACCCAAGAACCCTGAGCAAGCAAAAGCAGCGGGTGGGTGGGGTTAGGGTTACTACTGTACCTACCAGCTGATTCCAGAAGCCTTTTCTCCAGCGCCCTGTCATCTTGAAGGAAGACACACCGAGAGGGGCAGAGCTGGGTGTGTATGTCACGCGCGCGCGCGCGCGCGCGCGCGCGCGTGTGCGTGTGCGTGTGTGTGTGTATGTGTGAACGAGGAGAGAAAGAGAGAGAGAGAGAGAGAGAGAGAGAGAGAGAGAGAGAGAGAGAGACTGGGCGAAGAATGTGTGTGAAATGCAGAAAACAGATTATGGCCAAACTCTTCTTCCACTCACCAACTCCCTGGTCCCACAAACGCTCAGGTTAGAAAAAAGAAAAGGCCCTTGCAAGCGGCCATGAGAAGAGAGTGTCAGTCTACATACAGCACAGATCCTCTGATGAAGCTGCTCTATGCAAAGTTAACTACAGAATAAAACAAAAATAGTGGAGGAGACAGAAAAGGGCAGACAATTGAAGGAAACCCAACCCCTCTTTCTTTTTACAAAGGAAGAATGACTGTGTTTTATTGGCTATGATAAAAAACTGTGGGGATGAATTAAAGCCATCAAATTAAAATAAAAAGTAGGGTTTCATTTGCACATTCAAATCCTTGATGGACAAAACCAGAGGGTCCTTACTAAGAGGACAATAGAACAGATGCCAGCTATCCAGGTATCCAATGTCTCTAAGAAGCTAACTGGTTCATCTAGAACCCAGAAGTCTTTATTGATATGAAGTACCTCTTGGCTGACCTGTCAATTGGCTCAGAGGCCACCCCCCTCACTTACTAGGAGGATTCCAAAGAGAAGAAACAGGTGACCCAGAGGAGATTATCTTCCAAACTTGTGAGAGAGAGGGGCATGAAGGGGAAAGAAGCTAGAAAATGGAAGGAAGCATCCTCTCTCACATAGGCTTCCCATTACTGCACATGCAAACAAGCCCAGAAAAATTAAGGTAACTCTAGGTATATCCCACCAGAGAAGCAGTAGTATTTAGGCAACACCCCTTTTAAACAATGTGCTAGAGAGCACTGAGATGGAAAGGAAGGCAAAAATCACAACCAGGCTATCCTGATGAAAGTCTGGCCCTAAGAGAAGTAAAAGCTAGAGTCACACCAAAAGCACAGCCAAGGGAAGCAAAAATAGACAGGTGGGACTACATCGAAAATGGTGTAGTAAAAGAATCAACAAACTAAAAAGGCAAGAATGGAGAGAAAATATTTGCAAGCCTTATATCTGATAAAGCGTTAATATACAGAATATAAACAACTTCTACAAACTAATAACAAAACAATAAATAACCCAGTTTAAAAAATGGGCAATGGAGTTGAATAGATATTCCTCTAAAGAAGAGAGAGATATACAAATGACCACAAAGCATATGAAAAGATGTTCAACATCATTGATCATCAGGGAAATGCAAATCAAAACTAAAATGAGATATCATTTCACACCTATCAAAATGGCTATTATTAAAAAGTGAACCAAACCAGAAAGAAAATGCGTTAACAAGGATGTGGAAAATTGGAACCCTTGTACACTGTTAATGGGAATGTGAAATGGTGCAGCCACTATAGGAAAAATTCAGGAGTCCAGAGGTTCCTCAAATTATTAAAAATAGAACTAACATAGGATTCAGTAGTCTTAATTCTGGAAATATATTTGAAGGAATTGAAAGCAGACTCTCAAATATATATTTGCACTCCCATGTTCACTGCAACATTTTTCACAATAGCCAAGTTGGAAGCAACATAAATGTCCCTTAACAGATGAGTGGATAAAGAAAATGTGGCATATACATAAAGGGAAATGTGACATATGATGAGGATGATGCTTGATGATAATACACTAAGTAAAATAAGCCAGTCACAGAAGACATATCTAAAGTGGTCAAACTCATAAAAACAGAATGTAGAATAGTGTTTGTCAGGGGCCAGGAGGAGGAGAGACAGGGGGGAGTTGCTTTCTGTGGGTGTAGAGTTTCGGTCGTGCAGGGTTTGGTGGAAGGATTCTGAGGAATCTGTTGCACAATAGGGTGCATGTGGTCAACAATATTGTACTGTATACTTTAAATTGTTGTGAAGGTGAGTTTTATGCTATGTGTTGTTTGCAAAAATAAAAGTTATTTTTTACAATGTTAGTGGGGCAAAAGTAAGCTGATCCTAGCATAACAGAGGAACATAAAGAAGAATTATAAATATATGCATGATACACACACACACACACACTGGTGACCTACCTGGTGCACAAAATTCATGCACATTGAAAGGGAATTACTTAGAGGAAATATTTTAATATTGCCATTTGCCCTTTCTCTATAATGGAAGTGTCAGAGATGAAATAAAATTAGTAAAATGTATATGAAAATCTTCCTCCTGCCAGAGTTTGGGGTACATCATGGGAACCAGAGTCGTCCACGCCCATCCACATGCCCCTCAAAATCATGTGAGACCCAGACCCAGCTGGCCCCACCCCCATTGGGCTAGATCCAGACCTGGCTGGCCCCACCCCCATCAAGCCGCGCTGGGTGGGGTGTGCAGCTTCAGGTCATCTGGTCCAGCACTGTGACAGGGGGCATGGCCTGAGATCCCCTGTCAAGTCCGGCCAGGTGAGGGGCGGGGGGCACAGACTCAGGTCTCCCAGCCCAGGTTGGGGTGGAGGGCACACCTTGAGGTCAGCAGTTAAGTCCTGTGGGTGGGGGACATGGCCTCAGGTCCCCCAGCCTGGTGCTGGGGCAGCGAGTGTATGGCCTGAGGTCCACTGTCAAGCCCCATCAGGTGGGAGTTGGAAACTCAGGTTCCCCACCTTGCAGCCTCAGGTCCCTGCTGATTGCTCATTAAGGATATTTACAGGAACTGGCCTCCACTGTGGGTGCAACCATCTTGTGTTATGGGATCCCCGCCTCTGCTGTGGGCACAGCTATCTTGTTACAGCATGATGATCAATTCGCATATTTCCTCTTTATTAGATAGGATATATATATACATTATATTACACACATACACATATCAAATACTGTTAAATGAAAAAAATCCAAGCTGTGTATGATTTTCTACTACTTTGTAAAAAAAGGGGGGATGGTATATGTCCATTTATGCTTCTATATACATAGACTCATTAGTAAAGATACCAAGAAACTAATTAAACTGGTTGCAGGGGATTCAAGCATAAGAGGAAAAAGTATTTAACATTGAATATGCCCTTTCTATTGTTAGAATTTTTATAATGTCTCTGTATTACCTTTTCAAAAACAATTTTAAAAGAATGAAGAGCATAGGAATAAGGTAGAATAGATGCTACCAGGAACTGAAGGGAGAAGAGAAGGGGGGACTTATTGTTTAATGGGTATAGACTTTCTATTTGGAGTGATTTAAAAGTTCTGAAAATAGAGGGGATGGTCACACAACACTGTGCATGTACTTAATGCCACTGAACTGTACACTTGAAAATGGTTAAAATGGTAAATTTTATGTTAGGGTAGACCCATCCCTGTCCATTGTGTAGCTTTCATGGTTTCAGCTACTCAAGGTCAATCATGGTCTGAAGATATTAAGAAGAAAATTCCACTTCACTTCATCTCATCACATAAGAATTGTATCTTTTCACATTATCACAAGAAGGTTAAGTACAATACCATAAGAAATTGTGGGGGAATCCAAGATGGCGGCATAGGTAAACACCTACACTGCTGCCTCGCACAACAATTTCAAAACTACAACTAAAAGACAGATGGACATCATCCAGAACCACAGGAAAGCTGGCTGAGTGGAAATTCTACAACTAGAAGGAAAGAGAGGGGCTCACAGAGACCCAGAGGAGCTGCAAAAAGCTGAGGTACAGAGACGTGTGCATGGAGAGAGCAGGTGCCAGAGTACCTGGCTGGCTTTCTCTAGCGGAGGGAGACGAAGACTCTCATCGGCATTGAACCCCTTATCCTATGACACTAAACCCCAGAAACAGCCGAAACTCATACGGGGGGAGTTTGGACTGTGAAAAGGGAGAAGGGCACAGAAATTTAGGGGAGTCGCAAAAGATCAGAAGTCTGGTGGCCTACGCAGCACTGCGCGCAGAAGACCAACTGCTGATTGTGCCACTGGCTTTCACAAGTGGGCGGGAGACAGACCCTCCCAACTGCACCACTTCTAATGCCACTAAACCCCAGTTTTGGGCGAAACCCTGGGGACCCAGACTCATATGGTCCCAGAGTGCAGGGGAGCCAGAAGGGCAGCTGTCTAGAGGCACTGAGAGAGAGAATGCACACTGGTGCACAGGGACCGCTCCAGCAATTACCCAGTCATGTGAGACTCAGGGGCCATGAAGGGCGGGGCCGACTGGAAGGTAAGGCGGTCCGTTAAGCCTGAGACTCCACCCATCCCAAGCTCAACAGAGAGGCTTTTGCAGTTTTGCAAGTCTTGTATCATAAGGCTGAATCCAACACAGAAGTTCTCCCAGCATAGTGAAAATGCCGAGACAAGGGAAGGGATCACAAACAAAAGAAATGGAGAGAAACAAATGACTAGACATAGAGTTCAAAACCACGGTTATAAGGTTTTTCAAGAATATCCTAGAAAAGATGGATAAATTTAGCGAAACCCAAGAAGAGATGAAAAATGACCAACTAGAGATGGAAAAGGACCAACTAGAGATGGAAAAGGACCAAATAGAAATTAAACATACACTGTCTGTAGGGTTAAGTTAATAAAATGTTCTCTACAATCTATTTCCGTAAGTTTGGTACCTATGTTTTCTTCTATGTCACTTATTATTTTGGATCTTAAATTCAGGTCTTTTATCCATTTTGAATTAATTTTTGCACATGGGGACAAAAATTATAATCATGTTTCTTTCTTTTGAATGTGGTTTTCCAGTTTTCCCAGCACCATTTATTGAAGAGACTATCTTTACTCTATTGTGTGTTTCTGAGCCCTTTGTTGAAAAGTATCTATCCATATACATGTGGTTTTATAGCTGGGCTGTTTCTCTGCCAATACCATGGTGTTTTAATTATCATATCTCTGTAGTATAGTTGGATGTCAGGTAGCATGATACCTCAAGCGCCAGTCTTTTTTCTCAGGATTGCTTTGGTTATTCAGTCTTTTGTGGTTCCATAAAAGTCTGATGACTTTTTGTGCTAGTTCTTTAAAAAAATGACATTGGGATTTTGATGGTGATTACATTAAATCTGCATTGTCCTTTAAAATTCCGTGTCCTTCACTTTTTTTTAGCAGTGTTCCCTCCACCTGAGTTGCCAATGCTTTTAACTAAGTCCCTGGCCTGCCGAAACTGGTTTGGCTCGGTGGATAGAGCATCGGCCTGCAGACTGAAAGGTCCCAGGTTCGATTCCGGTCAGGGGCATGTACCTTGGTTGCGGACACATCCCCAATAGGGGGTGTGCAGGAGGCAGCTGATCAATGTTTCTCTCTCATCAATGTTTCTAACTCTCTATCTCTCTCCCTTTCTCTCTGTAAAAAATCAATAAAATATATATTTTAAAAATAAATAAATAAATAAATAAATAAGTCCCTGGCTTACTAGAGCACACCACGTGGTGCTGAACCCCATCTTCTCTCCCCAGGCAGCAGCTCCTATTCTGGACCTTTCATTTTTCTCCTTAAAATGTAACCACTCCTAGGTCCCTTTCACAAAGGACCTTACTGATTAAGGATTAGCTAATTTGAGCTTAATGTTAATGTTTTCATTTATCTCTCTATTAGTAGATAATGTTTTGATTTTACAGAGGCCTTCAATGTATTAACTGATAGGAATAGCTAATAGTGTATGTGGGTGGAGATGGGGCAGTTGGGATATTTTGAAAATCATATCACATAAGCAACTGCTTTGAACATATCCTCACTTTCAGTGGTTCTATGCAAATTATTGCTGTAAATGTATGAAAGTAAATGTTTTGTAGCTGGCACGAGATGCAAAATGGGCTGCGAGTCTGTGATTAAATTATTTGTTTATAATTATTTAATGGTTACCTTTGTATAGAAAATGTGTTGATCCTACTAACAAAATAAACCTGATGCATGAAAAATATGTTTGACAGCTTCAGTTTGAGGTGTTTAATTGAATTAATCTAAGGCAGGCTCTCTACACCACAGTCCTAGGGTATGAAAGGACAGCTCACGGCTTCTTTTTTTCCAACTGAAAAAAAGGGAGTGAGAGGGGGAATGGCTCCAGATACTTTCTACAGAGAAAAGCACAGAGTCCGGTCTGTTTCAGAGGATTAAAAAAAATCACAGAAGGGAGATTTTATTGCATAAGAGAATTGTTCAATCTGAAGAAGGGAACATTCATAGGATCTTAAAAGAAGCAGCTAGTTGTCTGAAATGCAGAGGTTGACCTGAAGGCTTTTCTAACCAGGGGGCTTTTAATAGGATGGTGAGAAGTACTTTTGGCATGGGCTCATCAATGCAATATTGTTCTGAACAGGCCATGTGGGCTGCTTAAGAGACAGTGGTTCAAAATAAATATGCTTCCAGTATGGAGAAATAGTATGCTCCAGGTACTTTTTATTCCCCTTTGATCTATATTTTGGTATTGCTTTTATTTATTTTACTAGAGGCCTGGTGCATGAATTCTTACATGGGTAGGGTCCCTCGGCCTGGCCGGCAATTGGGCTGATCAGGGCCATCTTGCCCAGTCCTGATGGATGAGGGCTGATTGGGGCTGGCCAGCTGTTGGGGAAGGACCACTGGAGGTTGACCAGCTGCAGGAGGTTGGCTGTGGAAGCACACTGACCACCAGGGGCCAACTCCTATGTTGAGCATCTGCCCCCTGGTGGTCAGTGCACTTTATAGGGATTGGCCATTTGGCTGCTTAGGCTTTTATATATATAGATAATTTATCTGAATTGCTCTGTTATATACATATTTGTTATAAACACATAACATATGTTTTATATCTATATTACATTGGTAAATATTTTCCTATAGTTTTAATTAGTCTTCAGATCCAAGTCTAACCTATTTGTTGGCTATGCCTTCTTAACCAGCTCACCAGGTCACTTAGAGTCTGGCTGCTGTTGCACCACATCTTCCTGGTTTTTCTCCCATCTCACTGCCTGTTCCTCATGCTCAGTTGTTTCCTCCTGCAGCCTTTCTAACTCCCAAGGTTGGGGTTCCCCAGGCTCAATCCTTGGCTTCTCTATTTACACTCATTCCTTAGGTGACTTTATCCAGTCCCATAGTTTTAAGTACAAATCCCATTTTATCTTTCCAGTTCAAACCTTTCCCCTGAGCTCAGACTTGCATATCTACCTAACTGTTGGACATCTTCAACTGGGTGCTTTATAGACAGCACTAGGATAATGTGACCAAAAGAGAACTCTTGGTTTCTATTCCTCCTAATCTCATTAAATGGCTCCATCCACTGCTTATGCCAGACACTGGGATGTCATCCTTGACACCTTCTTCTCCACAAAATGCTACATTTAATCCATTGTCAAGTCTTATTTTGGTCTCCCCACTTCTATTTTATCCCCATTGCAATCAGCACTTCTGCCAGAGTTATTTTTTTCAAAATGGAAATCTGATCATTTTACTCCATCCTCTCATTGCCATTAAAATAAAATTGAAATTATTTAAACTGTTCTATAAAACCTAGCAATAGTTAGCCTCTGCTTACCTCTTCAATCTCAGCCTGTTTCATTCTTGTAATACTTGATCACATGTTCCTTGCTCACTGAAATCCAAACACACTGGCCTTCTGATATCACTTGAACTATAAATTCTTGATGATTTCAGAAACTTTTCATGTCCTCTTCTCTCTGTAGGGGTGATTGTCCTTTAACTCTTCATATAGCTGATTACTCCCTCAGATTATACATCACCTATTCACAGAAGCCTTCCCTAACCACCTCATCTAAATGAACACATTTACACTATTCTCTAACAACATTCCTTTAGGGCAGTGGTCGGCAAAACATGGCTCGCGTTTGCCACTCTGTCGACTTATGAGTTTGCCGACTCCTAGACTAGACTAAATGTTATCATGTAGTTGGAAGCCATGAGGATTAGGCAATTGTGGCATGTTGTGTGCAAAGAGATAAAGGGTAGTATATTACAGTAGTCGACAAAATCATTAGTCAACAGAGTGCCAAATCACAGCTCATGAGCTGCATGTGGCTTGCAAGCTGCAGCTTGCCAACCACTGCTATATGGCCACTCAGTGTGTATATATTAGAGGTCTGGTGCATGAATTCGTGCATGGGTGGGGTCCAGCCAGCCTGGCCAGGGGGAGGGGACATGGTTGGTTGGCCAGCCTGCCTGCTGGTTGAACTCCTGGTCGAGGGGACAATTTGCATATTAGCCTTTTATTATACAGGGTATACACTGAGTGGCAAGATTATTATGAATTCAGAGATCATAATAATCTGGCCACTC
Organism: Lasiurus cinereus; assembly: GCA_011751065.1. Lineage (NCBI taxonomy): Eukaryota > Metazoa > Chordata > Mammalia > Chiroptera > Vespertilionidae > Lasiurus > Lasiurus cinereus. The sequence goes on from JAAGEH010000031.1 coordinate 11,531,528, forward strand.
AGTATGTGTGTGTGTATATGTATGTATGTATGTATGTGTGTATATAATAAAAGAGAGATATGCAAATTAACCACCAGCCCGCTACACCCACAAGCACGCCCACCAGCCAATCAGGAGTGAGTATGAAAATTAACCCAACCAAGATGGCTGTGGCCAGGGAGCTAGCAGGCTTTGGTTTCCTTAGTAATGGAGGAAGTCAAGTTTTCCGCACACCCTGGTGGGCCCAGACATCCACTCAAAGCTACAACATTTTAATTATAGAAGATAAATAAATCCCAACAAAAATGGATGCAGCCATGGACAGAGCAGGAGGCTTGGCTCTGCTCAAGGCTGCAAAGTTTCAATTATAGAAGATAAATAAATTCCAGATACCAAGGCCTCTGCTTGGGTCGCCATGGGGCATGGCCAGCCTGCAAACCACTACAGGCCCCTTGCCCAGGCTTCCCCATGCCCCAAGGGAACTCCCACCCTGATCCAGGACACCCTTCAGGGAAAACCAGATGGCCCCCACCTGTGCACCAGACCTCTATCTTATCTAATAATCCTATCTAATAAAAGAGTAATATGCAGATTGACCATCACTTCAACACACAAGATGGCTGCCCCCATGTGGACACAAGATGGCTGCCACAAGATGGCTAGCAGGGAAGGGTAGTTGAGAGGGATCAGGTCTGCAAGGGGAGCAGTTGGGGGCAATCAAGCCTGCAGGGGAGGGCAGTTAGGGGTGACCAGGCTGGCAGAGGAGGGAAGTTAAGGGTAAGTGGACCTGCAGGGAAGGGCAGTTGGGGGAGACCCAGGCCTGCAGGGAGGCAGTTATGGGAGACCAGGCCTGCAGGGGAGGGCAATTAGGGAAAAACAGTCTGGCAGGGGAGCAGTTAGGCATCAATCAGGTTGGCAGGGGAGTGGTTAGGGGGTGATCAGGATGGCAGGCAGAAGTGGTTAGGAGCGTTCCGGAAGGCAGGCGAGCAGTTGGGAGCCAGCAGTCCTGGATTGTGAGAGGGATGTCCGACTGCCCATTTAGGCCTGATCCCGGTAGTTGGACATCCCTTGAGGGGTCCCAGATTGGAGAGGGTTCAGGCTGGGCTGAGGGACACCCCACCCCCCCCACACACAAATTTCATGCACCAGGTCTCTAGTGTGTGTGTGTACACACACACACACATACACATACATACACACGCACAAGTGTGCGCACACACACACACACACTAGAGTCCTGGTGCATAAATTCATGCATGGGTGGGGTCCAGTCAGCCTGGCCAGGGGAAGGGGACATGGGCAGTTGGCTGGCCTGCCTGCTGGTTGAACTCCTGGTTGAGGGGAAATTTTGCATATTAGCCTTTTATTATATAAGGATATACACTGAGTGGCCAGATTATTCTGATCTCTAAATGCATAATAATCCGGCCACTCAGTGTATATCTAGCTAAAATTATTTGTTATATGCCCTGCTGGTTCACACACATGCTAGCATATACATCTATGAGAGCAACACTTTGTCTGTCTCCATCAATGGTGTATCTCCAACACCTAGAATAGTGTCTGGCTCAAAATGGGTACTAATATTTCCTGGATGAATGGCAATGTACAGGAAAGAGTGTGGTCCAGAGATAACCTACACCACCCTGATAGATTTACCCTGGTCTTCAATATACAAAGAGAATATCACACATGGAAGAGGGCCTCTTGGCAGAACTAGTGTATTCATAGCAGATTCATGTTAGGAGGCCAGACACATTACTCAGGGACTCAACTGCCTATATGCCAGCAATTCTCAAGTTAACTCAAGAAATACTAGAGTCCTTCAAGATATTTACTGTATTCTGAGGAAAAAATAATTGACCAAATAAGTTTAGGAAATGCTGCACACCGTATCTCCCTCTCAGAGACTTATAGCACACATTAGCATATTAAGGCTTTAAGAAGTCTTGCCAGAAATAAAATCCATTTTAGCTGTGTTTAGCATTCCTCAAATATATTTGACCATGGGACTTTCATGTTCTACTCACTAATTAATATCTAACAGGATACAAGTGTCTCTCAAAATATAGTTTTGGAAACACTGTCATTGGTATATATGAATATGTATGGCTATAGGTATCTATATAATGATATTAATCAGATTTAACATTAAGATCCATGATAATTTCTACACAAATATACCAGTGAAATGATGTCAAGTGGGATTCAAGTTTAAAATAAAACATTGAGCCTGGGCAGCATGGGGCTCAGTGGTTGCACGGTTTAATTTCAGGTCAGGGTACATGCCCGAGTTTCAGGCTTGGTCCCCAGTGTGAGGTGTACAGGAAGGCAGTTGATCAATGATTCTCTCTCATCATTGATGTTTCTATTGCTATCTCCATCTCCCTTCCTCAATGAAATAAATAAAAATATATTTTTAAAAATAAAATAAGACATTGATTGGAGATAATGCCCTTCTATTAATATTTACCTATTATGTGGCTACCGGCCTGTGATGGGTTAACAGTGCTGCTCTAAATTAGTTCAAATCTTCTGGCTAGAATTACTTATCCCCTAGGCCACTGAGAACCTGCAAATAAGATCAATGAAACCACTGCCATGTAAGATTTTGGGAAATCGTACATGAGACAAGTACCAATATCAGATCCTCAAAGGCTTGAGATAAATAGCCTTTAAAAGAGGAAAGAAGGTGGATTCTGCATACCAATGGGCTTGATGCTGATCTGAGGCAATATTCATACCACTCTTACTCTTACCCATTTTAGTACTTCTTTCTGTTTTGTGAATTCTCCAAACTCATCCCTCCATAAAGCCTTTGCATTTGCTATTACCTTTACCTAGAGCAGGTGTGGACAACCTTTTTATGTAGCTAGCCAAATATTTTAGGCTTTGTGGGCCATATGGTTTCTGTCTCGATTACTTATCTCTTTGCAAAAACAACCATAGACAATGCATAAACAATAAAACTTTATTTACAAACATAGGCTGTAGACAGGATTTGGTCTAAAGGTCATAACTGGCTGACCTGAAGAGTACTTGCCAAGATAGTTACATAACTGATTCTTTTTTGTTCAGAATTCAGCTCAAAAATCATTGTCTTGTGTACACAATCTAATCTAAAGTAATTTTTAATTTACTTGCTTGCAAATCTCCCAATTTTAATTACTTTCATTGCACTCATTCAAATATTTGGATTCTTTTCTGTATTCTATCCTAGAGGAGCTGTCTCTTTGTCTGGGTCAGGTTAGGGCACTGGCCCAATTTCTGATCTCAATCCAGGGATAATGGAATGGATATATAATGTTACATTTTTCTCACTTCCTCTCCAAAAGACAGTTTCTCTGTCATCTTGATGTTCTTGGATTTCTTTTATGCATCTGGACAAAGAAATTTTTATTTTCACCAATTTTCCAGATTCAAAAAATCCAAGTGGAATTTCAATAGCTATCTCCAGTGGGTGTTAATTTGGCATAAGGATATACAATAATGAGCAGAAAGTGGCCTTGCATCTCATCTCATAGAATTTTGCATCTTATCTTAAAGAATTTTCCCAAAACTCCCTTAATGATAGCTCATGGCTTTATTATTAAAGTTTATTTGCTGTCAAGAAGATAGGAAATGCAGATGACAACTTATTCAAAGCTTACCAAAAAATCAGGGAAATGAAGAGGCAAAACTAGTGAATTAGAAATCCTTTTTATGCTCATAGTAGATATTTAAATATTTTAAAAAGGAGGTTTCACTATGGGTGTTTTTTGTTTCACTATTTTTGAACTTACATTCATTAAACAAATAATTATTTAGTGTCTACTATGTGCCAGCCAGTTCTGGGAATATAGCAATAAACAAAATGGATAAAAATCCCTGCCTTCTTGGGACTTTGTAGTATTCCAGAAAGCAAAGGAAGACAATAAATAAGACATATATGTTTTGGATGATGATAATTTCCATAGTGTTAAAATAAAACAAGAAAAAGAGATAAGGAATGTGAAGGTGGAATTATAATTTAATATAGGGTGGTCATGAAAGACCTCACTAAGAAGCTGACATGAGCAAAAATTTTTAAGAGTTTAAGGAGTGAGCCATTTGACAATTTGAGGTGATAGATTGCATGACTGTGATTTGGTATACCCTTTTAGTACTGTGACTGCTACTATTCCTATCAACAGTTGGAGTTTCCCCCCTCCTCGAATTTGGGCTAGCCCTGTGACTTACTTTGACCAGCAGAACTAAATAGGAGTCATCATTTCAAAGCCTTCAGCTTTTGTTTTTGCCCTCTTGGAGCATAGCTGCTATATAGTGAAATTCAAACTTTTCTGATGGATAAAAAGGCCACAAAGAGAAGCATTATGGTGTTCCAATTGGTAGATAGCATCAAAGCCCCAGTAATATGAGTGAGGCCATCTTGGATCCTCCAGAGTCAGTCAAGCTGTCCCATCTGACACCATTTTCAGCAGAGATCATCCATCTCTACTGAACTCTGCCCAAAGAGGAGACAGATAGAAAAGTAAATAAATAGGTCCTGGGACAAAAGATGGCAGCTGGCAGGATGGAGGTGAAAGAGAGGAAGGAGTGAGGGGACAAAAAGAGAATGTATAGGTGTGCGGGGTGGGTGTGTGATTGAGGGACAGTTGAATCTCACGGGAGCAGTGGGGGCTGGCAGTCCAGGCTCTCTTGGACAAGGAGAGACTGCCATCGCGGCTGTCACTCCCCGGACTGCGAGACTTGGGCATGGAGCCCATGCCATCTTGAACGAGAAAACAGCCTTTCTTTGGGAACTGATCAACTCCACCAGCCAGACAGGCCTCCACCAGCTGCCCTGCAGCCCAACAGCCACTCCAGCCAGAGTCTCACAGACCTGCAGACACTGCAAACCCCCGCGGACCCTGCAGACCCACAGAACCTGGGACCTCTGCCTCCAAAGCAATGATTGCAACCTCCCTCTCCCCAGTGACATCGGCGGTGTAGCTGTGGCTGAGGCCACACACTGATCCAGGCTTGCAGAACTCTTGGGTCACTGTGTGTGCGTGCACCACGGTTTCGGCTGTGCCATGGTTTCAGCTGTGGCCACACACTGGTCCCTGCTAGCAGAACTCCCGGGTCAACACGTTTCCACGAACCACTGTTTCCCAGTCTACAGCATGCCTTTCCGCCAGTTTGCGAAGCACCCTAGTCCCTGTGTTTGTGTGTCAGGGTCGCCCCGTCTGTGGCACCATAATCCCTGTGTTTGCATGTTCTGGTTGCCCTGTATGTGGCGTGCCCTCCTATTTGGTTTGTGGAGATCCCTGGGCACCGCGTTTGCAGGGCACCATGGTGGCCAGCACCCAAGGTAGGTTTCCAACAGCAAATTTTTGGCAGTCCACCACCTAAGCAGTGCCTGGGAGCCACTGGGAGCCCCGGTGGGTGTGATTTTTTAACTCTGGGAACCACAGTTTTGCAAGTCTTATATCATAAGGCTGAAACCAACACAGAAATTCTCAGGGCATAGTGAAAATACAGAGACAAAGGAAGAGATCACAAACAAAAGAAATGGAGGAAAAGAAATGATTGGATGTAGAGTTCAAAACCACAGTTATAAGATTATTCAAGAATTTCCTAGAAAAGATGGATAAATTTAGCGATACCCAAGAGGAGATGGAAAAGGACCAACTAGAGATGAAAAAGGACCAAATAGAAATTAAACATACACTGACTGAAATAAAAAATATTATACAGAGACCTAACAGCAGACTAGAGAAAGGCAAGAATCAAGTAAAAATTTGAAATATAAAGAATCATAAAACACTCAACTGGAAAAGCAAAAAGAAAAAAGATTCCAAAAATGTGAAGATAGTGTAAGGAGCCTCTGAGACAACTTCAAGTGTACCAACATCAGAATTGTGGGGATGCCAGAAGAGGAAAGAGAGCAACATACTGAAAACCTATTTGAAGAAATAATGACTGAAAACTTCTCACATCTGGTAAAAGAAATAGACTTACCAGTCCAGGAAGCACACAGAACCCCAAATAAAAGGAATCCAAAGAAGACCACACCAAGAAACATCATAACTAAAATACCCAGAGCAAAAGACAGAGAATATTGAAAGCAGCAAGAGAAAAACAGTTAATTACCAACATGGGAGCACCCATACGATTGTCAGATGATTTCTCAACAGAAATGATGCAGGCCAGATGGGAGTGGCAAGAAATATTCAAAGTGATGAATAGCAAGAACCTACAACCAAGAATACTGTTTCCAGCAAAGCTATCATTCAGAATTGAAGGGCAGATAAAGAGCTTCAGAGATAAGAAAAAGCTAAGGGAATTCATCAACCCCAAACCAGTATTATATGAAATACAGAAAGGCACTCTTTAAGAAGATGAAGAAGAAAACGGTAAAAGATAAAAAATTATGAACAACAAATACATATCTATCAACAAGTGAATCTAAAAATTAAGTGAATTAAAAATTTGACAAACAGAATAAACTGGTGAATATAATAGAATCGGGAGCACAGAAAGGGAGTGGACTGATAATTCTCAGGGCGAAAGGGGTGAGGTGGGTTCAGGGAGAGACTGGGCAAAAATCATACACCTATGGATGAGATCAATGTGGGGAGAGGTAAGGGTAAAAGGAGGGGTGGGAGCCAGGTGGAGGGGAGCAATGGAGGGGAAAAGAGAGAAGCAAATGTAATAATCTGAATATTAAAGATTTAATTTTTAAAAAATAAAAGCCATATATGACAAACCAACAGCCAGCATCATACTCAATGGGCAAAAACTAAAACCATTTCCCCTAAGAACAGGAACAAGATAGGGATGCCTACTCTCACCACTCCTATTTAACATAGTGCTGGACGTATTAGCTATTGCTAGCAGACAAGAAAAAGAAATAAAAGACATCCAAATAGGAAAAGAAGAAGTAAAACTGTTCTTATTTGCAGATGGCATGATACTGTACATAGAAAACCCTAAAGACTCCATAAATAAATTATTAGATGTGATAAATGAATTCAGCAATGTAGCAGGATACAAAATTAACACCAAGAAATCTATGGCATTTCTATATACCAATAATGAACTTACAGAAAGATAGACTAAAAGAGCAATCCTATTTACCATTGCATCACAAAAATTAAGACACCTAGGAATAAACTTAACTAAGGAGATAAAAGACCTATATGCAGAAAACTACATAACACTAAAAAATAGAGATAGAGGAAGACAAAAATAGATGGTAGAACATACCATGTTCATGGATTGGGAGAATCAATATCATCAAAATGTCCATTCAACGCAATCCCCATGAAAATACCAAAGGCATACTTCACAGAACTAGAACGAACTTTCCAAAAATTCATCTGTAATAAAAAAAAAAGACCCCAAATAGCTCCAGCAATACGTAGAAGGAAGAACAAAGTAGGTGGGATCTCAATACCAGATTTCAAGCTGTATTACAAAGCCACTGTTCTCAAAACTGCCTGGTATTGGTGCAAGAACAGATATATAGGCCAAGGGCACATGCCAGGGCTGTGGGCTCAATCTTCAATAGGGGGCGTGCAGGAGGCAGCCTATCAATGATTCTCTCTCATCATTGATGTTTCTGTCTCACCCTCTCCCTTCATCTCTGAAATCAATAAAGAAATATATATTGTTTTAAAAGAATGCAAGTGGAGAAATTAGGTCATATTGCAATCTAGGTTAGAGTTGAGAGTAGACAAGTGCTGGTGAGGATGTGGAAAGAAGGGAACCATAGGACACTGCTGGAGGGAATGCCGACTGATGCAGCCATTATGGAAAACAGTATGGAGTTTCCTCAAAAAATTAAATATAAAACTGCCATTTGACCCAGTAATCCCACTTCTAGGAGTATATCCGAAGAGAGCTTAAACCAATCAGAAAGAATGTACACACCCCTATGTTCATAGCAGCACAATTTACTATAGCTAAGATCTGGAAAGAGTCCAAGTGCCCATCAGTAGATGAGTGGATAAAAAAGTTGTGCTTGCCGAGACCAGTTTGGCTCAGAGGATAGAGCGTCGGCCTGCAGACTGAAAGGTCCCAGATTCGATTCCGGTCAGGGGTATGTACCTTGCTTTGGGCACAACTCCAGTAGGGGGCGTGCAGGAGGCGGCTGATCGATGTCTCTCTCTCATCGATGTTTCTGACATTCTATCCCTCTCCCTTCCTCTCTGTAAAATATCAATAAAATATATTTAAAAAAATTTTTTTAAAGTTGTGCTACATTTACACCATGGAATACTATGCAGCAGTAAAAAAGAAGGATCCTTTACCCTTTGAGACAGCATGGAGGGACCTGGAGAGAATTATGCCAAGCAAAATAAGTCAGTCAGAGAAAGACAAGTACCACATGATCTCACTCGTGTGAAATCTAATGAACAAAATAAACTGATGAACAAAATACATCCAGAGACATAGAAGCATGGAACAAACTGTAGAATTTCAGAGGGAGGGCAGAGGTGGGTGGGTGGGTGGAAAGAGATCAACCAAAGGACTTGTATGCATATATGCATAACCCATCGACACAGATAATAGGGTGGTGAAGGCCTGTGGTGGAAGGGATGATGGGTTAGAACAGTGGTCAGCAAACTGCAGCTGGTGGGACACATGCTGCTTGCGAGCTGCGGTTTGCCACTCTGTTGACTAATAAGTTTGCTGACCACTAGACTAGACTAAATGTTACTGTGTAGTTGGAAGCTGGGAGGATTAGGCAATTGTGGCATATTATGTACAAAGAGATAAAGGGCAGTGTATGACAGTGGTCGGCAAACTCAACAATGAGGTACCATCTCACACCTGTCATACACTGCCCTTTATCTCTTTGTACATAATATGCCACAATTGCCTAATCCTCCCAGCTTCCAACTACACAGTAACATATTATGTACAAAGAGATAAAGGGCAGTGTATGACAGTGGTCGCAACAAAGCGGCCAACCACGGCTCATGGGCCGCATGTTACTCACAAGCTGCGGTTTGCTGACCACTGGGCTAGAAGGAGCCAATGAGAGTAAAGGAAGGATATATGTAATACTTTCAACAACAAATATTTAATTTTTTAAAAAAGAAATAACATCACGAATTCCTTTCCCATCCCTCTTCCTCCCCCCTCCCAAAAAGCACACAAGTTCAGGAAGTACAGAGATTCCCAAGCAAGAAGAATCCAAATAAGCCCATGCTAGACACAACTTAATAAAAAATGTGAAAAATTAAAGACAAAGAAAAAATCTTAAAGACAGCAAGAGAAAAGCAATTTGTTTCCTACAAAGGAGCTCCCATAAGGCTATCAGCTGATTTCTTACAGAAACTATAGATCAAAATGTATGAAGTTTTTGAGGTAATAAAAAGCAAGGATCTGAAACCAAGACTACTTTATCCAGGAAGGCTATCATTGAAAATAGATGGTGAAATAAAGAGCTTCCCAGACCAAAAAAGAAAAAAAAGGCTAAAGGAGTTTCTTACCATCAAACCAGCATTGTAATAAATGTAAAGGGACTGGTGTAATAATAAGAAATATAGAGAGAAACATAGGCATAAAGAATAAAAATGGCAATAAGTAAGTGCCTATCAATAATAGAAACCAAGATTTTATGGTGCTCATTGCCTGTAGAACCTCTCAGTGGACAAAGCTATGAAATAGTTGTATGTATATGTGCCTATACACAGGTATGTATAAAAGAATGCCCACATACATATATTTCTACTTATGTATCTGTCTCTCTGTGTATCTATATTAAAACAAATTAATTCACACTCATCCTTTATCTACAATTCTATACCAGAGGATTTATTCTGCCCTTACCATTTTCAATAGTTTAAGTCTCTTCAACAGTGAGAAATTTGACTACCAATATACACAATATATTATTCTCACAGTTATTTATTTGTTTGTTTGTTTGTTTATATTGTTTAAAGTATTACATATGTTTCCTCCCCCCATCGCCCTATTGTCTGTATCCATTGGTTATGCTAATATGCATGCATGCAAGTCCTTTGGTTGATCTCTAACCCCCACTCCCCTGTTGCAAATGATAAAAGTTCCTTCTTTTTATAGCAGCATAGTGTTTCATTGTGTAGATGTACCACAGTTTTCTAATCCACTCATCTACTGATGGGCACTTAGGTTGTTTCCAAATGTTAGCTATTGTAAATTATGCTGCTATGAACATAGGGATACATATATCCTTTCTGACTGGTGTTTCTGGTTTCTTGGGATATAGTTCTAGAAGGCGGATTAGTGGGTCAAATGAGAGTTCCATTTTTAACTTTTTGAGGAAACTCTATGCTTTTTTTCCACCAGTGGCTGCACCAGTCTGCATTCCCACCAACAGCACAGGAGGGTTCCTTTTTCTCCACATCCTAGCCAGCACTTGTCATTTGTTGACTTGTTGATGACAGTCATTCTGACAGGTGTGAGATGGTACCTCATTGTTGTTTTAATTTGCATCTCTCAGATGATTAGTGACTTGGAGAATGTTTTCATATGTCCCTTGGCTTTCTCAATGCCCTCTTTCAAAAAGTATCGCTTTAGGTCCTTTGCCCATTTTTTTGATTGGATTGCTTATCTTCCTTTTGTTAAATTGTATGAGTTCTCTATAAATTTTGGAGATTAAACCCTTATCTGAAATAGCATTGGCAAATATGTTTTCCCATGGGGCTTCTTCGTGTGTGTGTGTGTGTGTGTGTGTGTGTGTGTGTGTTTATGGTTCCTTTTGCTGTGAAGAAGTTTCTTATTTTGATGTAGTCCTATTTGTTTATTTTCTCCTTTGTTTCCATTGCACAAGGAGCTATATTGGTAAAGATATTGCTACAACATATATCTGCTATTTTGCTGCCTATGGCTTCTTCTAAGATTTTTATCTTTTCCCATCTTACATTTAAGTCATTTAACCATTTTGAGTTTATTTTTATGTTTGGTGTAAGTTGGTGATCTAGTTTCATTGTTTTGCATGTATCTGTCCAATTTTCCCAACACTATTTATTGGAGACTGTCTTAAATCCATTGTATGCTCTTGCCTCCTTTGTCAAATATTAATTGAGCATAGTGAATCGGGTCAATTTCTTGGATCTCTATTCTATTTCATTGGTCTATATATCTGTTCTTATGTCAGTACCAGGCAGTTTTGAGAACTGCAGCTTTGTAATACAGCTTGATACCTGATATTGAGATGCCTCCAACTTTGTTCTTCTTTTTCAGGATTGCTGTGGCTATTTGGGGTCTTTTTTATTCCATATGAGTTTTGGAGAGTTTGTTCTAGGTCTGTGCAATATGCCATTGGCATTTTAATGAGGATTGCATTGAATATATAGATTGCTTTCGGTAGGATGGCCATTTTAATGATGTTGATTCTACCAATCCATGAACATGGTATGTTCTTTCATATGTTTATGTCTTCATCTGTCTCCTTTTTTCCAGTGTCCTGTAGTTTTCCAAGTACAGGACTTTTATCTCCTTGGTTTAGTTTATTCCTAGGTATCTTAATTTTTTTGGTGCAATGGGATTGTTTTTTTTTTAGTTTCTCTTTCTGAGTTCATTATTGGTGCATAAAACAGCCATAAATTTCTGGCTGTTATTATTTTCACTTTTTAATCTACTACACTCTAGCTTTGGTTCTATAAATTCACTAGTATTATTCTTGCTAAGACCTCAATTTTTTTATAGTTGCTAAATCTAAAGACTACTGTGGTCCTGATCTTTCTTAATGTCTCTTCTGTGTCTGACTTTGCTGAAAATTCTCATTCTTGAAACTCCCCATTATGTTAGTGTCACAGGGAGAATAATGCCTCTCCCAAAGATATCCAAGTTCCAACTCCTGGAACTTATGAATATGTTGTCTTATATGAAAAAAGAGACTTTGCAGATATGATTGAGATAAGGATCTTCTGATGGGGAGATTATCCTGTATTATTCAGGTGGACCCAATATAATCACAATGATCTTTATAAGAGGGAATCAGGAGAAGGTGATATGAAAACAGAGGCAGAGACAAGGAAGAAGATGTGACAAAACTATGCAACTGGCTTTGAAAATTTAGTAAAAGGGCATGAGCCAAGCAATGGAGACATTCTGTAGAAGGTGGTAAAGGTGAGCAAATGGAGGCGCGGTTTGCCACTCTGTTGACTAATAAGTTTGCCAACCACTGCCCTAGAGCCTCCAGAAAGAACCAGCCCTGTTGATACCCCAACTTTAGCCCAAATAAGACTGACTTTTTATTTCTAACATTCAGATCTATAAGATAGATTTGTGTTGTTTTAAGCCACTATGTTTGTGACAATTTGACACAGCAGCAATGTAAAATGAATATACTTGGCTCCATGATACTGCACTTTCCTGCTTTTCCTGCCTCTCTGGCTAATCTTTCTTCCTTCCATAATTTTTCTTCCTCTGCAACTCTTTAATGTTTATGTTCTACATGGTTCTGTCCTTATCCCATGTCTCACCTCATTCTGGAGTCTTTTCCTATGTAAACATAATCCCAATGTGCATCTCATGATTTCCACATCTAGGTCTTTAGTTATTGCCTGTCTGCTGAGATCATCATCCACATATTCATTTGTCTATTCACCTATCCCACCTAATTGATCTATAGACTCATCAAACTCAGCATGTCCAAAATTGATCTCATTATTCTCTCACATTTCTCTATCCCCATTACTTCCCCAAAGTCTGTTCCTCCTTATGCATTAGACTGTGGGCTTCCTGAGGATTGAATTTAACCAGAAATCTGACTCTTACTTCTCCTTTACTTCTTTTGTCACCAAGTTTCATTCAGCTTTCCAAATATCTTTCATACATGTAGTCTCCTTGTTATTGTGTGCCTAACATATTGAATTGTATCCCAACAACTTTTCTGTTTCAGTTCCCTTCAAAATCATCCTTCCCATAGAACCTGAGTAATTTTTCTAGAACACAAATTTCATTGTGCCATTTCCCTATTTAAAAGCAATCAAAGATTGTCTATAGCTTATGGATAATGTCCATACTCTTTGGAATATCATATAGAATCCGTTTTTTTATCTCTCCTCAGACTACCTCATAAGCCTCTTCCTTTTACTCCACACTGAGCCTATATGCATACAATGTTACATGTTCTTTGAAGTTACCATATTCCATTTGGCTTCTGTGCCATTTTATTTATTTTTTTAATTTTATTTTTCAAATACAGTTTACCTTCAATAGTTTTAGTTTTAGATGTATAGCATAGTGGTTAGACAATCATATACTTTATAAAGTGATCCCCCTGATATTTCAAGTAGCCATCTGGCACAATAAATAGTTATTACAAGCCATATTTCTGAAATGCCCTTTTTGTACTGAATAAATTCTACTCTTCTGTCAAGACTCATCATTCCCTGACCAATCCTCCCATTTCTACTGCCTATTAGGATTGTATCCTACATGCTCTGCAGCAGCTTGTATTTATCATAGCTCAGTACTTTATAATACTTTATTTTAATTGTCTGTTTTCTTATGTTTTCCCTACTAGACTGTGGGCTCCTTGAGGATAGGGGCTGAGGTTACATTGATAAAGTAAATTCTAGTATAATGAATTTGAGTTACATAAGGCACCAATGAAAACCTAATTGCTTTGTAGTCACAGGCTTCTACTTTTTTTATTTTATATGTATACATAGACAGCTCACTGAAATAAAATATAATATTCATATTATATATATATATATACATATATATATATACTTATTAATATGTTACATGTATACTTATCTTCCCATTGCTCCCCCTCCCAGGCATACCCTAACCCCCCAGTGTCTTGTGTTCATTGGTTATGCTTATGTGCATGTATACAACTCCTTTGGTTGATCTCTTATTTACCTCACCTCTCCTTAACCTTCCTGTTGTAATTTGACAGTCTGTTTGATGTTTTACTGCCGCTGTATCTATCTTTTTATACATCAGTTTATAATGTTCTTTATTATCCACAACTGAGAGCGATCATGTGGTGTTTCTTCTTCATTGACTGGCTTATTTCACTTAGCATAAGGCTCTCCAATTTCATCCATGATGCTGCAAATGGTAAGAATTCCTTCTTTTTTATGGCAGCATAGAATTCCATTGTGTAGATATACAATAGTTTTCTGATCCACTCATTTACTGATGGACACCTAGGCTGTTTCCAAATTTTAGCTATTGTAATGGTGCTGCTATGAACATAGGGGTGCAAATATCCTTTCTGATTGGTGTTTCTAATTTCTTAGGATATATTCCTGAGAGTGGGATTGCTGGGTCAAATGGGAGTTCCATATTTAGTTTTTTCAGGAAACTCCATACTGTTCTCCACAATGGCTACACCAGTCTGCATTCCCACCAACAGTGCATGAGGGTTCCTTTTTCTCCACATCCTCGCCAACACTTGTCATTTATTGATTTGTTGAAGATTGACATTCTGACAGGTGTGAGATGGTATCGATTGTTGTTTTGATTTGCATCTCTCAGATAATTAGTTATTTTGAACATGTTTTCATGTGTCTCTTGGCCTTCCTTCTGTCATCTTTCAAAAAGGTTCTATTTAGGTCCATTGCCCATTTTTTTTTATTGGATCCTTTATCTTCATTTTATTAAGTTGTATAAGTTGGCTGTAGATGTTGGAGATTAAACCTTTATCAGTGATAACATTTGCAAATATATTCTCCCATACAGTGGGCTTTCTTGTTGTTTTGTTGATGGTTTCTTTTGCTGTGTAAAAGCTTTTATTTTGATGTAGTCCCATTTGTTTATTTTTTCTTTAGCTTCCATTGCCATTGGAGCAGTATCAGTGAAGAAGTTCTTTTGGCATATGTCTGAGATTGTGCTGCCTGTGGATTCCTTTTATGGTTTCCCATTTAATGTTTAAGTCCTGTATCCATTTGGAGTTTATTTTTGTGTATGGTGTAAGTTGGTGGTCTAGATTCATTTTTTGCATGTATCTGTCCAATTTGCCCAACACCATTTATTAAAGAAACTGCCTTGACTCCATTGTATGTTCATGCCTCCTTTGTCAAATATTAATTGAGCATAGTGGTTTGGGTGGATATCTGGATTCTCTATTCTATTCCATTGGTCAATATGTCTGTTCTTGTGCCAGCACCAGGCTGTTTTGAAAACAGTTGCTTTGTAATATAGCTGGAAATCTGGTATTGAGATCCCACCTACTTTATTCTTCTTTCTCAAGATTGCTGTGGCTCTTCAGGGTCTCTTTTTGTTCCAGATGAATCTTTGGAGAGTTCTTTCTAGGTCTGTGAAATATGTTGTTGGTATTTTAATGAGGAGTGCATTGAATCTATAGGTTGCTTTGGGTAACGTGGACATTTTAATGATGTTGGTTCTTGCAATCCATGATCATGGTATGCTCTTCCATTTCTTTACGTCTTCCTCTATCTCTTTTTTCAGTGTCCTGTAGTTTTGTGCATATAGGTCTTTTACCTCTTTAGTAAGGTTTATTCCTAGGTATCTTAATTTTTTTGATCTCTCTTTTTGTAAGTGCATTATTGGTGTATATAAATGCCATAGATTTCTTAGCATTAATTTTATATCTTGCTACATTGCTGAATTCATTTATTAACTCTATTAGTTTTTGGATGGAGTCCTTTGGGTTTTTCATTTACAGTATCATGTCATTTACAAATAAGGACAGCTTTACTGCTTCTTTTTCAATTGGGATGCGTTTTATTTCGCCTTCTTGTCTAATTACAATGGATAATACTTCCAGTACTATGTTGAATAGGAGTGGTGAGAGTGGGCATCCCTGTCTTATTCCTGTTCTTAGGAGAAATGGTTTTAGTTTTTGCCCATTGAGTATGATGTTAGCTGTGGGTTTATCATATATTTTTTTTATGATATTGAGGTATGATGCTTCTATTCCCACTTTGCTGAGAGTTTTTATGAAGAAAGGGTGTTGTATTTTGTCAAGTGCTTTTTCTGCATCAATTGATGTGACTATGCAATTTTTATCTCTCAGTTTGTTTATGTGATGTATCACGTTTATTGATTTGTGGATATTGTACCATCCTTGTATTCCTGGGATGAATCCTACTTGGTCATGGTTTATGATCTTTCTGATGTACTGCTGGATCCGATTTGCTAGAAATTTGTTGAGGATTTTGGCATCTATGTTCATGAGAGATATTGGCCTATAATTCTCTTTCATTGTGTTGTCTTTATCTGTTTTTTTTGTATTAGGGTGATGCTGGCTTCATAGAAGGTGTTTGGAAGAGTTCCTTCTTCTTGAATATTTTTGAATAGTCTGAGGAGGATAGGTTTTAATTCTTCCTTGCATGTTTGGTAAAACTCTCCTGTGTAGCCATCTGGTCCCTGGCTTTTGTTTGCTGGAAGCTTTTTGATGACTGCTTCAATTTCTCCCATAGTTATTGGAGTATTGAGATGTTTAGATTCTTCCTGATTGAGTTTTTGGAAGGTTATATTTTTCTAGGAATATGTCCATTTCTGGCAGGTTGTCCAGTTTGCTGGAATAGAGTTCTTCATAGTATTTTTAACAATCCTTTGTATTTCAGAGGGGTCTGTTGTTATTTCTCCTCTTTCATTTCTGATTTTGTTTATTTGGGTCCTCTCTCTTTGCTTCTTCGTGAGCCTGGCTAGAGGTCCATCAATCTTGTTTTGAGGATGGTTTTGTTGATCTTTTGAATTGTTTCTTTGGTCTCTATGTTGTTAATCCCACTCTAATCTTTACTATTTCCTTCCTTCTGCTTATACTGGTCTTGTTGCTTTTTTTCTAGCTCTTTGAGTTGTAGGGTTAGGTAATTTATTAGCATTATTTCCTGCTTTTTTCCAGTAGGCATGCAGAGCTATGAACTTCCCTCTCAAGACTGCTTTCACTGTGTCCCATAAGTTTTGTATTGTTGTGTTGTAATTGTCATTTGTTGGCATGATGTTTTTTATTTCTTCCTTGATCTCTCTGGTTACCCAGTCATTGTTTAATAGCATGCTGTTTAGTCTCCATGTGTTTGAATTCTTTGTATTGTTTTTATTGTAGTTGATTTCCAGTTTTATGCCATTGTGATCTGAGAAAATGCTTGATATGATTTCTATCTTGTTGAATTTGAAGAGACTTTTCCTATGACCCAACATGTGGTCTATCTTTGAAAATGACCCATGAGTACTTGAGAAGAATGTATATTCTGTGGGTTTGGGGTGAAATGTTCTAAAGATGTCCATGAATTCCATCTGCTCTATTGAGTCATTTAGGATTGATGTTTCTTTACTGATTTTTGTTTAGAGGATTTGTCCAGTGGTGACATGGGGTATTAAAGTCTCCTACTATGATTGTATTGCTGTGAATCTCTCCCTTGATATCCTTCAGGAGTTTTTTATGTATTTAGGTGCTCCTATATTGGGTGTGTATATATTTACCAGAGTTACTTCTTCTTGTTAGATTGTTCCCTTTAGTATTATGAAGTGGCCTTCCTTATCTCTTGTTATGTCCTTCACTTTCAGATCTAATTTGTTAAATATAAGTATTGCAACCCAGCTTTTTTTTCCATTTCCATTTGCCTGAAACACCATCTTCCATCCCTTCACCCTCATTCTGTGCGCATCTCTTTTTGTGAGGTGGGTTTCTTGTAGACAGAAGATATGTGGGTCATGTTTTCTTATTCAATCTGTTACCCTATGTCTTTTGATTGGAGCATTTAATCCATTTACATTTAAAGTTATTATTGATACGTATTTGTCTATCACCACTTTTATTCTTTACCCCTGTGTTCTTTCTTTGCTTCCTATTTCTTTTTTTTACAGCAGACCTTTTAACATTTCTTGCATTGCTGGTTTGGTGGTAATAAACTCTCTTAGTTCTTTTTTGTCTGTGAAACTCCTGATTTCACCTTCAATTTTGATTGAAAGCCTTGCTGGATACAGTATTCTTGGATTCAGACCCTTCCTTTGCATGACTTTGTATATTTCATTTTATTCCCTTTTGGCCTGATGAGTTTCTGTTGAGAAATCAGTTGTTAGTCTTATGGGGGTTCCTTTGTAGGTAACTTTCTGTTTCTCTCTGGCTGCTCTTAAGATTCTTACTTTGTCATTGGTATTTGCCAATTTAATTACAATGTGTCTTGGTGTCGCGTTTTGGGGTTCATTTTGCTTGGGACTCTGTAAGCTTCTTGGATTTGTGTGGGGTTTTTCTCTCCTATATCAGGGAAGTTTTCTGTCATTATTTCTTCAAATAGGTTTTCTTCTCCTTGCTCAGTTTCCACTCTTTCTGGAATCCCAATTATGCAGATGTTGTTTTGTTTTGTGTTATCCCAAAGTTCCCTTAGGCTCTTCTCTAGCTTTTTAATTTATTTTTCTAGAAGCTGCTGTACTTGGGTATTTTTTCCTACCTTGTCTTCTAGAGCACTGATGTGGTCCTCTGCTTCTTCTAGTCTACTTTTTTTTCAATTTTTAAGAAAACATTTTCTTTTTCTTTTTTTTTTGTTTGACAAACATGATCTCCTTGACTTATTATGATATAATACTATTATTTAAGACATTTTCCACATTTCTTTTTTTTGCAATTTTTTTTATTAATGTATTACATGTATACATATCTTCCCAGTGCCCCCCCTCCCCGACATACCTTAACCCTCAATGTCTTATGGTCATTGGTTATGCTTATATGCATGCATACAAGCCCTTTGGTTTATCTGTTATTTACCCCACCTCTCCCTAACCTTCATGCTGTAATTTTACAGTCTGTTTGATGCTTTGCTGCCTCTGTATCTATCTTTTTGTTCATCAGTTTATAATGTTCTTTATTATCCACAAATGAGTGAGATCATGTGGTGTTTCCTCTTCATTGACTGGCTTATTTCACTTAGCTTAATGCTCTCCAGTTCCATCCAGGTTGCTGCAAATGGTAAGAATTCCTTCTTTTTTTTATTGCAGCATAGAATTCCATTGTGTAGATGTACCATAGTTTTCTGATCCACTCATCTTCTGATGGGCACCTAGGCCGTTTCCAATTTGTAGCTATTGTAAATTGTGCTGCTATGAACATAGTGGTGCATAAATCCTTTCTGATTGGTGTTTCTAGTTTCGTAAGATATATTCCTTAAGAGTGGGATTGCTGGTTCAAATGGGAGTTCCATTTTTAGTTTTTTGAGGAAACTCCATACTGTTCTCCACCGTGGTCTCAGCAGTTTGCATTCCCACCAGCGGTGCACGAGGGTTCCATTTTCTCCGCATCCTCGCCAACACTTGTCGTTTGTTGATTTGTTGATGATTGCCATTCTGACAGGTATGTGATGGTATTGCATTGTCGTTTTGATTTGCATCTCTCGGATAATTAGTGGCTTTGAGCATGTTTTCATGTGTCTCTTGGACTTCCTTCTGTTGTCTTTCGAAAAGGTTCTATTTAAGTCTGTTGCCCATTTTTTTACTGGATCATTTATTTTCCTTTTATTAAGTTGTATAAGTTGGCTGTAGATGTTGGAGATTAAACCTTAATCAGTGATAACATTTGCAAATATGTTCTCCCATACAGTGGGCTTTCTTGTTGTTTTGTTGATGGTTTCTTTTGCTGTGAAAAAGTTTTTTATTTTGATGTAGTCCCATTTGTTTATTTTCTCTTTAGCTTTTCTTGCCCTTGGAGCAGTATAAGTGTAGAAGTTCTTTTGGCATATGTCTGAGATTGTGCTGCCTGTGGATTCTTCCAGTATTTTTAAATATATATATATTTTATTGATTTTTTACAGAGAGGAAGATAGAGGGATAGAGAGTTAGAAACATTGATGAGAGAGATACATCAATCAGCCACCTCCTGCATGCCCCCTACAAGGGATGTGCCCGCAATCAATGCACATGCACTTGACTGGAATCGAACCTGGGACCTTTCAGTCCACAGGCTGATGCTCTGTCCATTGAGCCAAACCAGTTTCGGGTCCTCTGGTATTTTTATGGTTTCCCATCTTATGTTTAAGCCCTGTATCTATTTGGAGTTTATTTTTGTGTATAGTGTAAGTTGGTGGTCTCGTTTCATGATTTTGCATGTATCTGTCCAATTTTCCCAACACAATTTATTGAAGAGGCTGTCTTGACTCCATTGTATGTTCATGCCTCCTTTGTCAAATATTAATTCAGCATATTCTATTTTTGATGCTTTCTATTGAGTTCTTTACATCAGCAATGCCATTTTTCATTTCTTCTTTGCTATTCTTCATTTCCTCTTGGCTCCTCTTCATTTTCTCTTGGCTCTTACACATATTGTCAATATTGCCTTCCATTCTTTTCATCCACCTTATGACCATTTCTCTGAACTCTTTCTCTCGCAGGTTTATTTCTGCTTCTGTGGCATTTACTTGCTTTTCTGGTGATACCTGCTTTTCTTTCATATGTGGGCTGTTTCTTCTTCTGCCCATGGTCTTTCTTCTCTGGGTGTCTGGTTATGTAATTCTCTCTCCTACATTTATTTAAAGACACAAAACACAACACAACCAGGTACAACACACAATGCACTGAACAGAAATGTATTCACAATGTTAATAATGACAAATAAGGTGACCACCAATAAAAGACAAATTAAGGGTATGTAGAGAAAGAAGAAGAGAGAAGTGAGAAAAAATGAAAAGAAAGAAGTGCCAAAATGAATTTGGGATAAGGAAGAAAAAAAGGGTGGGAAAAAAGAAGAAGAAAAAAATAGAAAGAAAAAAAAAAAGCAAGAGAGAAAGAAAGAGAATAAGAAAGAAAAAGGGAACAAATTATATATTTGAGGAGAAAACTCCAATAGAATAGCCACTAATCCCAACAAATGCCGGCAACAATTACCTGGAGATTAATACAAAGTACAAATTACAACTAATATCAAGGGAGGCGAGGGAAAACAGAGGTAAAAAACAGACAAAAACAAAGCAAACAAAAAGCAAAATGGAACAAGTAGAATAAGGAAAAACAATCTCACAAAAAACGTATAAAAAATTGATATAATCACCGTTCAGGCAAACAACAACAAAAAGACATAGAGAAAAACAATTTTTTGGATAGTGAAGACAGAGAAGAGAGAGGTTTGTATGGACTTGGAGTAGGGGATTTGAAATTAGATATATAAGTGGGGTGAAATTTTAACCAGGTAAAAAGAAAGAATAGGGAGAATCTAAAGTTGGAAAGGGAAAGAGAAAGAAGAGACCAATATGGGGAAAGTTAGAAAGAGAGTGTTGACATAAAGGTCGAGTTAAGTTAGAGTAAAATTATGCTAAAGGAAAGGTGAAAATAAAATGTAGAACTCTAATCCCAAAGTAAAATAAAGAGAAAATAAAATGACACTTCTTTCTTTCAAAAAGGTAAAATAGTAGTAGCAATACTAGTTGAAAATAAAAGTTTAATAATTAAAAAGAGAAAATCAATTGAGGAAAAAAGAAAATATCCAAAAAATAAAAAATAGAATAAAAATAATAGAATAGAATGGGCAGTAGTGGAGGTTATTCACTTCCTGTATTGTTCTGTTTGGCACTCTTGTTTCCCAGTCGGGAGGTTATTGCAGCTCTTGCGTTCCACTGCTGAGGTGTGTCTTAATCTCTTTATTCTTTTGTGATTATGCGAGAGTCAATTTGTGAGTCATCTGCTGGGTAGCAGTGTTTCGGAATTGACCTCTGAGACTAAGCACAGGACCTCTTTAGCCTTTGCTTAGATCCTGCTTACTCTGTGGTACTCAATACCGGTTTATGGGGTGGGTACCCCAAAGCTGATTCTTTGATGGTTATTCTGCGCTCTGATCCCCAGGTTTCAGAAAAACAATTTTCCCCTGCAGTCTCTTAGGATGTCTCCAATTGCGTGATCCTATGTATTGGGCTTAGTAATCAGAAGCCAGGGTCTGAAGAGGAAAGAGTGCAGTCTGTGTACTACCCCTTTCCCTCTCCTTTTTGAGCAGCCAGGACACTTTAATAACTCCCAGGCTGTCCTTCTGCCTCAGATCAAAATGGGTTGCTTTCTAGAGCTCCCCTCTGTTAATAGCTCTGAGGGCCCCCTTCCACATTCAGGGATCACGCCCTGCCCCACATCCACAGATTTCTCTAAGTGCAGTTTTCCCCCTGTCCAGTTCCCACAGTGTGCATGTCTCTCTGTTCTGTGGGACAAGAGACCTCACCTTATCCCAGGCAAAATATGACCTTTCCGCCAAGACCGGTTTGGCTCAGTGGATAGAGCGTTGGCCTGCAGACTGAAAGGCCCTGGGTTTGATTCTGGTTGGGGGCATGTACCTTGCTTGCGGGCACATCTCCAGTGTGGGGTGTGCAGGAGGCGGCTGATTGATGTCTCTCTCTCATAGATGTTTCTGACTTTCTATCCCTCTCCCTTCCTCTCTGTGAAAAATCAATAAAATATATTTTAAAAAATATATATGACCTTTCCATGTGGTGTGTGGTGCTCCTCTGAATCTGAGTGTTTGTGCCGATTGGAGAGTGGTGTTCTGGGTCCCCTGGCCATTTTTTGAGTGCTGTAGCTAGCTTTTCAGGCTACCATAGACATCCACTTCCCCCTGCAAGATGGTGCGGTCTCCTTGTTTGCGCTGGTGGGTCCAGGAGACAAAACCCCCGTGGCAGTGGGGTTGCCTGTTTAGTGGAGCCCGGTCCAGCAGTCTTCAACCTTCTCCTGGAGGATAACTGTCCCTTAACTTGCCAACAAACACTCCCAGTGTGACCCTCAGCTGTTTTCTCTGTCTGCTCAGCTACAAGTCTCTGAACACATATGTCTATTCTGCCGCCATCTAAAAATATATGATTTTAAAAATCTAATATTTATATATTAATGGCATGTATTTTTATATATTTGCTACTTCTTATTCAGTCCATCTGGACTCAATTTTCACTACTTGAAGTTTATATTTCCCTTCTAAATGAGTATCTTCAGTAAATTGTTAAGTAATTTTCCACAGTTGTACAGAAGTGAGTTCTTCATTCTCTCTTGTAAACTTATTAGGAGATAATTCTAGTGTTGAAAAATATTTTATAAATCTCATTTTCCAGTACTTCCCAACACTGATAGCTCTTCTGTGGGTACCCATAAATATAGATTTTTTTCAGGCCCCACCCAGAGGTACAATACAGTATAATCTGAAACCAGCATTTCTGAAAATTTTCTAAATTAATGCAGATAAACAACTAGGGTTTATAATCTTTGGCTGAGTCTAATCATCCTGCCAGTGCTTAAATACCCTGGATAGCAATGCAGCACATGCAATTATTTTAAAATTTTACTGTAGAATTTCATTTGGTAGGTCTGCGTAGGGAGCTGAGAGTCTGCATTTCTAGGAAACTCTCCTATGATAAGATACTACTAATTCTTAGGCAACACTTTAAATAACAGCATTAAAAGCATGCAATAGTGGTGTCAGAGAAATCTGGGTTTAAATTTTACATCCACTGTTTAATAACTGCAACATTAGGCAGTTTACTTCACTTTCTGTTGCTGTTTCTTTATTTATAAAATTGAAACATTAGTGCCTCATTGGACTATTGTGGAGATTTCTTTTAAATACACAAATTGACATAGATACAGTCTTTTGAAAATTCAGACAATCCAAACAAATTAAACTGTTTCTTCATCTTAATTATGCAGAACTAGAGGCCTGGTGCACGAAAGTGTGCACAGGTAAGGTCCCTAGGCCTAGCCAGTGACCAGGGCCAATGGGGCCTTCTGGTTACTTTCTGGGGCTCTTCCTTTATTCTGCACCACCCCCTGGTGGACAGCACACATCATAGCAAGCAATAGAATTCCCAGTCTCCCAGTTGAACTCCTGAGGGGACACTTTGCATTTTAGCCTTTTTTTATATACGAGTATATATAATTCCAAGATAACATCTTTACAGTACTATGCCATCCTATCCAGGAACGTGTCTATTTTTATTTGTCTATTTTTTGTGATATAATTATATTAAATTAAATTAAATACTGTTTTAAAAGTACTTACCATGATTTCTGGACATCATAAGTGCTCAGTACATAGTACCCAATAGCTATTTAAAAAAATACTTGATTATGACAAATTTCAAACACACACAAGGTAGAGAGTATAGTATAAGTGAATCTCCATGTATTCATCACCTAGTTTCAAAAATTATCAAAATATGTTCAATCATGTTTCATTTGTACACCAACTCATCTCTTCCTCTTCCATATTACTTTAAAGTAAGTCCTAGACATCACATAATTTCCTCTGTGTGTATTTCTAAAATATAAGGTGTCTTCTTCCCGCTTTTTCTCTCTCTCTTCCCTCCCTCTCCTTAGTAAGCATTATGACATTATTTTCACCTAAATTTTCCACTAAATCTATAATATAATCAAATATTCAGTCAGTGTTCAAATATCTCCAATTGTCTCATAAACATCTTTTTGAAGTTGGCTTGCTAATATCAGGATAAGGGACTCCCAGAAAAAAAGATGGCATCTGACAGGACAGAAGAGCAGCAGGGGCTAGCAGTCCAGACTCTCTTGGACAAGGAGAGACTATCACTGCTTTGGGCACTCCCCAGACTGAGGGACACAGGCATGGAGCCCACTCCAGCCAAAATCCTACTACCACAGCTGCAGACCCGTGGACCTTGGGACCTCCACCTCCAAAGCAGTAAGTGCAACCTTCCCTCCCCAGTGGCAGAACTCCAGTCCACATTAGCACGTTTTTAGGACATCCACGTTAGCATGTTTCCAGTGCGCCCACATTAGCGCATTTCCAGTGCACAGGAAGCCAGTGTGCTCCAATCCCTAGGCAGCGCCTGGGAACCACTGGGAGGGCCCGCAGGTGTGATTTTCTACAGACAAGGGCACACGGCCCCACAGTAGAAATACTGAATTCCTTCTTCCTAAATAACTGCCCACATTTACCCCAGAGGCTCAATCTCAGTGTCAGGAACCCTTAGGGTGCGTCATCAGAGGGCTGTGCATGCAAAGGATCCCCCACAAAGGAACAGGATACCTGAGCTCATCTATCCACAGCATGCTCTGGAAGAAGCTGTGAGTCTCTGCTGGATAGAATTCAGCACAAACAAGTGCGCCCTGCCCACAGTAGAATTTTTGAATTCCTTCTCCATGAATAACTATCTACCCCAGTGGCTCAACCTCAGTTCAGGAGCCCACAGAACTTGTCAGAGCACTGCTCCAGCTCATCCTCAGTGCAGGACCCTGCAGAGTGCCTTAGAGTGCTGCATCCGGCAAACGTACCTCCAAAGATGCATAGTTCCAACAGGCAGGCACCCTAAGCCCATCTACCCACAGAGGGCTCTTGGGAGCAACTGTGAGCTCACCCTGGGTGTGACCTTGAACAAACAGGGGTGCACTCTCCCCAAGCAGTAGAAATTTTGAATTCACTTATCCTGGATACCTGCCCACAGACACCTAAATTACATGGCTACACTGCCAGGGCCCTTCGGAGTGCTTCAGTGTGCCTTGCTGGCAAAATTACCATGAGTGCTCCTGTGAGCCACCACTGAGAGTAAGTGCCTATCCACCACAGGTGCAGTAGCAAATGCTGAGTCTGCCCACCCCACAACTACAGAACTCTGGGCACCACAGTCACTCCCCTCCAGAGTGTAGGCCCCATGATACACATCACCCTGACACACAGGTCCTTGGTACTACTGTGAGTCCCCGCTGGGGACGCGTGATCTCAATTAAGAGTGCAAAAGTGCAAAAATAAGGACAATCCACACCACACCTGCCAACTTCTAGACACCACAGTTGTAATGCTCAAGCTCGCAGATCTACATCAAGAAAACCCAAATAGCCCAAGTAGGAAGATAAAATAGATTATCAAGCACAGGAGAACTGAGAGAATACACCAGTAGCACCATTCCCAAGAGAACCTGGGTAGAAAAGCAATTGGATCTACAATTAAAACATTACAGGAAAACATGGGAAGACAAAAAAGCAATTCTCAAAGAAAAGAAAAAGAGGAATCACCAGAAAGGGAGATAAATGAAATTGAGGCTAGCAGCTTATAGGAGAAAGAATTCAGAGTAATGGTTTTAAGAATGTTTAAATGGCTGGATGACAAATACACACAACTCAATGAGAACTATAAAGATCTGAATGAGAATGTCACCAACGTGAAAAGAAATCAAGAGGACATATAGAACGACATAACTGCAATAAAGAACACAATGGAAAGCCTAAACAGTAGACTAGAAGAGTCTGAGGAGTGCATCAACGAATTAGAAGACAAGGTAGTAAAAATTACACAAACACAGCAGCAACTGGAAAGAAGACTTAAGAAACAAGAAAAGAGTCGAAGGGAGCTTTGGGACAACAAACAATGAAACAACATGCACTGAATAGGGTTACCAGAAGGAGAGGAAGAGAAGCAAGGAATAGAAAACCTATTTGAAGAAATGATGACAGAAAACTTTCCTTATATTGGCAAGAAAAAAACTATGCAAGTCCAAGAAGTACACAGAGTCCCAGAAAAGTTGAACCCCAAAAGACCAATACCAAGACACATCATAATTAAATTGGTGAACACTGATAACAAAGTAAAAATCTTAAAGGCTGCCAGAGAGATACAGAAAGTTATCTCCAAGGGATATCCTACTAAAATTTCAACTGATTTCTCAACAGAAACTCACCAGGTCAGAAAAGAATGGAATGAAATATAAAAAGTGATGCAAAGCAAGGGAATGAACACAATAATACTATACCCAGCAAGGCTATCAGTCAAAATTGAAGATTGAATCAGGATTTTCACAGAAAAAAGGACTAAGAGAGTTTATCACTATCAAGCCACCAATGCAAGAAATGCTAACGGGACTGCTGTAAAAAGAAGAATGAGAAAGGCAAGAAGAAATACAAACACTAAGGAAAAATATAACAACAACATGTCAATAATAACATTAAACATAAATGGGTTAAATGCACTTATCAAAAGACATAGGGTAGCTTAATGGATAAGAAAATATGACCCATATATTTTCTGTCTACAGGACACCCACCTCAGAGCAAAGGATTCACACAGACTGAGAGTGAAGAGATGGAAAAACATTTTTCAAGCAAATAGATATGAGAAAAAAGCTGGGGTTGCGATACTTACATCTGATAAAATAGACCTCAAAGTAAAGGCCTTAACAAGAGATAAGGAAGACCACTACATAATACTAAAAGGAGCAATCCAAAAAGAAGATATAACTCTGGTCAACATATATTCAGCCAATACAGGATCACCCAAGTACATAAAAATATTCCTAGAAGATATCAAAGGAGAGATCGACAACAATACAGTCATAGTAGGGGATTTTAATACACCACTGACATCAATGGATAAATCCTTTAGACAAAAAATCAGAAAAGAAACAGCAATTCTAATTAACTCACTAGATCAGATGGACCTAATTGACATCTTCAGAGCACATCACCCCAAAGCCACGGAATATACATTCTTCTCAAATGTCACGGGACATTTTAAAAAATAGACTACAAATTGGGTCAAAAGCAAAGTCTCCCCAAATTAAGATTGAAATCATAACCAGCATTTTCTAAAACCACAATGGCATAATATTAGAAATAAACTACAGTAAAAATATTCCAAAAAATTCAAACACTTGGAAGCTGAATAGCATGTTATTAAAAAATGATGGGGTTATCAATGAGTTGCAAAAAGAAATTAAAAACATCCTGGAGACTAATGACAATAAAAACAAAACAATGTAAATGCTATGGGACACAATGAAAGCAGTCCTGAGAGGGACATTTATAGCTCTACAGGCCTACCTAAATAAACATGGTTATGAATCACCTAACTCAACAACTCAAAGAACTAGAAAGAGAACAACAAGGAAATCCCACTGTGAACAGAAGGAAGGAAATAATAAAGATGCGAGCAGAAATGAATGACATAGAGATTAAAAAAAAATACAAAAGATCAACAAAACCAAGAGCTGGTTCTTCAAAATAATAAACAAGATTGATGAACCTCTAGCCAGGCTCACCAAGGAGCAAAGAAAAATGACCCAAATAAACAAAATCAGAAATAGTAAAGGCAAAATAACAATAGACTCCACAGGAATACAAAGGGTTGTTAAAAAATATTATGAACCACTCTATTCTAACAAATTACACAACCTAGAGAAAATGGACATTTTCTTAGAAAAACAACCTTCCAAAACGAATTCAGGAAGATTCTAAAAATCTCAATATGCTGATCAATATGGAAGAAATAAAAGCAGTCATCAAAAGCTTCCAGCAGAGAGAATCCAAGATGGCGGCATAGGTAAACACCTACACTGCTGCCTCGCACAACAATTTCAAAACCACAACTAAAAGACAGAACGGACATCATCCAGAACCACAGGAAAGCTGGTGGAGTGTAAGTTCTACAGCTAGAAGGAAAGAGAGGGGCTCACGGAGACCCAGAGGAGCTGCAAAAAGCCGAGGTACTGAGACGCGCGCGCTGAGAGAGCGGGTGCCGGAGAACCTGGCTGGCTTTCTCTGGTGGGAGGGAAACGGACACTCCCAACGGCATTGAAACCCTTATTTTACAACACTAAACCCCAGATCCAGCGAAACTCATACGGGGGGAGTTTGGACTGTGAAAAGGGAGAGGTGCACGGAAATTTAGGGGAGTCGCAGAAGATCAGGTCTGGTCTTGCACGCGCACGGTGCTGCGCACAGGACAGATTGCTGATTGTGCCGCTGGCTTTCGCCAGTGGGCGGGAGACAGACCCTCCAAACTGTGCCACTTCTGACTCCACTAAGCCCCTGTTTCGGGCGAAACCCTGGGGACCTAGACTCGTGTGGTCTTAGTGTGCAGGGGAGCTGGAAAGGCAGCGGGTAGAGGCACTGCGGGTGCGCACGCGCACAAGGACCACTCCAGCGATTACCCAGTCAAGTGAGACTCAGGGGCCGTGGAGGGCGGGGCCGACTGGAAGGCAAGGCGGTCCCTTAAGCCCTGAGACTCCACACCTCCCAAGCTCAACAGAGGCTTCTGCGGCTTTGCCTCTGGCATCATAAAGCTGAATCCAACACAGAAGTTTCCCCGGCATAGTGAAAATGCTGAGACAAGGGAAGGGATCACAAACAAAAGAAATGGAGGAAAAAAAAACGAGAGTTCAAAACCACGCTTATAAGGTTTTTCAAGAATATGCTAGAAAAGATGGACAAATTTAGCAAGAGCCAAGAGGAGATGAAAAAGGACATACTAGAGATGGAAAAGAGCCAACTAGAGATGGAAAAGAGCCAACTAGAGATGGAAAAGGTCCAACTAAAGATGATAAAGGACCAAATAAAAATTAAACATACACTCACTGAAATAAAAAATATTATACAGAGTCCTAACAGCAGACTAGAGAAAGGCAAGAATCAAGTAAAAATTTTGAAATATAAAGAAGCAGACAACATTCAACTGGCAAAGCAAGAAGAGAAAAGAATCCAAAAATGTTAACATAATGTAAGGAGACTCTGGGACAGCTTTCAGCATACCAACATCAGAATTGTGGGGGTGCCAGAAGAAGAGAGAGAGCAAGATACTGAAAACCTCTTTAAAGAAATAATGACTGAAAACTTCCCACATCTGGTAAAAGAAATAGACTTACAAGTCCAGGAAG
Source organism: Lasiurus cinereus (assembly GCA_011751065.1). Classification (NCBI taxonomy): domain Eukaryota; kingdom Metazoa; phylum Chordata; class Mammalia; order Chiroptera; family Vespertilionidae; genus Lasiurus; species Lasiurus cinereus. Next base: position 11,561,017 of record JAAGEH010000031.1, read on the forward strand.
CACACAGAACCCCAAATAAAAGGAACCCAAAGAGGACCACACCAAGACACATCATAATTAAAATACCAAGAGCAAAAGAGAAAGAGAGAATATTAAAAGCAGCAAGAGAAAAACAGTTTATTACCTACAAGGGAGCACCCATACGACTGTCAGCTGATTTCTCAACAGAAACGATGCAGGCCAGATGGGAGTGGCAAGAAATATTCAACGTGATGAATAGCAAGAACCTACAACCAAGAATAATCTATCCAGCAAAGCTAACATTCAGAATTGAAGGGCAGATAAAGAGCTTCACAGATAAGAAAATGCTAAAGGAGTTCATCAACTCCAAACCAGTATTATATTAAATGCTGAAAGGTACTCTTTTAGAAGAGGAAGAAGAAAAAGGTAAAAGCCAAAAAATTATGAACAACAAATACATATCTATCAACAAGTGAATCTGAAAATTAAGTGAATTAAAAATTTGATCAACAGAATAAACTGGTGAATATAATAGAATCAGGAGCACAGAAAGGGAGTGGACTGATAATTATCAGGGGGGAAGGGGTGAGTAGTGTACAGGGAAAGACTGGACAAAAATCATACACCTATGGATGATATCAATGGGTGGGAGCTAAGGGCAGAGGGAGGGGTGGGAGATGGGTGGAGGGGTGCTATGGAGGGGAAAAAAGAGAAACAAATGTAATGATCTGAATAATAAAGATTTAATTTAAAAAAAAAAGCTTCCAGCAAACAAAAGCCCAGGGCCAGACAGCTTCACAGGGGAATTTTACTAAACATGCATGGAAGAACTAAACCCTATCCTCCTCAGACTATTCCAGAAAATTCAAGAGGAAGGAACACTTCCAAACTCATTCTATGAAGCCAGCATCAACCTAATACGAAAACCAGATAGAGATAACACAATGAAAGAAAATTACAGGCCAACATCTCTCATGAACATAGATGCCAAAATCCTCAACAAATTCTAGCAAATCAGATTCTGCAGTACATCAGAAATATCATACACCATGACCAAGTAGGATTTATCCCAGGGATGCAAGAATGGTACATTATTCACAAATCAATAAATGTGATTCATCACATAAACAAATTGAGAGATAAAAATCATATAGTCATATCAATTGATGCAGAAAAAGCATTTCACAAAATCCAACACCCTTTCTTGATAAAAACTCTCAGCAAGGTGGGAATAGAAGGATCATACCTCAAGATAATAAAAGCCAGGAGAATCCAAGATGGCGGCATAGGTGAGCACCTACACTGCTGCCTCACACAACAATTTCAAAACTACAACTAAAAGACAGAATTGACATAATCCAGAACCACACGAAAGCTGGCTGAGTGGAAACTCTACAACTAGAAGGAAAGAGAGGGGCTTACAGAGACACAGAGGAGCTGCAAAAAGCTGAGGTACAGAGATGCGAGCATGGAGAGAGCAGGTGCCGGATTTCTTGGCTGACTTCCTCTGGCAGGAGGGAGATGGGAGACTCCCAATTGCACTGAACCCCTATCCTCTGGCAATGAACCCCAGGTCTGGCCGAAACTCATACAGGGGGAGTTTGCACTGTTAAAAGGGAGAAGTGGAAGAAAATTTAGGGGAGCCGAGAAAGGGCAGAAGTCTGGTGAGCCTCCCAACTGCACCACTTGTAACTCCACTAAACTCCAGTTTGGGGTTAAACCCAGACTCATATAGTCCTGGAGCACAGGGGAGCCGGAAAGGCAGCAGTCTAGAGGCACTGTGCGTGCGCACAGGGACCGCTCCAGTGATTATCCAGAGACACGTAATTCCCAAGGGCTCCGTAGGGCAGGGACAACTGGAAGGTAAGGCACTCCATTAAGCCTTGAGACTCCCCCTCCCAAGCTAAACAGAGAGGCTTTTGCATTTTTGTAAGTCTTGTATCATAAGGCTGAATCTAACACAGAAATTCTCCCAGCATAGTGAAGATACAGAGACAAAGGAAGAGATCACAAACAAAAAAAAATGCAGGAAAAAAATGCCTGGATGTAGATTTCAAAGCCCCAGTTATAAGGTTTTTCAAGAATTTCCTAGAAAAGATGGATAAATTTAGCGAGACCCAGGAAAAGATTAAAAGGACCAACTAGAGATGAAAAAGGACCAACTATAAATTAAACACACTGACTGAAATAAAAAATATTATACAGAGACCTAACAGCAGACAAGAGGACTAAAAAAATCAAGTCAAAAATTTGAAATATAAAGAATCAGAAAATACTCAACTAGAAAAGCAAAAAGAAAAAAGAATCCAAAAATGTGAAGATAGTGTAAGGAGCCTCTGGGACAACTTCAAGTGAACCAACATCAGAATTGTGGGGGTGCCAGAAGAAGAGAAAGAGCAAGATAATGAAAGCCTATTTGAAGAAATAATGAATGAAAACTTCCCAAATCTGGTGAAACAAATAGACTTACAAGTCCAGGAAGCACACAGAACCCCATATAAAAGGAATCCAAAGAGGAGTACACCAAGACACATCATAATTAAAATACCAAGAGCAAAAGACAAAGAGAGGATATTAAAAGCAGCAAGAGAAAAAGAGTTCATTACCTACAAGGGAGCACCCATACGACTGTCAGCTGATTTCTCAACAGAAACTCTGCAGGCCAGATGGGAGTGGCAAGAAATATTCAACGTCATGAATAGTAAGAACCTACAACCAAGAATACTCTATCCAGCAAAGCTATCATTCAGAATTGAAGGGCAGATAAAGAGCTTCACAGATAAGAAAAAGCTAAAGGAGTTCATGAACCCCAAACCAGTATTATATGAAATGCAGAAAGGCACTCTTTAAGAAGAGGAAGAAGGAAAAGGTAAAAGATAAAAAATTATGAATAACAAATACATATCTATCAACAAGTGAATTTAAAAATTAAGTGAATTAAAAATATGATCAACAGAATAAACTGGTGAATATAATGGAATCAGGAGCACAGAAAGGGAGTAGATTGATAGTTCTCAGAAGGAAAGGTGTGAGGGGGTGCAGGGAGAGACTGGACAAAAATCATATATCTATGGATGAGGTCAATGGAGGGCACATAAGGGTAGAGAAAGAGGTGGGAGCCAGGTTTAGGTGAGCTATGGAAGGAAAAAAAGAGAAACAAATGTAATAATCTGAATAATAAATATTTAATTAAAAAATAAAAGCCATATATGACAAACCCATAGCCAGCATCATACTCAATGGGCAAAAACTAAAAACATTTCCCCTAAAAACAGAAACAAGACAGGGATGCCCACTCTCACCACTCCTATTCACCATAGTGCTGGAAGTATTAGCCATTGCTAGTAGACAAGAAAAAGAAATAAAATGCATCCAAATTGGAAAAGAAGAAGTAAAATTGTCCTTATTTGCAGATGACATGATACTTTACATAGAAAACCCTAAAGGCTCCATCAGGAGAATCCAAGATGGCGGCATAGGTAAACATCTACACTGCTGCCTCGCACAACAATTTCAAAACTACAACTAAAAGACAGAACGGACATCATCCAGAACCACAGGAAAGCTGGCTGAGTGGAAGTTCTACAACTAGAGGGAAAAAGAGGGGCTCACGGAGACCCAGAGGAGCTGCAAAAAGCTGAGGTACGGAGACGCGCAGAGAGCGGATGCCGGAGAACCTGGCTGGCTTTCTCTGGCAGGAGGGAAACGGACACTCCCAACGGCAATGAACCCCTTATCCTACGACACTAAACCCCAGACCCAGCCGAAACTCATACGGGGGGAGTTTGGACTGTGAAATTGGAGAAGTGCATGGAAATTTAGGGGAGTCGCAAAGGATCAGAGGTCTGGTCACGCATGGCACCACGCGGAGGACAGATTGCTGATTGTGCCGCTGGCTTTTGCGAGTGGGCGGGAGACAGACCCTCCCAACTGTGCCACTTCTGACTCCACTAAGCCCCTGTTTCCGTCGAAACCCTGGAGACCTTGACTCCTGTGGTCTTGGTGCTCAGGGGAGCCGGAAAGGCAGCGGTTAGAGTAGAGGCACTGCGGGCACGCGCACAGGGACCACTCCAGCCATTACCCAGTCACGTGAGACTCAGAGGCCGTGGAGGGCAGGGCTGACTGGAAGGCAAGGCGGTCCCTTAAGCCCTGAGACTGCACTCCTCCCAAGCTCAACAGAGGCTTCTGCGGCTGAATCCAGCACAGAAGTTTCCCCGGCATAGTGAAAATGCCGAGACAAGGGAAGGGATTACAAGCAAAAGAAATGGAGGGAAAAAAATGACTGGATATAGAGTTCAAAACCACGCTTATAAGGTTTTTCAAGAATATGCTAGAAAAGATGGATAAATTTAGTGAGACCCAAGAGGAGATGAAAAAGGACCAACTAGAAATTAAACATACACTGTCTGAAATAAAAACTATTATACAGAGTCCTAACAGCAGACTAGAGAAAGGCAAGGATCAAGTCAAAAATTTGAAATATAAAGAAGCAGAAAACATTCAACTGGAAAAGCAAGAAGAGAAAAGAATCCAAAAATGTGAAGATAATGGAAGGAGCCTCTGGGACAGTTTCAAGCGTACCAACATCAGAATTGTGGGGGTGCCAGAAGAAGAGAGAGAGCAAGATACTAAAAACCTATTTAAGGAAATAATGACTAAAAACTTCCCACATCTGTTAAAAGAAATAGACTTACAAGTCCAGGAAGCACACAGAACCCCAAATAAAAGGAACCCAAAGAGGACCACACCAAGACACATCATAATTAAAATACCAAGAGCAAAAGAGAAAGAGAGAATATTAAAAGCAGCAAGAGAAAAACAGTTCATTACCTGCAAGGGAGCACCCATACGACTGACAGCTGATTTCTCAACAGAAATGATGCAGGCCAGACGGGAGTGGCAAGAAATATTCAACGTGATGAACAGCAAGAACCTACAACCAAGAATAATCTATCCAGCAAAGCTATCAATCAGAATTGAAGGGCAGATAAAGACCTTCACAGAGAAGAAAAAGCTAAAGGAGTTCATCAACTCCAAACCAGAATTATATGAAATGCTGAAAGGTACTCTTTTAGAAGAGGAAGAAGAAAAAGGTAAAAGACAAAAATTATGAACAACAAATACACATCTATCAACAAGTGAATCTAAAAATTAAGTGAATTAAAAATTTGATCAACAGAATAAACTGGTGAATATAATAGAATCAGGAGCACAGAAAGGGAGTAGACTGATAATTCTCAGGAGGACAAAAATCATAAAGCATCAAACAGACTGTGAAATTACAGCAGAAAGATTAAAGTTAGGTGAGGTAGATAAGTTATCAATCAAAGGACTTGTATGCATGCATATAAGCATAACCAATGATCACAGACACTGGGGGGTCGGGTTATGCCTGGGAGGGAGGGGGGGCAATGGGGAGATATGTATAAAAAATTAATAAAAATTAATTTAAAAAAATAAGCTCCATCAAAAAATTATTAGAGTTGATAAATGAATTCACAATATAGCAAGATACAAAATTAACACCAAGAAATCTATGGCATTTTATATATCAATAATGAACTTACAGAAAAAGAGACTAAAAAGCAATACCATTTACCATCACTCCAAAAAATTTAAGATGCCTAAAAATAAATTTAACTAAGGAGGTAAAAGACCTATACACAGAAAACTACATGACACTGAAAAAACAGATAGAGGAAGAGATAAACATATGAAAGAACCTACCATGTTCATGGATTGGTAGCATCAACATCATTAAAATGTCCATACTACCAAAAGCAATCTATAAATTCAATGCAATCCTCATTAAAATACCAATGACATATTTCACAGACCTAGAACAAACTTTCGAAAAATTCATCTGAATAAAAAGAAGACTCGGAATAGCTGCAGCAATCCTGAGAAAGAAGAACAAAGTAGGTTGGGTCTCAATACCATATTTCAAGCCTGTTAACAAAGCCACTGTTCTTAAAACAGCCTGGTCCCAGCACAAGAACAGACATATATATCAATGGAATAGAAGAGAGGACCCAGATATTCACCCAAACCACTATGCTCAATTAATATTTGACAAAGAAGGCATGTACATACAATGGGGTCAAGACAGTCTCTTCAACAAACGGTGTTGGGAAAATTGGACAGATACATGCAAAAAAAAATGAAACTAGACCACAAACATGCTCCATACATGTAAATAAACTCAAAATGGATAAAGGATTTAAACATAAGATGGGAAACCGTAAAAATACTAGAGAAATCCACAGGCAGCAAAATCTCTGACTTATGCCAAAGGAATTTCTTCACAGATACTGTTCCTAGGGCAATGGAAACTAAAGAGAAAATAAACAAATGGGATTACATCAAAATTAAAATCGTTTTCAAAGCAAACGAAACCATCAACAAAACAAGAAAGTCCTCTGCATGGAAGAACATATTTTCCAATGATATCAACGATAAGGGTTTAATCTACAACATTTACAGAAAACTCATACAACTTCACAAAAAGAATATAAATAACCCAATCAAAAAAGGGGAACTGATCTAAATAGGCACTTCTCAAAAGAAGACATGATACTTTGCCTAGAAAACCCTAAAGACTCCATCAAAAATTATTAGACTTGATAAATGATGGAAGGCCAAGAGACATATGAAAATCTGCTCAAAGTCACTAATCATCACAGAGATGCAAATCAAAACAACAATGCGATACCATTTCACACCTGTCAGAATGGCTATCATCAACAAATCAACAAATGACAAGTGTTGGCGAGGATGTGGAGAAAAAGGATCTCTCTTGCACTGCTGGTGAGAATGCAGACTGGTGCAGCCACTGTGGAGAACAGCATGGAGTTTCCTCAAAAAACGAAAAATGGAACTACCATTTGACCCAGTGATCCCATTTCTAGAAATATATCCCAAGAAACTAGAAACACCAGTCAGAAAGGATATATGCACCCCCATGTTTATAGCAGCACAAATCACCATAGGTAAAAGTTGGAAACAGCTTAAGTGCCCATCAGCAGATGAGTGGATTAAATACTTGTGTTACATCTACACAATGGAATACTACACTGTGGTAAAAAAGAAGAGCTCTTACCATTTACAACAACATGGATGGAGATGGACAGCATTATGCTAAGTGATGTAAGCCAGGCAGAAAAAGATAAATATGACATGATCTAACTCACTTGTGCAATATAATAAATGACATAGACTGATGAATAAGAACAGATCCAGAGACAGAAACATCGATCAGAATATCAATCTTCAGGGAAGGTGGGGGTCTGTGGGAGTAATGGGGAGATATCAACAGAGGGACTTGTGTACATGCATATGAGCCTAATCAATGGACACAGACAACAGGGGGGGTGATACATGAGTGGGGGATGGAGGGTAATGGGAGAATAAGGACACATGTAAAAAATAAAAATAAAAAAATATAAGGAAAAAAATAAAATATTACATCTAATCCATACTACTGGTCAATAACCTTAAGAGAAATTGTTTCATGTGACAAAGATTTTTATTTATTTATTTATTTATTTTAAATATATTTTATTGATTTTTTACAGAGAGGAAGGGAGAGGGATAGAAAGTCAGAAACATCGATGAGAGAGAGACATCGATCAGCAGCCTCCTGCACGCCCCACACTGGAGATGTGCCCGCAGGCAAGGTACATGCCCCCGACTGGAATCGAACCTGGGACCCTTCAGTCCGCAGGCCGACACTCTATCCACTGAGCCAAACCAGTCTCGGTGTGACAAACATTTTTAAATGAAACTCTCTGTAGCCTGAAAATTATTTTGGAAGGAAATAAGGAGAAGTTTCCTTCAAATGTCATAAGTATTGTAATTGAAAGTCAATATATTTGGCCTATTGAACTAAAGTAAATTGTCTTTTTGCCTCCCTGACAAAATTTATATAAAGTTACTAAAAGAAATTGACAGCCAGTTAGAAATTGAATTGCCAGGGCCTAGAGCAAAGAATATCCTTGCATGATATTATTCTACAATGTCAGTATAATTCTTGATATCTCACAGCATATTGTACAATTACCCAAACAAAATTACAAACTAAGTCTTTGATTGTTTGGCAGCAATTTAAAAAAAGACATGAAAGGATTTAATCCCTTTCAGAAGTATTTAAGACCCTGGAAAGCACTCGAGCATTCTATACTGGCCCCTCTTTTCCTTTTTGCCAAGGGGGACCCTCTTCTCACAATCCAGTTTCCCTCAGCTGTTGCCTCATCTTTCTATTCATGCTGAGGTTGAAGCCTGGAGGTGGCTGGTATAATGGATCTGTCTCTCGCCCAGTGGTGTGAGCTGGGCCCTCCCTGGAGAAGGAACCTGAGTTCCCCAAGAAATGTGATCTGTGCCCATCCCCAGGCAGGTGCTGGGCGTGGAGGCCATGGGGGCATGGGATACCATGGAGAGAGAACTGAACCTCACAGCACCCTGCTTGGCTCCAGAGGATGACTGGTTAGCTAGAGACGGGTAAGATTCCTCAGGGAAGGAACAACCTAAGACAGACACAGTCGCAGAGGGGCCATCAGGAGAGAACTTGGGGGTCAGTAGAGGTGGGGCACAGACCTTCACCCCGCAACCTTGCAGGGGCCTGAACCCTCACCCCTTCTGAGGGAGGTCTCCTGCTCCCATGGCTGCTTTGCTTCCCACATCCAGCACAGATGGGGACCCAGATAACAGACAGTGACTTGGCCCAGCTCAGATCAGGATGCAGGTAACAGACAGAAATTTGGCCAACAGCAGCTGCCCTATATCTAAATTAAGCCTAGCACTATGATTGCTCAGGGCCTACTCAGGAATGCAAATAATCCTTTCCACTAATATTTACAGGGTAATCTAAGATTGCAGTAGAGTATTAAATTTGACAAGTAAAAGAGTAATCAAGCTTTCATATTAAATTTAAATTGGCTAATTGAAATAAGTGAATATTCAAGAAAATTTAATTATATTGGACAAAAAGCTAGTTCTAAAATATTAACTAAAATTCCTATTAGTACTTCATTTCATGGTAAAATTGCTTAACATGCAATGAACATAAAGCAGTCATATTTGTGTACAAAAATTAAAATTTAAAGTTATCAAGATTGCATTAAAAATTTACAAAAGTCTCCATTAATCAAAGAAGGGGGGATAGTAGGATAATATCATTTAAGGAAAAATATCTGGTAAGTAAATTACATCTAGAAAATTTTTACTTTAGAAAATTAAGTTTCATTTGTAATGCTAACAGCAAGACACCCATGAAAAACACACATGGTAACAAAATAAGCCATAAGAAAATCATTTTGGCAAAAATAAAAAGGACCCCAAGTCAATTTTATAGAAAAGATTCCTTTATTAACTTTTAGTCGAGAATATGTTTATATACTTTCAGAAAACAACTCCAAGACCAAGTGGAATCCTGTAACAGAGAGGAATTGACAGGCCTGCTTCAACCACAAAGAGGAGAAACAGTCCAGAGATGGAAGATGCTGGTGACGCCTTGCTATGCTAGCAGTCAGCAGGTGTGCATCGCTACAGGATGCCTAGGACCAAACCAGAGAGGGTCAGACCGGCATTGCCACCATTTGTCCACTATCCAGATACCATTGTTGACCTGTACACATAAGGAATTATTTGACATTGAAACTGGGACTCAGAACTATTGGACATTGAAATTGGGACTCAACCATTTTTTTGTTCTTATAGATTTATTTCTAGCCTGCAGAGGAAAGGCGTTTTTAAAGAAAGGAATCAGGGGGCTAAAAAACAGATACAGAGGCAAAGAAGCAATGAACAGACTGTCATACTACAGTGGGAAGTCAGGGGAGGTTGGGGGAGTGAGGGCAGTAAGAGATCAACCGAAGGACTTGAATGCATGTATATAAGCATAATCAATGGATACAAGACACTGGTGGGGGGCAGGTGAGGGCATGTACTGGGGGGAGGGGAGGGAAGGCCTACAGGAGGTCAATAGGGGGCTGGAAAGGAGACATATGTCCTACTATTTGTAATACTTTAAACAATAAAAACATAAAAAATATAAAAAATAAAATCAGGATAAGAGTGAAAGTTGTAGTATTATTGTTATTATTATTTTATTATTATTTTTGTCACACTAGTCTTCATCCTAGACCTCCAGTGATGGGGAGCTTGCCAAATCCCATGGCAGCTCATTTTTAACTTAGGATAGCATGATTATGAGGTTTCTATTCAATATAAAGCATTTCTGTCTCTCTGTATCTTCCATCCATTGGTTCTTATGCAGAAAAAAAATCTCTTCCCTCTACTCCATGAAAGCCTGGCTTATTTTCCTATGGCTGCTGGAACAAAGTACTATAAACTGGATGGTTTAAAACAGGAGATATTTATTGTCTCACAGTTCTGGAGGCTATAAATCTGAAATCAATGTGGTGGTAGGGCTATGTTTCATTTGAAGGTTCTAAGGGAAAATCCTACCTTACCTTTTGTTGCTTCTAAGGGCTCCTATCGCTTAGTTTGTGACAAAATAATTCTAATCCATGCCCTTGTCTTCATATGGCAGTCTTCCCTCTTTGTCTATGACCAAATTTCCCTTTTCTTTCTTTTTTTAAAATATATTTTATTGTTTTTTTACAGATAGGAAGGGAGAAAGATAGAGAGTTAGAAACATCAATGAGAGAGAGACATCGATCAGCTGCCTCTTGCACACCTACTACTGGGGATGTGCCCACAACCAAGATACATGCCCTTGACTGGAATCAAACCTGGGACCTTTCAGTCCACAGGCCAATACTCTATTTACTGAGCCAAACCGGTTTTGGCCAAATTTCCCTTCTCTTATAAGAATACCAGTCATATTGGATTAATGACCCACCTTATGCCAATATGACCTCATCTGAACTAATTGTATTTGCAAAGACAACATATTCAAATAAAGTCACATTCTGATGCTCCAGAGGTTAGGATTTCAACATATCTTTTAGAGGCACACAATTCAACCCATAACACAGCTTTCAAATATTTGAATTAAAACCATTAAGTCCCTATCCTGGTTAAATCTTTTCTGTTCCTTCAGCTATTCCTGAGGTTTGGCTTTATATTTTTCAAACCACTGGCATTTATTGCATAATCCAACTTAGCTCACTGGTTGAAATATTGTTCAGGCATAGTTTGACCTGCAGAATAGACACAAATTATCTCCTCTCTGTTTCTATATTCTCTATTTCTATCAGTGGAACTTAAATTTAACTTAATAAATTTTCTCTCTCTCCAATCATTTAAGGCCAAGTTAGAAGTCTCATTTCTCTTATTTTGTTTTATCTCCACCATTGCACTTACCACACTATGTATTAACTATTTGTCTAAAAAAAAAAACTAATAAGGGTGTTATAATTCAATTCAATTAGCCAACAGTGTGTTATGGCCACAAAATAATCAATTTATCAAACATTAGATTCTTGTTATGCTCCAGACATTGCACATGATGAGACAGATACAATTTTTAATAAAACATAGTCCTTTGTAAGCTCATAGTCTAATGAGGGATACAAGCAAGTATAACAGACAAAAATATGGTTGGATAAGTGATGTGTTAGAGCCAAGTTCAGGATGTTTTGAAAGGATAGAAGCGGGGCATCTAACCCAGTCCAGGATAGGGTGTTAGGTTAAGTAAAGCCTTCTTTGAAGAGATGATGCTTGGGATGAGTTTGAGAGGAGATGAGTAGACAGCCAAGAAAAGAGTGGGAAGTACACAGTGGGGTAATGAACTTCAAGCAAAAGCTTAGCATGAGAAAAGGAATAGAAGTGTCCAGAGAAATGCAAGGCTGCAAGCAGCTTGGTAATCATAAAACATTACCTGTGAGTGAGACATGAAGCTGGGAAATGAATCTGGCAAATTTAAGATTTGTATGGTCCTGACAAAGCTTGAACTCCATCTTGTATGAGATAGTGTATTGCATGATCATATTTTTTCAATAAAAACATAGTTTGGCTGGCTGCATGGAAAGTTGGATAGGGTTAAAACTGGAGGTAGGAAGGCCAGCTAAAAATTGGTTACAGCTATTAGTTATGCCATGAATTGAGAAATATTTGAGATGTAAAATCATCAAGATTGGGTCAGTGTTTAGCTATGAGGGGAGTAAGAGAGAATAAAGAGGCAAAATGACTAGCTGGTCTCTGGTGTAAGGACAACTGGGTGATGCTATTGTTTGATACAGTGAACATAAGAAAATAGATTTGGAGAGGAGATTATGAGTTTTGTTTTTGGAGTTGTTAGATTTGAGGTACTCAAGGGATTTTTCACCTTTGGGACAAAATTCTGGCCTGGAGATACAAATTTTTATGTCATTAGAAAAAAGATAAATGGATATAATGAGAGTGAATGGAACCATTTTGAAGAATTTGTGTTTATTTTTAAAATATGTTTTTATGGATTTCAGAGAGGAAGGGAGAGGGAGAGAGAGAAATAGAAACATCAGTGAAGAGAGAGAATAATTTAACAGCTGCCTCCTATATGCCCCCTTCTGGGGATCGAACATGCAACTCAGAAATGTGCTCTGACCCAGAATGGAACTGTGACCTCCTGGTTCATGGGTGGATGCTCAATCATTGAGTTTCACAGGCTGGGCTGGGAAAATTTGAAAGTGGGAAGAACCAAGGACTTAGGATGGAATCTTGGTCAACAACCACATGTTGAAGGGGGAGAAGGATCACATGAAGAGCAAAGTAAAAATAGTCGTAGAGGTACAAAGGGAACTAGGGAAGTGTGGTGTCATGGAATCAAAAGAAAAAAAGTGCAGCAATTTTAAATGTCCATGAATGGTCAGTAAAATAAGCGTTCCAGAGAGGGATCCAAGATAGCTGCATAGGTAAACACCCACACTGCTGCCTCTCACAACAATTTCAAAACTACAACTAAAAGACAGAATGGACATCATCCAGAACCACAGGAAAGCTGGCTGAGTGGAAATTCTACAACTAGAAGGAAAGAGAGGGGCTCACAGAGACCCAGAGGAGCTGCAAAACGCTGAGGTCCAGGGATAGGCGCGTGGAGAGGGCAGGTGCCTGAGAACCTGGCTGGCTTTCTCTGGCGGGTGGGAGACAGAGACTCTTATCAGCACTGAACCCCTTATCCTACTACACTAAACCCCAGATCCAGCCGAAACTCATACGGGGGGAGTTTGGACTGTGAAAAGGAAGAAGTGCATGGAAATTTAGGGGAGTCACAAAAGATCAGAAGTCTGGTGACTCATACGGCACTGCGCGAAGAGGACTGGCTTCTGATTGTGCCGCTGGCTTTCACGAGTGGGTGGGAGAAAAAACCCCCTAACTGCACCAATTCTAACTTCACTGAACCCCAGTTTCAGGCGAAATCCTGGGGACCCAGACTGATATGGTCCCGGAGCACAGGGGAGCAGGAAAGGCAGCAGTCTAGAGGCACTGCAAGAGCGCACACGTGCAAGGGACAGCTCCAGCGATTAGCCAGTCCCATGACACTCAGGGGCTGTGGAGGGTGGGGCCGACTGGAAGGAAAGGCGGTCCCTTAAGCCCTGAGACCCCACCCATCCCAAGCTCAACAGAGAGGCATCTGCAGTTTTGCAAGTCTGATATCATAAGGCTGAATCCAACACAGAAGTTCTCCCGGCATAGTGAAAATGCCGAGACAAGGGAAGGGAGCACAAACAAAAGAAATGGAGGAAAAAAACCGACTGGATATAGAATTCAAAACCACGCTTATAAGGTTTTTCAAGAATCTCCTAGAAAAGATGGATAAATTTAGCGAGACCCAAGAGGAGATGAAAAAGAACCAACTAGAGATGCAAAAGAACCAACTAAAATTAAACATACACTGACTGAATTAAAAAATATTGTACAGAGACCTAACAGCAGACAAGAGGAAGGCAAGAATCAAGTAAAAAATTTGAAATATGAAGAACCAGAAAACACTCAACTGGAAAAGCAAGAAGAGAAAAGAATCCAAAAATGTGAAGATAATGTAAGGAGCCTCTGGGATAGCTTCAAGTGAACCAACATCATAATTATGGGGGTGCCAGCAGAAGTGAGAGAGCAAGATACTGAAAACCTACTTAAAGAAATAATGACTGAAAACTTCCCACATCTGGTAAAAGAAATAGACTTACAAGTCCAGGAAGCACACAGAACCCCATATAAAAGGAATCCAAAGAAAACTACACCAAAACACATCATAATTAAAATACCAAGAGCAAAAGACAAAGAGAGAATATTAAAAGCAGCAAGAGAAAAACAGTTCATTTCCTACAAGGGAGCACCCAAATGACTGTCAGCTGATTTCTCAACAGAAACTATGCAGGCCAGACGGGAGTGGCAAGAAATATTCAACGTGATGAATAGCAAGAACCTACAGCCAAGAATACTCTATCCAACAAAGCTATCATTCAGAATTGAAGGTCAGATAAAGAGCTTCACAGATAAGAAAAAGCTAAAGGAGTTTATCATCTCCAAACCAGTATTATATGAAATGTTGAAAGGTACTCTTTTAGAAGAGGAAGAAGAAAAAGGTAAAAGATAAAAAATTATGAACAACAAATACGTATCTATCAACAAGTGAATCTGAAAATTAACGGAATTGAAGATTTGATCAACAGAATAAACTGGTGAATATAATAGAATCGGGAGCACAGAAAGGGAGTGGACTGATAATTCTCTGGGGGAAAGGGGAGAGGGGTGTACAGGGAGAGACTGGACAAAAATCATACATCTATGGATAAGGTCAACGGGAGAGAGGTAAGGGTAGAGGGAGGGGTGGGATCTGTGTAGAAGGGAGCTATGGAGGGGAAAAAAAGAGAAACAAATGTAATAATCTGAATAATAAAGTTTAAAAAAATTTAAAAAAAGGGTTCCAGGAAAGACCTTATTTACTGCTTTGCGAAAATCTAAAGAAAACCAAAATTCTATTCTAATTTCCTTGTTTTCCTTATCAGTTGGTCTCATTAAAGAAGCGGTGGTTGAGAAATGCCAAGGTATTCCTCTGAAACCTCCTGTGATAAACACACACACACACACACACACACACACACACACACACACACACATTTTAATCCCATGACTTTCAAATTTTCTTTTTTTCTAGTTTAGGGAATTTGCAAAGGGAAGATGCTTAATAATAATTAGTAAACTCCATTACTGTAATTTAGTAAACTAAATTGGCCAGAAGTGCATGATAGATGCACCTGTTTCTTCCAGATAGTAAAGATAAATATGTCTGGGTTGCATTTGATATGGGGCTTGAGTAGTCCTGGATGGCAAGGCAGAAAGGAGAACTCACTTGAGAAGGTTGCTTGGAGGAGAGAGCGTTCAGATATGATGTAGTCACTAGGATGATTTCCTTGAGAAAAAGGAAACTCATAGGTTGGGACCTAGTGACCTGACTTAAGGTAAGGGAAAGAGACAGTGAAGAGGAGGAAACCAAGATGGTGACATAAGTGAACACCTAAACTGCTGCCTCACACAACTTCAAAACTACAGCTAAAAGACAGAATGGATATCATCCAGAACAAGAGGAAAGCTGGCTGAATGGAAATTCTACAACTAGAAGGAAAGAGAGGGACTCAGGGAGACTCAGAGGAGCTGCAAAAAGCAGAGGTATGGAGACACGTGCATGGAGAGGACAGGTGGCAGAGTGCCTGGCTGGCTTCCTCTAGTGAGAGGGAGATGGAAACTCCCAACTGCACTGAACCCCAGTTCCAGGTGAGACTCCTACAGGGGGAGTCTGGACTGTCAAAAAAAGGGAGGAGTGAATGGAAACTCAGGAGAGCCCTGAAAGGTCTGGAGGCATGCATGCCAGTGCTCTCAGAGAAGACTGACTGCTGATTCTGTCATTGTCTTCCTCCAAAACCTGCCAACTGCAATGAACTCCACTTCTGATTACACTGAACCCCAATTTCGGGTGAGCCCCTGGGGACCCAGACTCATATGGGTCCCCAGAGAGCATGGAAACTCAGGGGAGATGCAAAAGGCAGAAGTCTGGAGGCACGTGAGTGCAAGTGTGCACAGAGAGGACTGCAGTGATTATCAAGGGACACTAAGAACCAGGGACTGCATAGGGCAAGGCTGACTAGAAGCCAAGGCTGTCTGCTCAGCCCTGAGACTCTGCCCCGTCCAAGCCCAGCACAGAGGCTTTTGCAATTTTGCATGTCTAGTATGCTAAAGCTGATTCCAGCACATAAGTTCACCCAGTGTAGACACAGCTAATCCACACAACCAATGGACTTAGAGGCCAACTCCCCCCAGGGATACCAACAACAATCAAGACTTAACTACAAGGCTGTATACACAGACCACAAAGGGGTGCACTACGAGTGTCCACTTAACGTTACTGGGGAGGTGGAGCTACTGGGCCATATAGGACAACTAGCACACAAAGCTACTCTACCAACTCAGGGAAGCAGCAAAAAAGTGGAGACAAAGAAACAGATCACAAATGAAAGAAATGGAGGAAAGCAAACCACTAGATATAGAGTTCAAAATCACAGTTAAAAGGTTTTTCAAGAATTTCTTAGAAAAGACGGATAAATTTAGTGAGAGCCGAGAGGAGATGAGAAAGTACCAAATATAAATTAAACATACACTGACTGAAATAAAAAAAAAATTAAGTAGAGACCTAACAGCAGACTAGAGGAATGCAAGAATCAAGTAAAAAAATTGAAATATAAAGAATCAGAAAACACTCAACTGGAAAAGCAAGAAGAAAAAAGAATCCAAAAATATGAAGATAATGTAAGGAGCCTCTGGGACAGCTTCAGGCATACCAACATCAGAATAGTGGGGGTGCCAGAAGAAGAGAGAAAGCAAGATACTGAAAATCTATTTGAAGAAATAATGAATGAAAACTTCCTACATCTGGTGAGACAAATAGACTTACAAGTCCAGGAAGCACACAGAACCCCATATAAAAGGAATCCAAAGAAGACTACACCAAGACACATCATAATTAAAATACGAAGAGCAAAAGACAAAGAGAGAATATTAAAAGCAGCAAGAGAAAAACAGTTCATTACCTACAAGGGAGCATCCATACAACTGTCAGCTGATTTCTCAACAGAAACTATGCAGGCCAGATGGGAGTGGCAAGAAATATTCAACGTGATGAATAGCAAGAACCTACAACCAAGATTACTCTACCCACCAAAGCTATCATTCAGAATTGAAGGTCAGATAAAGATCTTCACAGATAAGAAAAAAATAAAGGAGTTCATCAACACCAAAACAGTATTATATGAAATGCTGAAAGGTACTCTTTAAGAAGAGGAAGAAGAAAAAGGTAAAAGATAAAAAATTATGAACAAAAAATACATATCTATCAAAAAGTGAATCTAAAAATTAGGTGAATTAAAAATATGATCAACAGAATAAACTGGTGAATACTTTATAATAGAATTATGAGCACAGAAAGGGAGTGGACTGATAATTCTCAGGGGGAAATGGTTGTGGGGGTTGCAGGGAGAGACTGGACAAAACTCATACACACCTATGGATGAGGTCAATGGGGGGAGGAAGGATAGAGGGAGGGGTGGGAGCTGGGTGGAGGGGAGCTATGAAGGGGAAAAGAGACAAACAAATTTAATAGTCTGAATAATAAAGATTTAATTAAAAAATAAAATAAAAATAAAATAAATAAAATGCCAAGAGCAAAAGACAAAGGAAGAAAATTAAAAGTAGCAAGAGAAAAAGTTAATTACCTACAAGGGACCACCCATACGATTGTCAGCTGATTTCTCAGCAGAAACTATGGAGGCCAGATAGGAGTGGCAAGGAATATTCAAAGTGATGAATAGCAAGAACCTACAACCCAAATTACTCTACCTAGGAAATCTATCATTCAGGATTGAAGGTCAGATAAAGAGCTTCACAGATAAGAAAAAGCTAAAGGAGTTCATCAACACCAAACCAGTATTATATGAAATGTACTCTTTAAGAAGAGAAAGAAGAAAAAAGTAAAGATGAAAATTATAAACAAGAAATACATATCTATTAACAAGTGATTCTAAGCATCAAGTGAATAAAAAATCTGATGGATATATCACATAAACAAATTGAGAGATAAAAATCACATAGTCATATCAATTGATGCAGAAAAAGCATTTGACAAAATCCAACACCCTTTCTTGATAAAAACTCTCAGCAAAGTGGGAATAGAAGGAGCATACCTCAACATCATAAAAGCCATATATGATAAACCGACAGATAACATCATACTCAATGGGCAAAAACTAAAACCATTTCCCCTAAGAACAGGAACAAGACAGGGATGCCCACTCTCACCTCTTCTGTTCATCATAGTACTGGAAGTATTAGCCCCTGCAATTAGACAAGAAGAAGAAATAAAAAGCATCCAAATTGGAAAAGAAGAAGTAAAGCTGTCCTTATTTGCAGATGACATGATACTGTACATAAAAAACCCAAAGGACTCCATTCCAAAACTAATTGACTTAATTAATGAATTCAGCAATGTAGCAGGATACAAAATTAATGCTAAGAAGTCTGTGGCATTTCTATATACTAATAGTGAAATTACAGAAAGAGAGACTAAAAAAGCAATCCCATTTACCATTGCACCAAAAAAATTAAGAGACCTAGGAATAAACCTAACTAAAGAGGTAAAAGACCTATATGTAGAAAACTAAAGGACACTGTAAAAAGAGATAGAGGAAGATGTTAACAGATGGAAGAGCATACCATGCTCATGGATTGGGAGAATCAACATCATTAAAATGTCCATACTACCCAAAGCAATCTATAGATTCAATGCACTACTCATTAAAATACCAATGACATATTCCACAGACCTAGAAAGAATTCTTCATAGATTCATCTGGAACAAAAAAAGACCACGAATAGCTACAGCAATCTTGAGAAAGAAGAATAAAGTAGGTGGAATCTCAATACCAGATTTCAAGCTGTACTACAAAGCAACTGTTCTCAAAACAGCCTGGTACTGGCACAAGAACAGACATATAGACCAATGGAATAGAATAGAGAACCCAGATATCCATCCAAACCACTATGCTCAACTAATATTTGACAAAGGAGGAATGAACATTCAATGGAGCCCAGACATTCTCTTCAATAAATGGTGCTGGGAAAATTGGACAGATATATGCAAAAAAAATGAAACTGGACCACCAACTTAGACCAAATACAAAAATAAACTCAAAATGGATACAGGACTTAAACATTAGAAGGGAAACCATAAAAATACTAGAGAAATCCACAGGCAGCACCATCTCAGATATATGCTGAAAGAACTGATACTGCTGCAAAGGCAATGGAAGCTAAAGAAAAAAATAAACAAAGGGGACTACATCAAAATAAAAAGCTTTTGCACAGCAAAAGAAACCATCATCAAAACCACAAGAAAGACCACGGTATGGGAGAACATATTAGCAAATGTTATCACTGATAAAGGTTTAATCTCCAACATCTACAGCCAACTTATACAACTTAATAAAAGGAAGATAAACAATCCAATAAAAAAATGCACAGTGGACCTAAATAGAACCTTTTCAAAAGATGACAGAAGGAAGGCCAAGAGACACATGAAAACATGTTCAAAGTCACTAATTATCCAAGAGATGCAAATCAAAATTACAGTATCATACCATCTTACACCTCTCAGAACGGCAATCATCAACAAATCAACAAAGGACAAGTGTTGGCGAAGATGTGGAGAAAAAGGAACCCTTGTGCACTGTTGGTGGGAATGCAGACAGTGTGGGTGCAACCACTGTGGAGAAAAATATGGAGTTTCCTCAAAAAACTAAAAATGGATCTCCCATTTTACCCTGTAATCCCACTCTTAGGAATTTATCCTAAGAAATCACAAACTCCAATCAGGAAGGATTTATGCACCCTTACGTTCATAGCAGCAGAATATACAATAGCTACAATTTGGAAACAGCCTAGGTGCCCATCAGCAGATGAGTGGATCAGAAAACTGTGGTACATCTACACCATGGAATTCTATGCTGCCATTAAAAAGAAGAAATTCTTACCATTTCCAGCAACCTGAATGTATCTGGAGAGCCTTATGCTTAGTGAAATAAGCCAGTCAATGAAGGAGAAGCATCACATGATCTCACTCATTTGTGGATAATAAAGAACATAATAAACTGATGAACAAAAGGATAGATACAGAGGCAGTAAAGCTTCAAACAGACTGTGAAATTACAGCAGGAAGATTAAAGTTAGGTGAGGTAGATAAGAGATCAATCAAAGGACTTGTATGCATGCATATAAGCATAACCAATGAACATAGACACTGGGGGGTTGGGTTATGCCTGGGAGGGAGGGGGGCAATGGGAAGATATGTATAAAAATTAATAAAAGCAATCTGATGAACAGAAAAAAACTAGTGAATATAATAGAATCAGGGGCATAGAAAGTGAGTTGACTGACAATTCTCAGGGGGAAAGAGTTGAGGGGGGTGCAGGGAGAGACTGGACAAAAATCGTACACATATGGATGAGGCCAATGGAGGGTAGGTAAGGGCAGAGTGTGGGGTGGGAGCTGGGTGGAGGGGACCTATGGGGGAAAAAGAGGAATAATTGTAATAGTATGAACAATAAAGATTTATTAAATTAAAGACAAGGAGATAGTGAAGTACAGTCATTAAGGGCACTGAGTTTGACACAGACTCCTTTGATTTGACCTCTAACTCTGCCACATACTAGTTGTTGACCTTACGTATTTGATCCTCAGTTACCTCATCTAGGTAACAGGCACAGAGTTTTTAAGAGTAAATGAGCTCTAGCTGGTTTGGCTCAATGGATAGAGCGTCAGTCTGTGGACTGAAGAGTTCTGGGTTCGATTCCGGTTAAGGGCACATGCCTGAATTTCAGGCTTGATCCCCAGTAAGGGGGGTGGGGTGCAGGAGGTAGCCAATTGATGATTCTCTCTCATCATTGATGTTTATGTTCTCCCTCTCCCCTTCTCTCTAAAATCAATAAAAAAATATTTTAAAAAAGAGTAAATGAGACGGTGTTTTATTTATGTATTTTTGCTTAATCCTCACCCAAGGATATTTTTGCCATTGAAGAGAGTGGAAGGGAGGGGGGAGGACGAGGAGGAGGAAGAGGAGGAGGATTAGGAGGAAGAGGAGGAAGAGGAGGATTAGAAGGATGAGAAGGAGGAGAAGAAGGAGGAGGAGAAGGAGAAGGAGAAGAAAGAGAGAGAGGGAGAGAGAGAGAGACAGAGAGAGAGAGAGAGAGAGAGAGAGAGAGATTAATTGGTTGCCTTCCACTTGCATCCTGAATGGGGCCGGGTATCAAACCTGTAACTCAGGTACATTCCATTGACCAGGAATTGAACCTGAGACCCTTCAGTTAACAGCACACACTCTGAGCACTGAGCAAGATTGGCCAGGGCTGTGTTTTATTTTATTATTATTATTTTAAACCTCACCTGAGGATATGTTTTTATTGATTTTGAGGGGGGAGACGTCAATGTGAGAAACATCTGCTTCTCATACATGCCCTGATAGGGGATCAAACCTGCAACATTTTTGGTGTATGGGACACTGCTCCAAGCAACTGATTCACATGCTGGGGCAAAAGCATTGACCAGTGTACCAGAAATTGTGTTTTAAAGCCTCTAGCAAAGTGCCCAGCACCTAATAGTCACTCCATAAAAGTTGTCATGCCCTTTCCTCCTCTATCTAGGAAAGATTCTTATTGAGCAGAGACTTCAGGTCACAGGATGAAGGAGGCAGGAGTAAAAAGGGGATTTCATCTAACTTTCCAGATGAAAAGTCATGAATACTAGAGACGTATGATTGGGTTCACAAGGGAACAACTCAAATTATTTACAAAAGAATACAATAAAAGCACTCTGATATCAAATACTATATTATCCTATACTAGAAGCTCAGTGCACGAAATTCATCCAGCCTGCACCCTCTTGCAATCTGGGACCTCCTCAGAGGATATCTGACTGCCAGTTTCATCTCAATCCCTGCAGTCAGACATCCCCCTCACAATCTGGAATCACTAGCTCCTAATCACTCACCTGCCTGCCTGATCACCTCTAACCACTATGCCTGCATGCCTCATTGCCCCTAACAACTCTGCCTGCCTGCCTCATCACCCCTAACTGCTTGCCTGCCTGCCTCATCACACCTAACCACCACAGCCTTGGCCCCTGCTGCAGCGGCTTTATCCAGAAGGACATCCAGAAGGTTGTTTAGCTGTCCAGTCTAATTAGCATATTATACTTTTATTATTATAGACTAGAGGTCTGGTGCACAAAATTAGTGCACAGGAGGGGGGTGTACCTCAGCCTGGCCTGCACCCTCTCTAATATGGGACCCCTTGGAGGATGTCCAACTGCTGGTTTAGGTCTGATCTCTCTCACAATCTGGCCTAAACTGGCAGTTGGACATCCCTCTTGCAATCTGGGACCTCTGGCTGCTAACTACTCACCTGCTTGCCAGCCTGATCCCCCTAACTGCTCTCCCCTGCTGGCTGATCATCCCTAACTGCCTCTGCCTTGGCCCCGCCACCACTGTTTTGTCTGGAAGGATGTCTGGTCTAATTAACATATTACCCCCTCCCCCCCGCCAGCTGGCATTCTTTACCACACCTGAAACACAGGCCTGCCCACAGCTACAGACAGTTGCTCCTCACTCCTCCCTACCTGCTCCCTGAGGGGGAGGGAGAAGCCATCAACAAGGTAGGAGTTTGTTAGATGGGTTGTTGAGAAACCTGTCTCTTGATGCTGATGAATTCTAACCCTATTCAGAATTCTGTGTTCTCTGCTTAAAGCACCTGATGTTACCCTCCTCAGTGGTGATGTGACCTGAAATCTAATGGGACCTCTTTGTGGGATGGGTTGTTGTGCCCCAGGACCCTGCAAGTAGAATCCTCCAGCGAATAAATGCAATGAATATTCAGGTGTAACCAGAATGACCCTGATAGTGCCACTGCCTCCTGAAACTCTCTCAGGCATTGGGCCCACACCCCATCTCTTACCTGAAAGAAATTGCACACAAAAGCACCTCCGGATCACAGCCTCCTATACAGGCTTGAAGTACATCTTGGGCCAGGGCGACCTCGGGTGCAAAATAGCAAAGGGGGATCTGGGGGTGGGTGGTAGTGGGGAGTGGAGCCAGCTGCTGACAGCCAGGTAAGCTGTCTCTGATCAAAGACCAGGCCTAGGGACTGTACCCATGCACAAATTTCATGTCCTGGGCCTCTAGTCTTACATAATATGACATCCAGACACAGTCTTTACTATAAGGTTAGTTGATTCAGCAACTAGATAATTTTGTGAAAGACAGTTTCTTTGATCTCTTTTTTCACCATTCTAACGTGTCCAATTCATCCTAGGGCTGGTTTCTCTGGTTGTAAGAAGGCTGCTTATTGTAACTGCTATATACATACTTAGTAACATGCAGTGGAAGGACACAACCTCTACTTCAAGGATAAAATATAAATACTTCATTTCAATCTTGCTGGGTCCCCATTGGTCATTGTCCACCTTGAACTTATTAATAAGTAATCATCATGGGATTGTCAATCTCCAATTAGCATAAGCCTGGATTCCTAAACCAATCACCACCAGAAGACAGGGAATTGAAATACCTTATTTATACTAATGATAGTGGCTATGCTTTCTGGACCCTAGAAGGAAAATCATCATGGCATGGAGCAGAGCCCCCAGGCAACTGACAATGTGAAGAACAGACTTTAGTGATTTTTTTCCATTTCTTCATTAATATATTACATGTGTACATGTATTCCCATTGCCCACTCCCCACCCAAGTCCCATAATTGCCCTCAACTCCAATGTCTTGGGTTCACTAGTTATGCCTATATGCAAGCATACAAGTCCTTCGGTTGATTTCTTATCTACCTCACCTTTCCCTAATCTTCCTGCTATAATTTGACAGACTGTTTGATGCTTTATTGCCTCTGTATTGATCTTTTTGTTCATCAGTTTATAATGTTCTTTATTATCTTTAATGAGTGAAATCATATGGTATTTTTCTTTCATTGATTGGTTTATTTCACTTAGCATAATGCTCTCCAGTTCCATCCAGGTTGCTGCAAATGGTAAGAATTCATTTTATTTTATGGCAGCATAATATTCCATTGTGTAGATGTACAACAGTTTTCTGATCCAGTCATCTGCTGACAGGCACCTAGACTGTTTCCAAATCTTAGCTATTGTAAATTGTGCTGCTATGAATATAGGGGTGCACATATTCTTTCTGATTGGTGTTTCTAATTTCTTAGGATATATTCCTAGGAGTGGGATTACTAAGTCAAATGGGAATTTCATTTTCAGTTTTTTGAGGAAACTCCATACTGTTCTCCACAATGGCTACACCAGTCTGCATTCCCACCAGCAGTGCAAGAGAGCTCCATTTTCTCTGCATCCTCGCCAATACTTGCCATTTATAGATGTGTTGATGATAATCATTTTGACAGGTGTGAGATGCTATCACATTGTCGTTTTGATTTGCATCTCTCAGCTAATTAGTGATTTTGAACATGTTTTCATGTGTCTCTTGGCCTTCCTTCGGTCTTCTTTCAAAAAGATTCTATTTAGGTCCATTGTCCATTTTTTTTATTGGATCATTTATGTTCCCTTTATAAGTTGTATAAATTGCCTGTAGATGTTTGAGATTAAATCTTTATCAGTGATAACATTTGCAAATATGTTCTCCCATACAGTGGACTTTCTTGTTGTTTTGTTGATGGTTTCGTTTGCTGTGAAAAAGCTTTTATTTTGATGTAATCCCATTTGTTTATTTTCTCTTTGTCCTAGGAGCAGTATCAGTGAAGAAGTTCCTTCGGCATATGTCTGCGATTTTGCTGCTTGTGGATTTTATGGTTTCCCATGTTAAGTTTAAGTCCTGTATCCATTTTGAGTTAATTTTGTGTATGGTGTAAGTTGGTCTTCTAGTTTCATTTCTTTTGCATGTATCTGTCCAATTTTCCCAACACCATTTATTGAAGACTGTACTGTCTTGACTCCATTGTGTGTTTATGCCTCCTTTGTCAAATATTAATTTAGTATAGTGGTTTGGGTCCATATTTGGATTCTCTATTGTATTCCATTGGTCTATATATCTGTTCTTGTGCCAGTACCAGGCTGTTAATACAGCTTGAAATCTGGCATTGAGATCCCACCTACTTTGTTCTTCTTTCTCAGGATTTCTGTGGCTATTTGGGGTCTGTTTTTATTCCAGATGAATTTTTGGAGAGTTCTTTCTATGTCTGTGAAATATGCCATTGGTATTTTAATGAGGATTGCATTGAATATATAGATTGCTTTGGGTAATATGGATATTTTAATGATGTTAATTCTACCAATCCATGAGCACGGTATCACCCTATTGACCATTTATTGATTTGCAGATATTGTATCATCCTTGCATTCCTGGGATAAATCTTACTTGGTCATGGTGTATGATTTTTCTGATGTACTGCTGGATCCAATTTGCTAGAATTTTGTTGAGGATTTTGGCATCTATGTTCATGAGGGATATTGGTCTGTAATTCTCTTTCACTGTGTTGTCTTTATCTGGTTTTGGTATTAGGGTGTTGCTAGATTCATCTGTTTATGTCTTCCTCTTTATCTTTTTTCAGTGTCCTGTAGTTTTCCGTGTATAGGTCTTTTACCTCCTTAGTTAAGTTTATTCCTAGGTATCTTAAATTTTTTTTGTGCCATAGTAAATGGGATTGCTTTTCTAGTCTCTCTTTCTATAAGTTCATTATTGATATATAGAAATGCCATAGATTTCTTGGCATTAAAGTTGTATCCTGCTACATTGCCAAATTCATTTATTCAGTGTATTAGTTTTTTGATGGAATACTTCAGGTCTTTTATGTACAAGATCATGTCATATGCAAATAAGGACAACTTTACTTCTTCTTTTCCAATTTGGATGCATTTTATTTCTTCTTCTTGTCTAATTGCAATGGCTAATAGTTCCAGTACTATGTCGAACAAGAGTGGTGAGTGGGCATCCTTGTCTTGTTCCTACTCTTAGGGAAATGGTTTTAGTTCTTGCCCATTGAGTATGATGTTAGCTGTGGGTATATTATATATGGCTTTTATTATGTTGAGATATAATCCTTATATTCCCACCTTGTTGGGAGTTTTTTGAAGAAAGGATGTTAGATTTTGTCAAGTGCTTTTTTGCGTCAATTGATATGGCTATGTGATTTTTATCTCTCAATTTGTTTATGTGATGTATCATGTTTATTAATTTGCAGGTATTGTACCATCCTTGCATTCCTGGGATAAATCTTACTTGGTTATGGTGTATGATTTTTCTGATGTACTGCTGGATCCAATTTGCTAGAATTTTGTTGAGGATTTTGGCATCTATGTTCATGAGGGATATTGGTCTGTAATTCTCTTTCATTGTGTTGTCTTTATCTGGTTTTGGTATTAGGGTGATGCTAGCTTCATAGAAGGAGCATGGAAGTGTTCCTTCTTCTTGAATTTGTTGGAATAGTCTGAGGAGGATAGGTTTTAATTCTTCCTTGGATGTTTGGTAAAACTCCCCTGTGAAACCATCTGGCCTCGGGCTTTTGTTTGCAGGACGCTTTTTGATGACTGCTTCAATTTCTTCCAAAGTTATTGGCCTATTGAGATGTTTAGATTCTTCCTGATTGAGTTTTGGAAGGTTATATTTTTCTAAGAATATGTCCATTTTCTCTAGGTTGTCCAGTTTGTTGGAATAGAGTTGTTCATAGTATTTTTTTTAACAATCCTTTGCAGTCTGTTGTTATTTCACCTCTTTCATTTCTGATTTTATTTGGATCCTCTCTTTTTGTTTTTTGGTGAGCCTGGCTAGAGGTTCATCAATTTTATCCTTTCACAGAACCAACTCTTGGTTTTGTTGATCTTTTGTATTGTTTCTTTGGTCTCTGTGTCATTTATCTCCGCTCTGATCTTTATTATTTCCTTCCTTCTGCTTAGATTGGGCCTTTCATCTTGCTCTCTTTCTAACTCTTTGAGTTGTAGGGTTCGGTAATTTTTTACCATTGTTTCTTTGTTTTTTTCCTGTAGGCTTGCAGAGCTATGATCTTCCCTCTCAAGACTGCTTTCACTGTGTCCCATAGATTTTGGATTGTTGTGTTTTCATTATCAATATTGCCATGATGCTTTTTATTTCTTCTTTGATCTCTCTATAACACAGTCATTGTTTAATAGCATGCTGTTTAGTCTCCATGTGTTTGATTTCTTTGGGTTGTTTTTATTGCAATTGATTTCCAGTTTTATGCCACTGTGATCAGAGATGATGCTTGATATGATTTCTATCTTCTTGAATTTGAAGAGACTTTGAATATGACCCAACATACAGTCTATCTTTGAAAATTACCCATGTGCAATATATATTCTGTGGCTTTGGGGTGAAATGTTCTGAAGATGTCAATTAATTCCATCTGATGTAGGGAGTCATTTAGGATGTTTCCTTGATGATTTTTTGTTTAGAGGATTTGTCCAATAGTGAAAATGGGGTATTAAAGTCTGCTACTATGATTGTATTGTTGTCAATCTCTCCCTTAATATCCTCCAGAAGTTTTTTTTTTTTTTTTGTGCGTGTGTGTATTTGGTTGCTCCTGTATTGGGTGTATATATGTTTACCAGAGTTATTTCTTCTTGTTGGATTGCTCCCGTTAGTATTATGAAGTGGCCTTCCTTATCTCTTGTTATGTCCTTCACTTTGAGATCTAATTTGTCAGATATAAGTATTGCTACCCCAGCTTTTTTTCCCCATTCGCCTGAAAAATCTATTTCCATCTCTTCAACTTCAGTCTATATGCGTCTTTTTTCTTTTCTTTTTTTTTGAGGTGGGTTTCTTGTAGACAGCAGATATATGGGTGGTGTTTTCTTATCCAATCTGTTACCCTATGTCTTTTGATTTGGGCATTTCATCCATTTACATTTGAAGTTATTATTGATAAGTACTTATTTGTCACCATTTTTACTCTTTACCCCTATGTTCCTTCTTCACTCCCTATTTCTTTTTTTTACAGCAGACCCTTTAGCATTTCATGCATTGCTGATTTGGTGGTAATAAATTCCCTTAGTCCTTTTTTGCCTGTGAAGCTCCTGATTTCACCTTCAATTTGATTGAAAGCCTTGCTGGGTACAGTATTCTTGGATTCAAGAGCCTTTCTTGGCATGACTTTGTATAGTGAATCCATTCCCTTCTGTCCTGATGAGTTTCTGTTGAGAAATCAGTAGCTACTCTTATGGGGGTTCCTTTGTAGGTAACTTTCTGTCACTCTATGGCCATTTTTAAGATTTTTACTTTGTTGTTGGTATTTGCCAATTTAATTATCATGTGTGTTAGTCCTTTGGAGTTCAATTTGTTTGGGACTCTGTGAGCTTCTTGAATTTGTGTGGGTTTTTTCTTCCCTATATCTGGAGAGTTTTCTGTCATTATTTCTTCAAACAGGGTTTCTGTTCCTTGCTCATTTTCCTCTCCTTCTGGCACTCCTGTTGTGTGGGTGTTGTTTTGTTTCGTGTTGTCCCAAAGTTCCCTTAGGCTCTCCTCCTGCTTTTTAATTTTTTTCTGGAAGCTGCTCTACTTGGGTATATTTTCCACCTTGTCTTCTAGCTCACTGATGCAGTCCTCTACTTCTTCTAGCCTACTCTTGATGCTTTCTATCGAGTTCTTTACAGAAGCAATCTCATTTTTCATTTCTTCTTGGTTCTTCTTCATTTCCTCTTGGTTTTTCCTCATATTGTCAAATTTGTCTTACATTCTTTCAGCCACCTTATGACATTTCTTTGAATTCTTTCTCTAGCAGGTTGCTTGCCTCTATTTCATTTACTTCCTTTTCTGGTGATGCCTGGTTTTCTGTCATATGAGGGCTGTTTCTTGTCTCCCCATGGTATCTCTTCTCTGCATGTCTTGTTATGTAATTCTCTCTCTCCTGCATTGATTTAAAGTCACAAAATACAACGCAATCAGGTACAGTGTACAAGGAACTGAACAGAAATTCTATTCACCATAGTAATAATCACAAATAAAGGTGAGCAACAGATAGAGGCAAATTAGGGGACAGGATAAAAAGAAGAAGAGAGAAAAGAAAAAAATAAAGATGTGCCAAAATGAAATTGGAAGAAGGAAAAAAAATAAAAAGAATAAGAAAAAGAAGGGGAACAAAGTATATATATGGGGAGAAAACTCCAATAGAACAGACACTAATCCCAAGAAATTCCAACAACAAGTAACTGGAGATTAATACAAACTAGAATAACAACTAATATCAAGCAAGGCGAGGGATAACAGAAGGAAAAAAAGAAACAAAATAAAGCAAACAAAAAAAAAGCAAAATAAACAAACAAAAGGAATAAACAATCTCACAGAAAACATAAAAAATTGATATAATCAACATTCAAGCAAACAAAAACAAAGGAACAGAGAGAAAAACAACTTTTGGTTCGTGAAGACGAAAAAGAGAGGTGTGTATTAACTTGAAGCAGGGGATTGGAAATTAGATATATAAGTAGGGTGAAATTTTAACAGAGGGTGAAAAGAAAGAATAGGGAAAATCTAAAGTAGGAAAAGGGTAAGAGAAATAGAACACCAAAAGGGGAAAATTTAGAAAGAGAGTGATGGCATAAATGTAGAGTTGAGCTAGAGTAAAATGATGATAAAGGAAAGATGAAAATAGAATGTAGAACACTAATCCCAAAGTAAAATAAAGAGAAAATAAAATGACATTTTTTCCAAAAAGGTAAAATAGTAGTAATAATAATACTGATTGAAAATAAAAATGTAATAATTAAAAATATAAAATCAAGTGAAGAGAAAAGAAAAAAAAATAGTTTCTTAAGTAAAAGATGAAAAAATATACATAAAAAATAAAAAAAAAATAGAATGTGCAGTAGTGAAGGTCATTCACCTCCTCTATTGTTCTATTTGGCATGCCTGTTTCCCAGTAAGGAGAGTATTGCAGCTCCCTGTGTTCCACTGCTCCTCAGTGTTATAAGCCAGTCCTGATTTTTAAGCAGGCAGTGTGTCTTACTTTCTTTATTCCCTTTTTTGTGATTACACAAGAGTCAATTTGTGATTCAGCCCCTGGGTGGCAGTGTTTCTGGATTGACCTCTGAGACTATAGGTCCTCTCCAGCCGGTACTTAGATCCTGCTTTCCTTGTGGCACTCAATACCAGTTTGTGGGTGTGGGCTGCCCCAGAGCTGGTTTTCCAACAGTTACTCCCTGCTCTGATCTCCAGGTTCCAGAAAAACTACTTTTCCCTGCAGTCTCCCAGGGTGTCCCCAACTAGGTGATCCTATGTATTGGGCTTAGTAATCAGAAGCAAGGATCTGAAGAGGAAAAAGCACAAGTGCTCAAACTCTGGAGCTGCACACATCTGTGTAGTCCCCCTTCCCCTCTCATGTCCAAATAGCCAGCACACTTTTAAAATTCCCAGGCTGTCCTTCTGCATCAGATCTGTTTGCAGCTCTGAGGACACCCTTCCACATTCATGGATCACGTCAGCTCCAACAGCCACAGATTTCTCTAGATGCAGACTTCCCCCAGTCCTCCAGCTCCCACAGTGTGTGCATTTTTCTGTCCTATCAGGACCAGAGACCTCACCTTATCCCAGACGAAATCTGATCTTTCTGTGGTGGAGTGTAGAGCTCCTCTGAATCTACGTGTTTGCGCCAATTGGGGTTTGCAGCTGTTCAGTGGGTTCCGTAGTTGTAGATTTTCAGACTTCCGATAAAATCCACTTTTCCCTTCAAGATGGCACGGTCTCTGCATACAAGCTGTTGTTTCTGGGAGGGAACTCAGCAGCAGTGGGGGCTGCCCAGTCAGGGGATCTGCATCCAGCAGTCCCCACATGCTTCTAGAATATAGCTGTCTCTGAACAAACACTCCCTGTGTGACCCTGAGCTATTTTTTTTTTTTGTCTGCTCTGGGACAATACTTGGGACACATCTGTCTATTCTGCCTTTTTTTTTTTTTCAGACTTTAGTGGTTTTAAGCAATAAGGCTTTGACGGTTGTTTGCTATTGTAACCTAACCTAACCTATGTTATATAACAATAGACAAAGTAAGTAAAATATTGTAAACTACATTATGAAGAAGAGATGTGCCAGTGTGAGGGTATATGAGCTAAATCTTTATCTGTGAAAGTAGGAAGTCAATACTTGATATTTAAAATGAAAATAAATAGTACAAAATGTCATGTTATTTAGAAATTTAGAGGAAACTATGAAGAAAGACAAAGATACTGCTAACAAAATTAAAAGTTATTGCCCAGGGAATAACTCTAGCAACAGGTGGGCCAGGAAGATTTTGGCTTTAATTACAAACTCTCCTGAAATTGTTTATGTTTATAAGTAATGTGCTTGTACTCCTTTGATATATATTTTTAAATTTCTGTTTATTTGCCTTTATTTTATGCAAACTCTAAAAAAAATCATCATTTTCAGGTCCTGGGAACAATGTCATTAAATCCCACTGACATCTTTCTGGAAGTGAATTTGTGCTTTGGTTGACTCAGATCTTACATACCTAATTTATTCCTGAATAACATTTTACTTTTGACAACCTGATGGTCAAACTAGTCATCTGATAGCCAAGTTCAAAATTACAAGAACAAAAGAATGTTTGTATTTATGCCATTTATTAACTTTTTAGAGAGAAAATACATCAAAAGGGTTTCTGGTGAGAAAATAAAATAATTAAAAATTGTTGGGAGATGATGAGGTATTTGCTCACTTGGATGTTCTTTAAAAGAACTTTGGAGGGGTTAGAGCTGCAAGTTTTTCACTAGGGAGTTTCTCTCTAATCATGGGCCTGAACTTCTTTTTCAATGTCTCCCTACCAGCATCAAAGTCTTCACAACACTCATACTATGCCCTCTCTAAAGCCTACATCCCACTCTGTGTGGATGATATGGTCATCTAAGTTGGTCCCATTTAGGAACCATATGGCATTTTCAGCATCAGCTCTGTTGTAGTATTCTACAAAACAGAAAGCACATAGTGTGTTTTTTTTAACTTATCCAAGCTCATAAATACATTTCTGATATCACCACATTTACTAAAGAGCTCAAATATTTGCTCCTCAGATGTATAAATGGAAAGATTCCCCACATATAGAGTGCAACTTTCCTTCAGTAATTTTTCATGCTCTCTGTTATCAGCACTGAAATGCTGGCTCCGGTCCTTGCTCAGCTCCAGGTAGAAGTCGCTTTACAGAATCTTCAGGTCTTTGGACATGGTGCTCAGCAAGCCCTGTGAGGGCAGCAGGTAGTGATCCAGCTTGGCAGCAGTGACACCAACAAAACTCTAAATTTAATTTTTTAAAAGATTAAAGTTACAAGGAGGGAAAAATAAATAAAAACCTGTGGATACTTAATAGATTTGTGCCAAGATGCATACACACTTCAGCTCTTGACCAAGAGAATCATGTCAAGTAAAACCCAGAATGGAAAGTGTCGGGTCCCAAGAACATGGCCATAAAATCCGACTTTGCAAGTCTTCCTAAAAGGTAAGTTATGCTGTCTTTGGTTGACTCAGATCTTACATACCTAATCTATTACCCAATAATATATTTAATAAGAGTATAGTGTTGGAAAATATGGCATAAAACAATAAAAATTGATCAAATTTTCATAGATAATGAGTACTACTATCATTTCTAATCAAGAATAGACATCAGATAGGTCACATATATAATCAGGGTCAAAGTACAAATACAGTTATGACATACTCTTTCACAATTTAAAGTAAATATGTTATTCAAGTTTATAATATACTATATATATATTACCAAATATACCAATCCTACATAATAAAAGGTAATATGCTAATAGACCGAATGGCAGAACAACCAACCAACCAACCAACCAGTCATGTGCTGACCACCCGGGAGGGGTGTGCAGAACATGGTGGGCGTTGGCAGCAGCGGGGCAGTGGAGAAGCTACACTAAGGTAAGATGCTGGTTGCTGTCATTGGGGCAAGCCTCTGGTGATTACTGAAAATTCTTTGCTCCTATACACCACAGTCCCTTCCAGCATTCACACCTGCTGCTGGCCCCGATGGCCCCTCAGGGCTTCTCCACCTCCCCCTGCTTCTGAGGGGTCATTGGGGCAGCAGATGCCACTCACATCCACTGAGGGCACCAGCCCTGCTTGCACCTGCTGCTGGTGCCAGCCCCAATCACTCTGTGCTGTCAGTGTGTGGGAACAGGGCTGCCAGCAGACAGGGGACTGGAGGCCACAGCAGGAGGGGGCAGGCAGGGGTCCAGAGGATGGGCCGAGATAACGCTTGTGCCCACTGAAGGCTTGCAACCCACAGTTCCTTTCAAGGTGCACAAATTCGTGCACTGGGGCCCTAGAAGCTCTATAAAAATGAAAACTCTCTAGTATCATAATTTTTATGTAAATTAAGATTAAATTTTATTAACAATAATTTGACTTGTCATATTAAACTTTAGAATGATTCTTATTTAATTACTTGAATATTCTAAGCCTGTTTTTAAAAACCTTCCCAGAGAATTTTTACTAATGCCCTTTTCTTTCTTCACTAAATGTTCTTACTATGGTCAGAGGCATTACAAATAATTAAATTGGTTTTAGCTACACTTTTAAAAAATGGCATTAGTTCCTGCCCCCTATTTTGTAATGATTCCC
The DNA here is from genome assembly GCA_011751065.1 of Lasiurus cinereus. Classification (NCBI taxonomy): domain Eukaryota; kingdom Metazoa; phylum Chordata; class Mammalia; order Chiroptera; family Vespertilionidae; genus Lasiurus; species Lasiurus cinereus. The sequence goes on from JAAGEH010000031.1 coordinate 11,594,625, forward strand.
AAATTTTAGTGTGAAGGGAAAATCTGCAGAACCAGAAAAAAATGCATGTTCTTTCAGATCACCCTTAAAAGATTCTAACTCAGTAGATTTAGAGCAAGACCAAAGAACTTACATTTAAATTTTAACCTGAACCCCTCAGTGCTCCAGATGAAAGTTTTCTAAGGACCACACTTGGAGATTTCTCTTAAACATTTAATGAGCTCTTTTTATTTGTCAGGCACTATACTATGAGCATATAAATGAAAAAGACACAGTGAAAGTAAAATTTTCGGAAAGCATGGTATAAGGGGAGAAGGGAACTCATATTTTCTGGGGATCTACTTCATGGTGTACACTGTGTGCATTTTCTACTACATCTTACAGGAGGAGAAGCAATGACTCAACTTGGGGAAATTAGAGAATATTTCCAGGTAGGGGCTGCATGCACTGATTCTCAACACACACACACTCACGCACACACACAAAGAAAGGAGAGAAAGAGAGAGAGAGAGAGGGAGAGAGATTGTAGAAATTTAGGGAATGAACCAGAGAAAACATGTGCAAGGGGAGAATGTAGTCAAAGAAAAATAAAAGCATAGAAAATTGAAATGGAAGTCTAAGTAAAACCAGGTGCAAACAATAGTGCTGTACAATTCATAGCAATGAAATGGGGGGCCCTGCCTTTTTAGATGTTATTTGAAGAGCAGTGACATCTGCCCTGTACCCCAAAATCATCTTCCTGACAGCCTGTAAATTATATGTGAAAGTCTGCCACTGGAAACTCATATTTTTAATAATTGACAAATTGCCCCATTAAAAAATAAATGTCCTTCCCATACTTACTAGATTGGCAGATCAGAGAATGTGATAGCTATAGTGGATTTCATTTAATTCAGGTGTTGGATAATGTTCCTCATAATTTCCTTGTAGATGAGTTGGCAAATATAGGGTGTATGTTTCAGCTGTGTGTTGAGATGAGTTTAGAACTAACCAGAACAACAAATGATTTGGTGTCAAACTATAAAACTAGCAGTGAGCAAAATGTTTTATTCTTAGTTGTGTCTTGTTCAGCTCCTTTATAATTTGGCTTACTATGAACAATAGCTTTTAAACTAGTCAAAGCAGCCCAAAGCTAGAATGGGTTGCCTTCAGGTACAATAAGCACTGGAATACCCCTGGAATACCCCTTGCCTGGTAGTAAAATAGTGGAGAGGCTCTCTTTAATCAGTGTAATGTTAGGAATCAAGGATGAATTTTGAAGTCAAAAGACCTCAGTTCAAATTTAAGCTTCACCACTTACTTGCAATGTGACCCTGGGCAAAGTGCTTAGCCATACTGATTTCAATACCTATTCTAAATCTAATTTTTAAAGCTGAATAAAGGTTTGGTTGGAAGACCAGGGCTCGTTCTAGGCAGAGAGGACAGTGTGTACAAAGGTATGGAGGCTTGATGGAGTATGTTCAGTTTGATATTATTTAGGCAAGAGGATGAGGAAAAGATAATAGGAGATAAGACCTGAAGGGTAAGCAGGGCCAGGTTCTGAAAGGTCCTTGTAAGGCATATAGAGAAGCTTGGACTCTACCAGTAAGCAGTGGGGAGATAGTGCTTGCTTATAGGAGTGATGTGATCTGATTTACATTACAGAAAAATTCTAGCACAATTGCAAAGAACAAATTAAAAAGGAGTAGGTCTAGAGGCAGGGAGACCACTTAAGAAGCTATTTAGCCTTAGCCAGTTTTGCTCAGTGGATAGAGTGTCAGCCTGCCAGACTGAAGGGACCCAGGTTTGATTCCAGTCAAGGGCACATGCCTAGGTTGTGGGATCAACCCCAGCAGAGAGCATGCAGGAGGCAGCCAATCAATGATTCTCTCTCATCATTGATGTTTCTCTCTCTCCCTCTCCCTTCCTCTCTGAAATTATCTAATTTACACACACACACACACACACACACACACACACACACACACACATACATATATATACAGTGGTACCTCGAGATATGAGTTTCATTCCATAACCTTGAGGCGTGAGAAACTATGAGATGCTCCAGTCGTGGTAAACTGGTGGGTCGTGTACAGCCGGCCGATCCGCGCGATTACTCCTATCTCAAAGGTTGCTCATATTTCAAAGCAAAAATCGTTCGCTCGATGGCTCGTATCTCAAAAATCTCGTATGTTAGGGCACTCGTATCTCGAGGTACCACTGTACATACACACTATTTAAAGAAAGATTTAAAATGGTGGCAGAGCAGAAACCAGTTTGGCTCAGTGGATAGAGCGTTGGTCTGTGGACTGAGAGGTCCCAGGTTCGATTCCGGTCAAGGGCATGTACCTTGGTTGCGGGCACATCCCCAGTAGGGGCTGTGCAAGAGGCAGCTGATCGATGTCTCTCTCTCATTGATGTTTCTAACTCTCTATTCCTCTCCCTTCCTCTCTATACAAAAATCAATAAAATATATTTTTAAATAAATAAATAAATAAATAAATAAATAAATAAAATGGTGGCAGAGTAGGAGGATGCTGCATGGACATGCTCCCAGGAACAAGATGGAATTACAACTGAAATACGGAAAGGCTTCCTGAATAATCAAAGGAAAACTCACAGGAGAGAACCCTGATACCCAAGGACTGAAGGTGGAGACCACATGGAGACTGGTAGGAGAGGCAGAGGTGCAAAAGTCCCAGAGAGATATCTCAGCTGTGGGGGGGTGCCACTGAGAACTCTGGGATCTAATTCCAAAGCTAGGCTCCCCAGCAGAGAACAGCAAATGGAGGAGGGTACCTACATAACATCTAGCTGGGAAAAACAGTGAGGTGCTGTCTGCCAGGGAATGGCAGCTGGAAATTCAGGCACAATCAAAGGACCAATGCACAAAAATTCCCTGTGGAGCCACCCACCTTGTGCTCTGGCAGAAGGAGGATGAAATGGACGGGAGCTGTAAGAGCAGAACCCAGGACTGGGGACTCAGGGGATAGAGTTCAGAAGGTAGACACCCCAAGTTTCCTGAGCTGAGTCATTCTCTCACACAGCAGAATACATCTTTCCCACACGGACATTTGCCTTGCTTATGGGGAAGACAGTCGACACACCCTATTGGAAAACACCTTGCCCTGAGGCCACTTAAGAGACAAAAGGTAACAATTAAAATAAATAAATAAATAAATAAATAAATAAATAAATAAATAAATAAATGTAACAATTAGCCTCCAGGCAGAAGCACCTGCCCACTCTGTTGAAAAAATCTCTCCCCACATCTGAGGATAATTATCTGGGGCAATTCAAGTTGGAATCTTTTTAGTCTGTTGACAGAGGTGGTTTCTGGCGGCTTTGAGTCTCAGCCTGATACAATTAGTAAGAAACAGCCTTTAACACTGTCCTGCACTAGAGATTGAGAGCTATAGAGGATCTACCCAAAACATAGACAACCAAAATGAGGAAACAAAGAAACAACTCCCAAATGAAAGTTTAGTGAATTCTCCAGAAGAAGAGATAAATGAAACAGAGATAAGAAATTTATCTGAAACAGAGTTCAGAGTAATGCCGTTAAAAATGCTCAACAGTATGAAAAAAGATATAGTAACTATGAAAAAAGAACAATCTAAGATAAGGAATGACATAACACAAATAAAGAATACATTGGAAGGAATATATAGCAGATTAGGGGAAGCTGGGGATCAAATCAGTGAATTAGAAGACAAAGTTTGAAATATCACTCAATTAGAGAACCAAAAAAAAAATAATTTAAAAACAGGAGGACAGCTTAAGGGAGCTGTGGTACAATGTGAAATGTGCAGAAAGGGAGAAAAGAATAAAAAATGTTTGAAGAAAAAATGGTAGAAAACTTCCCTAACCTGGTAAAGGAAAAGGTCACACAAGTTTAGGGGGCACAGAGAACCCCAAATAAGAAGAACCCAAACAGGTCCACACCCGGACACAACATAATTAAAATTCCAAAAATTAAAGACAAAGAGAGAATCTTAAAAGCAGAAATAGAAAATAAAACTGTTACCTACAAGGGAGTTCCCATAAGGCTGACACCTGATTTCTCATCAGAAACTCTACAGGCCAGAAGAGAATGGCATGAAGTACTTAAGGTAATGGAAAGCAAGGATCTGAGACCAAGATTACTATATCCAGCATGGCTATCAATAAAAATAGACAGTCAAGAGGAATCCAAGATGGCGGCATAGGTAAACACCTACACTGCTGCCTCGCACAACAATTTCAAAACTACAACTAAAAGACAGAACGGACATCATCCAGAACCACAGGAAAGCTGGCGGAGTGTAAGTTCTACAGCTAGAAGGAAAGAGAGGGGCTCACGGAGACCCAGAGGAGCTGCAAAAAGCCGAGGTACTGAGACGCGCGCTGAGAGAGCGGGTGCCGGAGTACCTGGCTGGCTTTCTCTGGCGGGAGGGAAACGGAGACTCCCAATGGCATTGAACCCCTTATCCTACGACACTAAACCCCAGATCCAGCGAAACTCATACGGGGGGAGTTTGGACTGTGAAAAGGGAGAGGTGCACGGAAATTTAGGGGAGTCCCAGAAGATCAGGTCTGGTCTCACACACACGGTGCTGCACGCAGGACAGATTGCTGATTGTGCCGCTGGCTTTCTCGAGTGGGCGGGAGACAGACCCTCCCAACTGTGCCACTTCTGAGTCCACTAAGCCCCTGTTTCAGGCGAAACCCTGGGGACCTAGACTCGTGTGGTCCTAGTGTGCAGGGGAGCTGGAAAGGCAGCGGTTAGAGGCACTGCGGGTGCGCGCGCCCACAAGGACCGCTCCAGGGATTACCCAGTCACATGAGACTCAGGGGCCATGGAGGACAGGGCCGACTGGAAGGCAAGGCGGTCCCTTAAGCCCTGAGACTCCACCCCTCCCAAGCTCAACAGAGGCTTCTGCGGCTTTGCGTCTGGTATCATAAGGCTGAATCCAACACAGAAGTTTCCCTGGCATAGTGAAAATGCTGAGACAAGGGAAGGGATCACAAACAAAAGAAATGGAGAAAAAAAAACGGACTGGATATAGAGTTCAAAACCATGCTTATAAGGTTTTTCAAGAATATGCTAGAAAAATTCGATAAATTTAGTGAGACCCAAGAGGAGATGAAAAAGGACCAACTAGCGATACAAAAGAGAAAACTAGAGATGGAAAAGGTCCTTCTAAAGATGATAAAGGACCAAATAGAAATTAAACATACACTGACTGAAATAAAAAATATTATACAGAGTCCTAACAGCAGACTAGAGAAAGGCAAGAATCAAGTAAAACATTTGAAATATAAAGAAGCAGACAACATTCAACTGGAAAAGCAAGAAGAGAAAAGAATTCAAAAATGTGAACATAATGTAAGGAGACTCTGGGACAGCTTTCAGCATACCAACATCAGAATTGTGGGGGTGCCACAAGAGAGAGAGCAAGATACTGAAAACCTGTTTAAAGAAATAATGACTGAAAACTTCCCACATCTGGTAAAAGAAATAGACTTACAAGTCCAGAAAGCACACAGAACCCCAAAGAAAAGGAATCCAAAGAGGACTACACCAAGACACATCATAATTAAAATGCCAAGAGCAAAAGAGAAAGAGAGAATATTAAAAGCAGCAAGAGAAAAACAGTTTATTACCTACAAGGGAGCACCCATACGACTGTCAGCTGATTTCTCAACAGAAACTATGCAGGCCAGACGGGAGTGGCAAGAAATATTCAATGTGATGAATAGCAAGAACCTACAACCAAGAATAATCTATCCAGCAAAGCTAACATTCAGAATTGAAGGGCAGATAAAGAGCTTCACAGATAAGAAAAAGCTAAAGGAGTTCATCAACTCCAAACCAGTATTATATGAAATGCTGAAAGGTACTCTTTTAGAAGAGTAAGAAGAAAAAGGTAAAAGACAAAAAATTATGAACAACAAATACATATCTATCAACAAGTGAATCTAAAAATTAAGTGAATTAAAAATTTGATCAACAGAATAAACTGGTGAATATAATAGAATCAGGAGCACAGAAAGGGAGTGGACTGATAATTCTCAGGGGGGAAGGGGTGAGGGGTGTACAGGAAGAGACTGGACAAAAATCATACACCTATGGATGAGATCAATGGGAGGGAGCTAAGGGCAGAGGGAGGGGTGGGAGCTGGGTGGAGGGGTGCTATGGAGGGGAAAAAAGAGAAACAAATGTAATAATCTGAATAATAAAGATTTAATTTAAAAAAATAGACAAAGAGTTTCCCAGACAAAAATAAATAAATAAATAAAGGCTAAAGGAGTTCATCAACACCAAGCCAGCATTATAAGAAATGCTAAAAGAGATTGCTATAAGAGAATGCTGAGAAGAAGAAACAGATAGAGAGATCTAGCCATATAGAATTAAAATGGCTATAAATAAGTACCTCTCAGTAATAACCCTAAATGTAAATGGATTAAATGCCCCAATCAAAAGGTATAGGGTAGATAATGGATACAAAAACATGACCCAAGTATATGCTGTCTACAAGAGACCCGCCTCAAAACAAAAGACACACAGGATGAAAGTGAAGAGATGGAAAAAAAATTCCATGCAAATGGAAAAATAAAAAAAAGCTGGAGTAGCAATCAATACTCATATTCCACAAAAAATACTTTAAAAGCAACATGCTAAGTGAAATAAGCCAGTCGGAGAAAGATAAACATCATATGATCTCACTCATTTGTGGAATATAATGAACAACATAAACTGATGAACAAAAATAGAGCCAGAGAGGGGAAAATATACTAGAATGTAGTAGAAGTAATCCTGTTATATTCAAATTTTTAATATTTCCTACAACTTTTGTGATATGATACTATGTCAGTACAGTTTTGATAATATTGTAATATTTAAAATCCATTTATTCTTGAAATATTAATGTTTATTGCATGTAATATTATTATATGCAAGATCATTTTCTTGAATAATTGGTGTTTATTGCATTAACACTATCATATTTAAAATCATTTTCTTCAGATATTAATGTTTATTGCATATAACATTATATTTAAGATAATTTTTCTTGAAATATTAAGATTTATTGCATGTAACTTTATTATATTTAAAATCATTTTTCTTGAAATAAAAAAACTGAAAAAAGAAGCTATTTAAAAAGCTTTTAAAAATACATGATAAAGGCTCTGAACTAATGTATTATAGGAACACAAAGAAAAGACATATATAGATACTAAGAAGACAGACTTAACAGGTCTGGGTGATTGGTTGAACAAAGAGTCTAGGATGACTCCCAAGTTTCAGACCTGGACAATTATGTGGATAGAGGTCTGAGTCACCAGAAATGGAGATTTTGATGTGGATAGAGGAGGAGTGGAAGAATTGAATAACAAAGATGTATTTATGACATGCTGAGTTTCTTTTTGAAGTACCTGTGAGACATACCATGTCCCATGTGTTTAGTTGCAATTGAGTATTCAGGTTTGGAGCTCAGAAGAGAAGTCTGAGGATATAGATATAGATTAGAGTCAGCAGAACAACAAATAAAACCATGGAAATAGATAGGATGATTTAGGGGAAAGGCATAGAATGAGACAAATTCTGGGAAAGACCAGCATTTAAGGTGTATCAGAGGAAAATCCACAAAGGAACATAATAAGAAGTACCAGAGAGGAAGGAAAAGAACCAGGAGGGGAGCAGGAGCAGCATCACCAAAGCCAAGGAGCAGGCACTTTCAAAAGAGTCATGAAAAGCCCTAGCCAGTTTGCAGTTTGGCCCAGTGGATAGAGTGTCGGCCTTTGGACTGAAGGGTCCCAGGTTGGATTCTGGTCAAGGGCATGCACCTTGGTTGTGGGTAACATCCCCACCAGGGGGTGTGCAGGAGGCAGCTGATCAATGTTTCTCTCTCATCATTCATCATCAATGTTTCTAACTCTCTATCTCTCTCCCTTCCTCTCTGTAAAAAATCAATTATATATATATATATATGAGGGGCATGCCCCCCAACTTCCCTCCCCTGCAGGTCTGCCCCCCCCCCGCCAAAAAAAAGAGTCATGAAGATAGAAGTAGAATAAGAGTAATCAGTTATGTTAAATGCAGCAGAGAAAGGTCCAGTAAAAAAAAAAAAAAGATTTAAATGTGTTAGTTGGATTGGCAATCAGGATGTCACTGGCTTCCTTAACAAGAGCAGTAACAGTGGTATTCTGATGTCATAAAAGCCATACTGGGGTGGGATGGAGTTTAGTTTTGACTATGCTGGTAGAACTTCTGTGTTGGATTCAGCCTTAAGATACCAGACTTGCAAAACCGAAAAGGCCTCTCTATTGAGCTTGGGATGGGTGGAGTCTCAGGGCTTAAGGGAACACCTTGCCTTCCAGTTGGCCCCACCCTCCACGGCCCCTGAGTCTCACATGACTAGGTAATGGCTGGAGCTGTCCCTGTGTGTGCACACTCTCTCTTACAGTACCTCTAGACTGCTGCCCCTCCGGCTCCCCTGCGCTCTGGGACCATATGAGTCTGGGTTCCTAGGGTTTCACCCGAAACCGGGGTTTAGTGGAGTTAGAAGTGATGCAGTTGGGAGAGTCTGTCTCCCGCCCACTAGTGAAAGCCAGCGGCACAATCAGCAGTCGGTCCTCTGCATGCAGTGCTGTGCGTGCCACCAGACTTCTGATCTTTTGCGACTCCCCTAAATTTCCGTGCACTTCTCCCTTTTCACAGTCCAAACTCCCCCCGTATGATTTTCGGCTGGATCTGGTGTTCAGTGTCCTAGGATAAGAGGTTCAATGCTGTTGGGAGTCTCTGTTTCCCTCCTGCCAGAGAAAGCCAGCCAGGTTCTTAGGCATCCGCACTGCACTTGCGCGTCTCTGTACCTCAGCTTTTTGCAGCTCCTCTGGGTCTCTGTGAGCCCCTCTCTTTCCTTCTGGTTGTAGAATTTCCACTCAGCCAGCTTTCCTGTGGTTTTGGATGATGTCCGTTCTGTCTTTTAGTTGTAGTTTTGAAATTGTTGTGCGAGGCAGCAGTGTAGGTGTTTACCTATGCCACCATCTTGGATTCTCCCTGGAGCTTAGTTTTGAATGGTGGTCTGAGAAATTGGAGACATTAGCTCTAGACTACTCTTTTGAATAACTTCCTTGATAACTGAAGAAAACAAATAGTGTGAGCACCAGTTAGGGGTAGAACCAGGAGAGTTTTCTTTCTTTTTTTTAATTGGAGAAAATTGAGCATACTAAATGAAAGAGTGGTTGAAGATACAGATAAAAGAGAGAATAACTAATGAAGAAAGGTTCCCAAGGAGGTGGGAGACAATGATCTCCAAAACATAAGTAAATGAATTAGCTTTATGCCTACTCATGCAAGATAAAAAGAAAGGTGGTTAGGACATGTAGGGACACAGCTCTGTGACAGATGGGGTGAGGGCAAGAAAATGAATGTTAGCATCTGATGGCCTAGATTTGCATAATGAAATAAGAGGTGAGGTCATCTGCTGAGAATAAAGTGAAACATGGGAATAGGTTGGTGAAGTGGAGTGGAGATGAAAAGGACTGAAAGGATGACACTTGTAGATGGGTCATTTACAAGGACATTAAAATTAGTCTGGATGGTAGCCAGAGTTGGAGAGACTGTAAAGGAAGTGCGTAGGTCCTCAATAAGTGAGAGACCTGGAGGAAAGTAGATGGCAGAAGATGGCTGTACCATCTCCTGGCCCCATGGAGTAAGAGAACCTCTATCACTGAACCTTTGGAGAAGTTGCTTAGTAAATATTAAGTATCTGACCCAAAGTGCATGCTGGATAAATGTGAAGAATTAACTCAATCTTTAAGGCAATACTATTATAAAAATGCATTAGAAGATCACAGGAAGGAACAGTTTTAATGGACTCAGGGTTAATCAAACTGCACATGGAACAGTTATGCCCAATTCTAAGGACCTTATTTTAAAGTGAAATTTACAAACTGTAGTGCATCTAGATAAGGTTCAAGAAACTACCAAGTACTTATTAAGAACTGGGCATGTTTGATTTAGCAAAGAGATGGTTAAAAGAGGATATGACAGCTGTCATGAAGCATTTGAAGGGTTATCTTTTCCCCATATGGTAAAAATTAGATTAATGGATAGAAGTTACAAAAAGAAGATTGCAAGTGTTTTTCAGCACAGATTTTTATTTATCCACTGATGAAATGTGCACCTATCTAATGTATTTAAGTGGAGGCTGGATGAACACTTACCTGTGAAGGGAGTTAGAAAGGCCACAGAGAGAGAGAAAATGGAAAAGCAATTGAGTCATTGTGGACTACAGATTATCAAGTTGATTTATAGACACTGTGAGAACTATTTCCTACTTTTAAAAGTAGAGCTTGGCTAGAAGGCCCTGACTCTTGTTATTGGGTGAAAAATGAGTCAGAGAATCTAAAAATAGAAGAAAAGCTTAAATGGTTCAAAATGATCACAATCAAAATCTTAAGGAGAGGAAGAAAAGAAGGTAGCACGATAAAGCAAATAACCTTTCAGGAAAAAAATTTTACTGGCCTTCTGGAATTGGTGGAAGGACTCTGCCAATGGCTGCCTTAAACTAATGCTTGGTATTATTTCAACTATGCAGAAAAAACAAGGATCTGGTCTCTAAAATGCCAGGATTTTTCCTGCTCCAGATGAAGGCAGTAGCTCTAAGAAAGGAAATTAAAAAGAGTCCAGATGGCTTAGCTCAGTGGTTGAGCATTGAACCTATGAACCAAGAGGTCATCGGTTCAATTCCCAGTCAGGGCACATGGCTGGGTTGTGGGCATGATCATCTATGGGGGTTGTGCAGGAGGTAGCCAATCAATGATTCTGTCCTCATTGATATTTCCATCTCTCCCACTCCCTTCATTTCTGACATCAATAAAATATATACATATATTTTTAAATAAAGAGTTAGGACATCAGTATTATATGTCATAAGAATACTCCTAGTGGTAGAAAGAGAGAGCTGAGAACAGCTGTTGAGACCTAGAATCCGGTGACCAGAGATTTAGTTTGTGCCAAGAGTAACTAATGCCTGATTGAGATTGCTTAGAGATCAGAATTGTAGAAGATGCTCATATGCCTTTAAAACCTATATTTAAAAGTGCAGTTGAGCAAAAGTTGAAATAGATAGGCAGAGCCAACACAGAGGCAATGGCCTAGGGACAGCCTACAGGAGAAAAGAGAATATTTGGTGACTATTTAGTGTAACAGATTATCTTGATTAAATTAGAAATGAGGTATTAATGATACTTACATTTTTTGTCTATTTGTTATTTGCACCATATCGCCTTGCTATTCAAAACATCAGCCATGAATCAACAGGACCAACATCCCCTGGAAGCTTATTAGGAATGCAGACTCTCAGACCCCTCTCCAGACCCGCTGAGTAATAGTTTGCATTTTTACAAGCATCTGGTTATTTGTATGCACAGTACAGTTAAGAAGCACTGCTGTACATGGTTTCTTCATTGAACTTTTGCCTAGCAAAACTCTGTTTGTTCCTCCTTCCTTTTCTCCCTCCCTCTAGTGCTCTTGATTTCTCTGATCTTTGTTTCATTTGTGAAATAATAAACAACTCTAATCATGGCTGATAGTCCTAGGAATAGTTCTCAGTAATCTCTGATAAGGAAAAGAGTGGCTGGGTACATATTGTAAAGCAAGGATTTGGCAAGTGGGAAAACACTGACTCCATTTCCAAATGTACTACCAGAATATAACTTTCATCAAGCTCATTAACTTTCTGAGCTTCACTCTCCTCATCTGTAAAATAAAGGTTATTATAGTATTTACCTCATAGTGCTGTTGTGAGGATGAAATGTGAATCAGGTATATAAACTGCACAGTGCCCAACACACAGTAAGTGTTCAGTATATAGTAGTTATTATTAATGAAAGCCATAAGTTTTGAAGTAAGCCAGAAAAAATAAAAAACTAGTACTACAGCTCTCTTTAGCCTCCCAAAGTCCACAAAATTCCTTGAGATCCTGCATGACAGTCTCATCTACCTCATCCAATTCTGCCTCCTTGATTCCAGGGCCAGCCAACAGTCAAGCTAAAGCATTTCTTACTCCATTGACCCATCTTCTGATTTTTGCTTAATTAGTAAGATTTCTACTTTTTCATTGCAAATGAGCCACAGTTATAGTACATTAAAGCTAAAAAAGAAGAAGAAGAAGAAGAAGTATCTTTTGTGGGCTGGCCTGAAAATATAACAACCATTTATAATAATCTCTCTTCTGTGGAAAAATGCATGTCACCCTCCAAACAATTGACTTCAGAATGAACTTTGAGATCTCACGCTGTGTACAAGTTGGAGGCTGCTTGATGTCAATATATTGGAGTGCTGACAAAGGGCTAGATAAGCCAAGTTCAGAATTCCAGAGGTGATAGAAAGGTGAATAAGAATGCTAGAGGGCCCCCAGGGAAGGTACATGGGCATTCTTTAATTATTGTCAGCTGAACCCAGTGGCATCGGCAAAGCCACACCCTGTGAACACGCCTTGCCAAAAGGGCAGGGGTGTTGTCAGCTTGACCTTCATTTCAGCCCATGGTGTGGGGAAGTGGGTTTTGATATCTAAATCCAGCCTAACACCAGAAATGCTCAGGGCCTACTCAAGAATGCAAATAATCTCTTTTGTCTTGACCTTTTGGTGAAACTTCCTGGTATTTGGGAGTATAAAATAAACATGTTGCATTAGCTCTTGGTCACTGTCTCTCCATCAGAAGAGGGCAGTGGTCCACCCAATCCCAGCTTTTCTTTCTATCTCTATATATTGTCTCTTTCTTTTATTTATCAATCCCCAGCTGTGTCTACTCAGGAATTGGGCCCTCTCTCTAGCTGTGCTGGATGTGGAAAAGAGAAAAATAGTTACATCTGGCGCCCATGTAGTCTGGCTGAATACAGAGGCAAGAAGTGAGGGGGTCGCTCCAAGAAGTGTGTGCACCACAGAATAAAGTAAGGAGTGGATTGCTATAAGTTGTATTAGCTGGGTGTAAAACATAGGTAATTCTCAAATGTTTAAAACTATGCTCAAAGTTCAAGGATGCTCTATTAAGCATAGTCAGATTCTTGATTTCTTAAGTTTTGTTGATGAAATGTAGGAAAACGTCAGAAAGCAGTTGTGTGACCAATACACAGCAGAAGATCCAGAGAAGATTTCTTTCCTGCTGTAATTGGTGATGGCCTTGATCCAGCACAGGAGTGTTTAAGATGATCTAAGTGGGATGTAGCCACGGCTTTACAGCCTACAGTGGAGGGGTGCTGAATCTCTAAGAATACCACCTCCCCTCTCTGCACCTCCTCTGACTCCACAGGTTACTCCTGCAACCACAGTGAAAAGCCCACCTGATAGAGATTTATCTCATAATTATGAGCAGGAGCTAGAGTTTGAAGTAAAGCAAGACTGTGAGCAGGATAAGAAAGGTTTTCCTCCCAGCTGCCCAGCCTTTATGACTGGATGCTGGTACTTGGCCAAAAGTGACTTCATATTTCATTTTTTTAAATTTAATAAATCTTTATTGTTCAGATTTTTACAATTGTTCCTCTCCCCCCACATAACTCCCCTCCACCTGGCTCCCACCCCTCCCTCTGCTCTTACCTCCTTCCCATTGTCCTCATCAATAGGTATATGATTTTTGTCAGGTCTCTACCTGCAACCCCCTCACCCCTTTCCCCCTGAGAATTTTCAGCCCACTCCCTTTCTATGCCCTTGATTCTATTATATTCACCAGTGTATTCTCTTCATCAGATTTTTAATTCACTTGATTTTTAGATTCACTTGTTGATAGATATGTATTTTTTGTTCATAATTTTTTTTAATCTTTTACCTTTTTCTTCTTCCTCTTCTTAAAGAGTACCTTTTAGCATTTCATATAATACTGGTTGGATGTTGATGAACTCCTTTAGCTTTTTCTTATCTGTGAAGCTCTTTATCTGACCTTCAATTCTGAATTATAGCTTTGCTGGGTAATCTTGGTTGTAGGTTCTTGCTCTTCATCACTTTGAATATTTCTTGCCACTCCTGTCTGGCCTGCATAGTTTCTGTTGAGAAATCAGCTGACAATTGTCTGGCTGCTCCCTTGTAGATAATCAACTGTTTTTCTCTTGCTGCTTTTAATATTCTTTCTCTTTTGCTCTTGGTATTTTAATTATGATGTGTCTTGGTGTGGTCCTCTTTGGATTCCTTTTATTTGGGGTTCTGTGTGCTTCCTGGACTTATAAGTCTATTTCTTTTACCAGATGTGGGAAGTTTTCAGTCATTATTTCTTTAAGTAGGTTTTCAGTATGTTGCTCTCTCTCTTCTTCTGGCACCCCCACAATTTTGATGTTGGTGTGCTTGAAGCTGTCCCAGAGGCTCCTTACATTATCTTCACATTTTTGGATTCTTTTTTCTTCTTGCTTTTCCAGTTGAGTGTTTTCTGATTCTTTATATTTCAAATTTTTTACTTGATTCTTTAGTCCTCTAGTCTGCTGTTAGGTGTTTATATATGTTTTATTTCAGTCAGTATATGTTTAATTTCTAGTTTTTCCTTTTTAATCTCCTCTGGTGTCTCACTAAATTTATCCATCTTTTCTAGGAAATTCTTAACAACCCTTAAAATCGTGGTTTGAACTCTGTATCCAGTCATTTGCTTTCCTCCATTTCTTTCGTTTGTGATCTGTTCCTTTGTCTCCACTTTTTCGCTTCTTTCCTGAGTTGGTAGAGTAGCTTTGTGTGCTAGTTGTCCTATATGGCCCAGTAGCTCTGCCTCCCCAGTTACCTGAGGTGCACTCTCTTAGTGCACCCCTTTGTGGACTGTGTGTACAGTCTTATTGTAGTTAAGTCTTGATTGCTGTTGGTATCACTGGGGGGAATTGACCTCCAAGCCAACTGGTTGTGAGGATCAGCTGTGTCTACACCGGGAGAACTTCTGTGCTGGAGTCAGCCTTATCATACAAGACTTGCAAAATTGCAAAAGGCTCTCTGTTCAGCCTGGATGGGGCAGAGTCTCAGGGCTGAGCAGACAGCTTTGGTTTCTAGTCATTCCTGTTTTATGCAGCCCCTAGGTCTCAGTGTCCCTCAGTAATTCTTGCATCTCTCTCTGCACTCATTCACGCTCACATGCCTCCAGATCTCTGCCTTTCCATCTCTTCTGAGTTTCCATGTGCTCTAGGGTCCTGTATGAGTCTGGGTCCCCAGGGTCTAGCCCAAAACTGGGGTTCATTGCAGTCAGAAGTGGAGTTCAGCACAGTTGTAAAGTTCTGTCTTCCTCATGCAAGAGAAAGCCAGTGGCACAATCAGCAGTCAGTCCTCTCAATGCGCACTTGTATGCGTGTCTCCAGACCTCTGCCTTTCACAGCTCCCCTAAGATTCAGTACACCCCTCCCCTTTTTTGACAGTACAGATTCCCCCTGTATGAGTCTCATGTGGAACTGGGGTTCAGTGCAGTTGGGAGTTTCCATCTCCCTCCTGCTAGTAGAAGCCAGACCGGCACTCTGCCACCCATCCTCTCCATGAGCATGTCTCCGTACTTCAGCCTTTTGCAGCTCCTCTGAGTCTCTGTGAACCCCTTTCTTTCCTTCTAGTTGTAGAATTTCCACTCAGCCAGATTTTCTCTAGTTCTGGATGATGTCTGTTCTGTCTTTTAGCTGTAGTTTTGAAATTGTTGTGCAAGGCAGCAGTTTAGGTGTTCACCTATGCTGCCATCTTGGTTTCTGCTTCATATTTCATTTTGCTGGAGGCCCAAACTACTTGTACTAGGCTGAACCAAGTGGAAAGGATTAAAGGAATTTCTCTGCAACTGCCAATGATTCTTTATCTTAAAAAAATCTTTTTGCCGAAACCTGTTTGGCTCAGTGGATAGAGGGTCAGCCTGCGGACTGAGGGGTCCTGGTTTTGATTCCAGTCAAGGGCATGTATCCTGGTTGCAGGCACATCCCCAGTGGGAGGAGTGTAGAAAGTGGCTGATCGATGTCTCTCTCTCATTGATGTTTCTAGCTCTCTGTCCCTCTCCCTTTCTCTCTGTAAAAAATCAATAAAATATATATTTTTTTAAATCTTTTCTTTCCTTAAAAAATAAAAATAAATAAAATTGAAATAATGATGAAAATAAAAACAGTAGATGCCATATCATCACTGAATTGTCCCCAAAGCTAGAAGGTGGGGGAAGAGAGCCACGTGGCAATCCAGTATGGACACTCACTCCCTCAGAAAGCCATTTTAAAAGGTCTCATCTTCACCATACTTAAAGATGTTGGATATGACCTGGGGAAAAATAAATCAAGCTTCTGAGCCAGGCCTGTCAGCTGGAAACTGGAAAACTTGGAAGTTTACTAAATCAAATGATAAAACATTATATATAAATATATTGAAGTGATATAATACTGAAATGTTGATCTGAGTATGCCTTGTATGAAGTCAAGAGGATAGGATTTAATCTATTAATTGAATATGCCTTGTATTTTATTTGAAATGTATTCTTAAAAATGTAAAAGTATTATTGATTTGAGAAATGCTATGTATTTAATTTGTTACCTAAAATTTGAAGCTTTGAAAGTTTAAGGTTCTGATTGAATTAGAAGAAATTATATAATTGTGGTAACTAAATGCCTAAAGTATAGCAATTTATTTTTGAGAAAGTAATTTTTATGTTTTCTCTGATAATTAGGAATTCAAAATATGTTAATTATTGGTCTAATTTAAAAAGAGAGGATTTTGATGTAGTCTCAATTGTTTATTTTTTCTTTAGCTTCCATTGCCTTTGGAGCAGTATCAGTGAAAAAGTTTTTTCAGCATATGTCTGAGATTGTGCTGCCTGTGGATTCCTCTAATATTTTTATGGTTTCCCTTTTAATGTTTAAGTCCTGTATCCATTTTGAGTTTATTTTTGTATTTGGTATAAGTTGGTAATTTTGCTTAAAATATAATAGCAAAACTTAAAGACAGAATTTAAAGTAAAAAAAAGCCCAAAGCCTCCTGCAGTTTAAATAGGTTGGTTGTGGGGCAGCATTTGTGCTTTGTGATCAGACCTACAAGATTACTCAATTTGCTTGCTTTGCTTTTTTCATAAAAATACTTACTAAAATTACTTTATAAATTAGCTTTTTAAAATATAATCAAGGTCTCATATAAATTAAATTACATGAGAAATCAATGTTTTTATAAGTAATTGAATCCAAGTAAAATCTAAGAACAGATTAGAAGCCACCATGAGGACTGCCTGGCTTGGCAGCTGCCATGTTGGCATCATGGCTTGCAACTCCCATGGGGGCTGCCATCTTGAAAGTGCAAAGGCCAACCCCCTTCCATTGAATAAGCCAATGTCTTTGTAAGGAATTTGATTAAGTTTTCTAAGAAAATTACTGAGACATCCCATAATCCCTCTGTATATGCAAATAAGGAATACTTTTTAAAAATAAAATTCTAGAGGAATCAAAGATGGCAGCATAGGTAAACACCTACACTGCTGCCTCGCACAACAATTTCAAAACTACAACTAAAAGACAGAACGGACATGATCCAGAACCACAGGAAAGCTGGCTGAGTGGAAGTTCTACAACTAGAGGGAAAGAGAGGGGCTCACGGAGACCCAGAGGAGCTGCAAAAAGCTGAGGTACGGAGACGCACGTGAGGAGAGAGCGGGTGCTGGAGTACCTGGCTGGCTTTCTCTGGCAGGAGGGAAATGGAGACTCTCAAAGGCATTGAACTCCTTATCCTATGACACTAAACACCAAATCCAGCCAAAACTCATACGGGGGGAGTTTGGACTGTGAAAAGGGAGAGGTGCACGGGAATTTAGGGGAGTCGCAAAAGATCAAAGGCCTGGTGGCGCGCACGGCACTGCGCGCAGGACAGACTGCTAATTGTGCCGCTGGCTTTCGCGAGTGGGCGGGAGACAGACCCTCCCAACTGTGCCACTTCTAACTACACTAAACCCCTGTTTCGGACGAAACCCTGGAGACCTAGACTCCTGTGGTCCTGGTGCACAGGGGAGCTGGAAAGGCAGCGGTTAGAGGCACTGCGGGTGCGCACAAGGACCGCTCCAGCGATTACCCAGTCATGTGAGACTCAGGGGCCATGGAGGGCGGGGCCGACTGGAAGGCAAGGCGGTCTCTTAAGCCCTGAGACTCCACCCTTCCCAAGCTCAACAGAGGCTTCTGCGGCTTTGCACGTCTGGTATCATCAGGCTGAATCCAACAAAGAAGTTTCCCCGGCATAGTGAAAATGCCGAGATAATGGAAGGGATTACAAACAAAAGAAATGGAGGGAAAAAAACGACTGGATATAGAGTTCAAAACCACGCTTATAAGGTTTTTCAAGAATATGCTAGAAAAGATGGATAAATTTAGTGATATCCAAGAGGAGATGAAAAAGGACCAACTAGAGATGCAAAAGATTCAACTAGAGATGGAAAAGGTCCAACTAAAGATGAAATAAGACCAACTAGAAATTAAACATACACTGATTGAAATAAAAACTATTATACAGAGTCCTAACAGCAGAGTAGAGAAAGGCAAGAATCAAGTCAACAATTTGAAATATAAAGAAGCAGAAAACACTCAACTGGAAAAGCAAGAAGAGAAAAGAATCCAAAAATGTGAAGATAATGTAAGGAGCCTCTGGGACAGCTTCAAGCATACCAACATCAGAATTGTGGGGGTGCCAGAAGAAGAGAGAGAGCAAGATACTGAAAACCTATTTAAGGAAATAATGACTGAAAACTTCCCACATCTGGTAAAAGAAATAGACTTACAAGTCCAGGAAGTACACAGAACCCCAAATAAAAGGAATCCAAAGAGGACCACACCAAGACACATCATAATTAAAATACCAAGAGCAAAAGACAAAGAGAGAATATTAAAAGCAGCAAGAGAGAAACATTTCATTACCTGCAAGGGAGCACCCATATGACTGTCAGCTGATTTCTCAAAAGAAACGATGTAGGCCAGACGGGAGTGGCAAGAAATATTCAACATGATGAATAGCAAGAACCTACAACCAAGAATAATCTATCCAGCAAAGCTAACATTCAGAATTGAAGGGCAGATAAAGAGCTTCACAGATAAGAAAAAGCTAAAGGAGTTCATCAACTCCAAACCAGTATTATATGAAATGCTGAATGGTACTGTTTTAGAAGAGGAAGAAGAAAAAGGTAAAAGACAAAAAATTATGAACAACAAATACATATCTATCAACAAGTGAATCTAAAAATTAAGTGAATTAAAAATTTGATCAACAGAATAAACTGGTGAAT
>JAAGEH010000031.1:11613816-11700921 GCA_011751065.1 Lasiurus cinereus
AAAATCATAAAGCATCAAACAGACTGTGAAATTACAGCAGAAAGATTAAAGTTAGGTGAGGTAGATAAGTGATCAATCAAAGGACTTGTATGCATGCATATAAGCATAACCAATGATCACAGACACTGGGGGGTCGGGGTATGCCTGGGAGGGAGGGGGGCAATGGGAAGATATGTATAAAAAAATTAATAACAAAAAAAATCAATAAAATATAAATAAATAAATAAATAAATAGAGTAAGTACTACACAGAACAATTTGAACACTCACATACTTGGCAGATTTGGAAAGCTAACTTCTGCTCTTTCACTTACATTACCTCCAAATCAGAAAAGAAGTAGTCTGGGATAATGACCATCATTTTGATCATCTTACTGTCCTTGGATGGCCTTGTGAAAAGATGTCAGAGTGACCCAACCCATCAGTGAAAACGTTTCTTTGGCAATAGTTTAATCAGTAAGATCAATGTCACATGAAAAACAGTAATCCAGAATGTTTACAGTATGTTTTATTCCGAAGAACTCACCCACACGTGTTTGTCTACTATGTGTCCCTACCCCAAATTTTACCACCCCTACAAAGAGCCTATTGACTCGGGCCATGAAATACTAACCATGGGATGGGTAGTCACATATTTCCAAGAAAGAGTTCATGCCCCCAACAGGAAAAAACAACACAAAACAAAAACCTGGAACAGGCAACCATTCCTCTGTTGTGGCTCAGTTAATAGCTTGTCCTCCTGGCCACGGAAAGGTCGCAGATTGAATTTCTGGTCAGGGCACATGCCTACATTTCAGTTTGTGGGCTCATTTCAGTAGGAAGTGTGCAGGAGGCAGCCAATCCATGTGAGAGGCAGCTGACTCATGTGAAGTCAGCTGATCCATGTAAGATGTTTCTCTTTCTTCCTCCCTTTCCCATCTCTCTGAAGTCAATAAAAATACATTCAAAAAAATAAACAAAATATACAGAGAAAAATAAAGATTCTAAGGACTTTCGCAAAAAAAAAAAAAAAAGATTAGACAGCAGCTGCAATGCTATACTGCTTTTACATATATTTGTGTGACTTCAGCCCACTATAACAGTTCTCTATGGGATTGGAATAAAATCAAGATGCACCTATAGGGAACATGGCATAATAATAATATCAGTATAGACTTAAAGTGGCTACACAAACATGTGCAAGCCATTCAGAATAGTCATGATGAAATTATATATCTGGAAAAACTGGCAAAAGAATTGCTGGATGATTTAAAAGAATTTAATCCATGGAATATGTTTAAAAAAAGAAAAACATCTC
Organism: Lasiurus cinereus; assembly: GCA_011751065.1. Taxonomy (NCBI): domain Eukaryota; kingdom Metazoa; phylum Chordata; class Mammalia; order Chiroptera; family Vespertilionidae; genus Lasiurus; species Lasiurus cinereus. Next base: position 11,615,113 of record JAAGEH010000031.1, read on the forward strand.
CTGGTACCTAATTAATTCCTTTGTGTATTATTAATCTTATCCTGCTTTTTTTTTCAGTCATCAGCAAGCTCCTGCAATCTCAAGTCCGAAGGCTCCAACTAGATGTCCACAAGCTATATTTAAAAATGAAAAAACGGGAGAGATGTAGAGAGGCCCCTGGGAAGGCACATGGGCATTTTTTAATTATTGTCAGTTGAACCCAGTGGCATCGGCAAAACCACACTCTGTAAACACGCCTTGCCAAAAGGGCAGGGGTGTTGTCAGCTTGACCTTTATTTCAGCCCATGGTGTGGGGAAGTGGGTTTTGATATCTAAATCCAGCCTAGCACCAGGAATGCTCAGGGCCTACTCAAGAATGCAAATAATTTCTTTTGTCTTGACCTTTTGGTGAAACTTCCTTGTATTTGGGGGTATAAAATAAACGCCCTGCATTGGCTCTGGGTCACTGTCTCTCCATCAGAAGAAGGCAGTGGTCCACCCAACCCCAGCTTTTCTTTCTATCTCTATGTCTTATCTCTTTCTTTTATTTATCAATCCCCAGCTGTGTCTACTCAGGAATTGGGCCGTCTCTCTAGCTGTGCTGGATGCAGAAAAGAGAAAATAGTTACAATAATGAGTAGAAATTAGGACAAATAGACCAATCTGAGTGCTCAGTGTCACAATTTCAAAAGTTAATATAAGAAGGGAGAGATACTTCTGAAAGTATATTAAACAACAACAACACAAACCATTTTTTTATTTTATTAGGTAAGGGACCCCCTAATCATCTGGGGATCTACAAACAGTATCAAAACTTTACAAGAGGGAGAATCCAAGATGGCGGCATAGGTAAACACCTACACTGCTGCCTCGCACAACAATTTCAAAACTACAACTAAAAGACAGAACGGACATTATCCAGAACCACAGGAAAGCTGGCTGAGTGGAAATTCTACAACTAGAAGGAAAGAGAGGGGCTCATAGATACCCAGAGGAGCTGCAAAAAGCTGAGGTAAGGAGACGCGTGCACTGAGAGAGCGGGTGCTGGAGTACCTAGCTGGCTTTCTCTGGCGGGAGGGAAACAGAGACTTCCAAAGGCATTGAACCCCTTATTTTACGACACTAAACCCTAGATCCAGCCAAAACTCATACGGGGGGGGGGGTGGAGTTTGGACTGTAATAAGGGAGAGGTGCACGGAAATTTAGGGGAGTCGCAAAAGATCAGAGGCCTGGTGGCGCACACGGCACTGGGTGCGCAGAGGACAGACTGCTGATTGCGCCGCTGGCTTTCGGGAGTGGGCAGGAGACAGACCCTCCCAACTGTGCCACTTCTAACTTCACTAAACCCCAGTTTCGGGTGAAACCCTGGGGACCTAGACTCGTGTGGTCCTGGAGTGCAGTGGTCTAGAAGCACTGTGTGCGTGCACAAGGACCACTCCAGCGATTACCCAGTCACGTGAGACTCGGGGGCCGTGAAGGGTGGAGCCGACTGGAAGGCAAGGCAGTCCCTTAAGCCCTGACACTCCACCCATCCCAAGCTCAATAGAGAGGATTCTGTGGCTTTGCATGTCTGGTATCATAAGGCTGAAACCAACACATAAGTTCTCCCAGCACAGTGAAAATGCGGAGACAAGGGAAGGGATCACAAACAAAAGAAATGGAGGGAAAAAAAAGACTGGATATAGAGTTCAAAACCACGCTTATAAGGTTTTTCAAGAATATGCTAGAAAGTTGGATAAAGTTAGTGAGAGCCAAGAGGAGATGAAAAAGGACCAATTAGAGATGCAAAAGATCCAACTAGAGATGGAAAACGTCCAACTAGAGATGAAAAAGGACTAACTAGAAATTAAACATACACTGACTGAAATAAAGAATATTATACAGAGTCCTAACAGCAGACTAGAGAAAGGCAAGAATCAAGTCAACAATTTGAAATATAAAGAAGCAGAAAACACTCAACTGGAAAAGCAAGAAGAGAAAAGAATCCAAAAATGTGAAGATAATGTAAGGAGCCTCTGGGACGGCTTCAAGCATAGCAACATCAGAATTATGGGGGTGCCAGAAGAAGAGAGAGAGCAAGATACTGAAAACCTATTTAAGGAAATAATGACTGAAACTTCCCACATCTGGTAAAAGAAATAGACTTACAAGTCCAGGAAGCACACAGAACCCCATATAAAAGGAATCCAAAGAAGACTACACCGAAACACATCATAATTAAAATACCAAGAGCAAAAGACAAAGAGAGAATATTAAAAGCAGCAAGAGAAAAACAGTTCATTACCTACAAGGGAGCACCCAAAGGACTGTCAGCTGATTTCTCAACAGATGATGCAGGTCAGACGGGAGTGGCAAGAAATATTCAACGTGATTAATAGCAAGAACCTACAACCAAGAATAATCTATCCAGCAAAACTATCATTCAGAATTGAAGGGCAGATAAAGAGCTTCACAGATAAGAAAAAGCTAAAGGAGTTCATCAACTCCAAACCAGTATTATATGAAATGCTGAAAGGTACTCTTTTAGAAGAGGAAGAAGAAAAAGGTAAAAGACAAAAAATTATGAACAAATACATATCTATCAACAAGTGAATCTAAAAATTAAGTGAATTAAAAATTTGATCAACAGAATAAACTGGTGAATATAATAGAATCAGGAGCCCAGAAAGGGAGTGGACTGATAATTCTCAGGGGGAAAGGGGTGAGGGGTGTACCGGGAGAGCCTGGACAAAAATCATACACCTATGGATGAGGTCAATGGGAGGGCAGAGGGAAGGGTGGGAGTTGGGTGGAGGGGAGCTATGGAGGGGAAAAAAGAGAAACAAATGTAATAATCTGAATAATAAATATTTAATTAAAAATAAAAATAAAAATAATAAAAAATAAAAATAAAGCAAAATAAAAATAAAACGTATGAATTGTTAAAAAAGAAAAAAAATACTTTACAAGAGATCTCTGCAAGATGGTTGCCTTCCTCCTGCTCTGCTCTCTATAATTTGCATGAATTCTAAGCTTATATAGTAAAACAGAAAGCAGTGTCCCCACCGCTTAATCCTCCTCACCCCCACACCCTGACATCTAGCTCCCAGGTTCAGTCAGCTTCCCTCTGCCCTTACCCTTCTTCTCTCCAGAGATCAAGGTTTTGAGAAAATACAATACAGGTTTGTGGGTTTGTTTGTTTTTCCCTTACAAAAAGCAAGAGGACTTTTGTATTGGATAAAATGAGATGACTGGTCAAAACAAGATCCCCAAGATGGAAAGAGGTGAAAACCTAGTAACAAAAGACAATGGAAAAGCCAAGGACTTTTGTGCCTTCTTACCAAAGTCTTTTAGTGAGAAGATCAATTATATCCAGGGGAATTCTGGATTAATAGGGCAGGAAGCTAGCAATGTCTTATTCCCCCCAATTTAAAATGCCCACTAAAATATCCATGAAGCTCTGAAAAAAAATGAAGAGTTGCACTAGCTAGGGAAACTGGGAGGTGGGGTGATGACTGCCTACTTCTAGTGGAGAAGGAGTTTCTGCTGTCTTTTATGGGGAGATGAGGTTGGACTAAGGAGCATACTCATGGTCTATATATATTATACTCTGTGATCCAGACAATGAAAGTGCCAAAAAAGATCAGGAAAACTTTTAATTCACTTCTAGCTGTCTTCAGCTTAGCAATACAGGGGCTGTACTGATCTGAAAACCGGAGTCTATCCATTAATACATTTACCAATTTATAAATAATTTTATAATTATTTATAATCTAATTATAAACAAGAGGGGAATTCATAAAAACTGTAACTGTATTTTCTAAGGCAACCAGGGTTCTGCTTCATTTCTTCTACCATCAGCTCCTCTATTTTCTATATACTTTTGGAGACTACAACTTGAGTACATCATATGGTCAGTGACAGTGGTAGTGATGGTTGGGCCAATGGTTCTTATAAGGAAAAGCTTCAAATATAAGCATGCTTGGAGACATCATATCTGAAATAATGTAACAGGACAAACTGTGAAGTCAGACAACACAGAAAATCAGAAACAAAATAATCAATTTAAGTGCAATAGAACCTAAAAATAAAACCACCATCAACACTATCAACTGCCCCATTTACTACACACTTATGTGTCAGACACTATCTTAAGTACTTTACATACATTATCACTTTATTCCTCATAGCAAACACAAGATATCATTCAAATTTGTTTGAAAGTGGCAGGTAATAATAATATCTATCATTTATTGAGTCCCTATTATCTATTAGGCATAAGTGTCTTATGTCCACTCTCTCATTAGATGAATGCCTACTAGGCACTAGAAAATGGGCTCAGCCTTCCCAATTCATTTTTCAAGGCTCAGTTTAAGCATCACCTCTTCCAGGAAGCCTTCCTAGGCCCTTATAATCTGGGGTAGGTATGCCCACTCTGCATTCCTCCTATCACTACCCTGTGCTTTTTATATCACAACTTTTATCTCATAACACATATATACACATACTCCAATACCAGACTATGAGTATTAGAAATACCACAGGGGGATGTATTTGAGTTTAAGCAACAGAAAAATGTGTCAATTCTGAATACAGTAAATCTAAGTTGTAATAGAAGGATGGAAAACCAAATGATAGTAAAATAAATCAGTTCTTAAATATCTAAAAATTAGAGAGTCTTGAATACCAGGGCCTTATATTATTACCACTGCTATTTTTTAAAAAAAAATTAAAAATGGTAATCATTTATTAATCTATATGGGGAAAAAGTAAAGTGGCCCTCACCTGAGATTAAGAAAATGGTACTGATAAAAGTGCCATTTCACACACCTTTTTATGCAAATACTTGGATAAAGTATGCAAAGTTGTACTGAATTATTAACAATACTATCTGAGAGCAAGGACTGCAAGAGAAATGTCAAGGGGAGAAAATCTTGAGTTTAATGGTGCCAAATGCCAAGAAGAAAACCAGGGCCTCGTCCCAAGGTTATTCATCAAGATAAGAGAGGCTAAGGCAAATATAAGAACAAAAAGTTCCCGCAGTTCTTACAACACAACTTAAGTAAACATTTATGAAGCTAATATATTTTGTTATAAAGTTTAACATTAAATCATTATAAACAAGAGGGAAATTCATAAAAACTGAAATTGAAAAACAATTCAGTAGGCTATAAGTCTACACAATGCATATGAAATTTCATATTCAACTATGTCCTCTGGCTTTTACCCAAGAACATTAAAAAAAGATAACAAAGAAGAAAAGGAAAAATGAATGTATAATTTAAAAAGAAAATACATTGAAAAAGAGAAAGGAGAAAATTAACATACATAAAAGATTGGCTTTTGAGAGATCAAACCAAAGAATCCTCAGCAGTCTGTGAGAACACAGGTACTATATCCTTAGCTCTGGTGGTCTGGACAGTGAATTCCAAATGCCTCTTTCATCTCTGGTCTTGGGGTCCTGTCAAGAGCCAGATGTAAAGCTTGTTTCTGATTTTCGGGTCACTACAGCAGAGAGAGAACTACCCTCCCTCCATTTCTGGAAACTGTGGGGATATATAACATCCACAGGACGTTATAGACCCCACATAAGATCAGTTGGGAACCACATAAGATCAGTTGGGAACAGCGTGATTTACTGCCCTTTTATCTTGATCACAGGGCTGATGCTTGTGGCACCTGGAGAGAATTTCAAATTATGGAAGTCCAATTTACAAGGACTCAGGCAAGTGTAGCTCCACTAGAAAGAAGATGGCTCTGCCCAGATTGGTGTCCAGGTGTACCACTTGGCCATGGGCCCTCTTAGTGTAAAGCAGTGGTTCCCAACGTGGGGCACATACCCCACAGGAGGGGACAATTTGATTTTTAAGGGAGGCAATTCAAGAATGAGTTATTAACAGTGAATTTTTGCATTTCTTATGGTTCTGGGGGGGGGCTCATATACAGTAAATACATATATATATTGTGATATATTTATGCACTTTAGTCCTCATATGTTCTGAAACTTTATTTGCCATTTTTTCATATCACTTCATATTGTTATTTTTTTAAACAATTTCATAGTGATTTCTTCCTTAGTATTTCAACTGTCCTTTTGTACTTTTATTTTTTTCTTTCATGGATACCATATTCTTTTGGAAACTTGTTTAGACCAAATTAATGGTCTTTTAGGCTTCCTCCATGTGAATAGGAGTTCACTTTTTGAAAATAATAAGAATTATATGTCATGGGGGGAGGGACATCAGGATTTTAAATATGCTTAGGTGGGACATGGCCAAAAAAAGGTTAGGAACCATTGGTGTAAAGTATCTGTCTTCCCTTTCCTCCTACTTTCAGAACCAATGCATTGTGGATTCCACTAGGAGGCACCTCTGGCTTCTCCCAAAGATAATCTGTGTCCGAGGCAGAAAATGTTCAATGTTTAAACACAAGATGGCAATATATACTGCTCTATTGCAAAACCCTTGGCCTTGTGAAGGGAGCTGAAGGGGGTGGGGAGTGCTGACTGAAAATGAAATCCACTTGAATTTTATGTGAAAAGTGGACATCATAAATATTTTGAATTTTTTGAGGAACCAATAATTATTTAATGCTATTTAGTCAAAATATTCAAAGTCTCCAGGTCTTGGAAGTTTACCATAGCACACATCCCCACATCTCACAAAGCTAGGGTATAACCCAGTCACCAATCTGCCTTGCTTTCCACAAATATCCCCTTTCAACTTACATGAGACATTTTGGAGTAACCTTTTCTTCAGAGCCAAGAACTCCTCAGCTGGCAGTTTCAGGACACTCCTGTGCTCCTGAATAACCAATCACCACAGGTCTTGGTAAGGGCAGAGGTCACCTATGCTGGCAGAGGAGAAAAAAGAAGCAGAAGAGAGCAAGTTTGAAAAGTAAGGAAAGAAAAGTGAGGTGAAGAGAAATAGACAAAATTGAGGCGAAATGAGGAAAGGAAAGGGAAAATAAAATGAGGGAAAAGAAGGGGAAGAAAGAAGTCCATAATAGAAAAAGAAAAATTGGGGCAGACAGGGGTAAATGAGGCAATACAGAAAAGGAGAAAAAGAAACGAGTCAAGAGAAGGGACAAAAAAGAAAGGAAGAAAGCGGAAATGGATAAAGAAAGACAAAAAAACGGAAGAAAGAATGGGAGGAAAAGCGCAGAAAGACTGAAATGAGTGAGGGGAGAAGGGCAAACTGGGAACAGAGAAAAAAAAAGAGGGAGAAGAGGCCTTGGCAACCGAGAGCCTGCGTAGGAGCTTGAATTCCCGGAAGCCAGGACAGCGATCTCCTCCTGTGGGGCTTAGGGAAGAGAGGAGATAGCAAGTGGGGAGAGAGAGGGAAAGATAAGTGAAGTGAGAAGAAAGGGACAAAACTGAGGAGATTTTGATCGTGCTTCTGTGAGTTTTGTTTAAGGCATTTATTGGGTACTCCTGAAGTGTGTCCCGCAAGCTCAGACTTTATGTAGGAGCAAACGTTTCTCTTTGTACCACCCCCTCCGCAAAGAGATTTGTGGAGCGCCTCGGTGTACGACAGTTACTAGTAGGGCTCTCGAGGGCTGTATCTCTCCTGTAGGGGGACCCGTCCGAGGTGGGATCAAGAATATTCGCCCTCCCACCGAGCTGAAGAACAGGGTTCTGAGGCACCTCCAGCCTGGTTACTCTTAACATTTGTGGTGGAGGATGCGCCCTGAGGGTCTAGAGAGCCTGAGCTGAAGCTCCAGCACAACTAAGTGGGCAAGGGTGCGAGCCGCCCTGTGGTGCGAGGGCGCGTGGGTGCGGCGGGGCGGGGCGGGGGTTTGGAGGCAGGACCGAGCGGGCTTAGGGCCGGCGCCCGCCCCGGGAAGCTGGAGCGGTCTCCGTCGGCCCCCGGGGGGTAATTTACTTGCCACGGCCCGTGCAGACTCCTGGGCGTGCAGCTCGCTAGCTCACTCGCGCTGGGCTTCTGCCACCATTCAGCCGGCACAGCCCAGGGAAGTCCGAGAGCGGGTGAGCCAGCGAGTCGAGGAGGGAGGGAGCAAACAGGGCAAAAAGAGGGCGTGCCCCGGCTCTCCCTCTGCCCTGCTGCCCTGCTGCCCGCCCTTCCTACTGCCACAGGTCCACCCCGAGTCTTGCTCACACTTAGGAAACTTGGGACGGCGCTGGGGCAGAGTGTGGCACCTCCGGGGCGGCCGGGCCTCTAGCGGAGTGGGAGGAGGAGGAGGAAGAAAAGGAAGTGAGCCCCAAGGATCCGCTCCGAGCTGTTTGTCCAGCTGTTTCTATTCGAACCCACAGCAGCACAGCTAGAACGGGCCCAATTCGAGGGTGGTTAGCTGGAGGCATTAATTTCCAACTCTTCTCTTAGCTTGCCTTTTCCAGACACCCTGGAGTCTCCTCAGGCCAACCTGGCGGACGCGCACCTGCCAGCCGCCCCAGACCTGGAAGGCCAGGCGGCCCCCGAGCCTGAGAAGATGGCCCAGCCCAACACAGACTGCCGCTCACCTGTGGGTCTTGACTGCTGCAACTGCTGCCTGGACCTGGCCCACCGAAGTGGGCTCCTGGGAGACAGCAGCGGGCAGAACAAGACCCCAGGCAGCCCCACCGTGAGCAACTTTAGGCAGCTTCAGGAGAAGCTGATCTTTGAGAACCTCAACACTGACAAGCTCAACAGCATAATGCGGCAGGATTCGCTAGAGCCCGTGCTGCGAGACCCTTGCTACTTGCTCAACGAAGGTATCTGCAACCGCAACATCGACCAGACCATGCTCTCCATCCTGCTCTTCTTCCACAGGTGGGTGTCTGAGCAGATGGGTGGGCATGCGTTCTGGCTCGCACCAGCTTCTGCTGTACACTCACCTCGGACAAAAGGGGCTACCAGGAATTTCATGAGGGGCACTAAGGAGGCTGGGCTCTCAGGCTGTTGTGACTGACCCCACGGGCTACCTGGAGTTCTGTGCAGTGGAGGGGAGGTCTGGCAGGTGAGAACTGTATTTGGAAGTGTGCCTGCAAGAAGCTTTCCTAAATAGGTGCTGGAGCCTAGAAAGTGGCTAGATTCCTAGATGGTTTGGAACTAGCTGGAGGGCAACCCCTCCTGCAATGCATAATTTCCACTGCCACTTTGGAAATTCTGCTGTAAGATGCTCTTAGGATCTGAGTTCCACCCTTCACAAAAGCCCATTTCTAAATATGCAAACTCAGATTGAAACTTCAAGGGCTTTGAAATTACTAAATGCCACTGACTGACAGTGAGGCCAGGGAAAATGTCAAGACATACTAAGATGTGCAGCAGGTGGGGAATAAGAAAAATTATGCAGCCTTGAGAATTTCTTGAGACTCTGGATGGGATACCCCCACCTCCTCCATGTTACGTCTTTTCAATTTCCAATGATGACTAAAAGCAGCCCCGGAGAGCATCCTAGGATGGGAGGGTGGATGAAACCATGTCATCGCAGATGTTTGTTGGAGTGTGGAGAGTGAGGGTCAGACTTTCTAGAAATCCTGAGAAGGGCAAAAGGAAGAGATAAGGGAGGAAAGAAACACATTGGGAAGCCCCAAAGTGTCTATATGGTAGTCCTCTAGTCTGAGACAGACTGATCAGAGTCAGTCTCGGGGGTACAACAGAGGCAATTTCGAGACAGGCGAGACAACTTCAGGAAACCCAACTGCAGTTGGTTTGGTGTTTTTGGAACCATTATAAAGGGCACAGGTGTGTGTGTGTGTGTGTGGTGTGTGCATTTTGTTTTTTCTCAATGATGCAGGTTAAATGCATGAAAGAGAACCCCGTGGTGGGAAACCTGGGTTATATATAATACAAGTTATAGCCCTGCCTCACTGTATGAGCCTGAGCAAGTCACCTGACTTCTCTAGTCTCTAATGTACCTTCTGTTTCTGATAGTCCAGGTCATGGGCAAGTGGTGTGCTCATACAAGGTAATAAGAAATTGTGAGTACCACAGAATACTTGAATAATTGGATGGTTTTCCAGTGAGTCACAAAAAAGGGAATTTTAAAAGCAATCAAAATAGGCAGGAACTACCCTCACTTAAGTGTTCAGACTAGGTTTACCACTGCAACCCCAGAAGTTCCAGGAGAGAACAAGTAGGGCTGCTGACTTTGTTAGCATTATCATAACAAGTTGTATTTCTCAGGCATTTTCCACCCCATCAAAGCTCTTCCTCATCTATTATTTCACATTAGGTATAAATTTATTTCATTGTCTTAAAAAAAAACACAACAAAACTAGGTCCTGTTCTAGTGGGTTTTTTAGGGAATCTTCATTTCTGATGAAAGATTAGTATGCTGTAACCCCACCAAGCAAAAGCCCTAACAGGCTCTTAACAATCCAGCTCTGCTTGGTAGGAGAGTGGCAGTGAGGAAGGGGTGATGGAGATACCTAGAAAGAGCTCCTGTCACATTTGCACTCTTTGAACTAGGAGAGAAACTGCTCCCAAGTGGCCTTATTGATATGTAAGAGGGGACACATCCTCAGTTGGGTTACTAGGCTTGGGACCTGGGAGGGTTGGATCTAGGTGAGTGAGGTATGAGACTGAGAGCCTGAGATCAAAGTGTTCACTTGTGCCACACCTTGGGAGGCTTTCTGGTTGTCTGGGTTTCTCCAATGGAAAGACCTCCTTTGTCACCTAGTCCATTGACACCTGTCCTGGGGTTTGGTTATTGGCAAAGCATATAAATGACATAAGGTAGGGGTGTGGGTGTATTGAGGGCATTGAAAGAGGGAGCAGAGTGAAATGTTGGAAATGTGGACCTGAGCACCTTGCCTCCTGGGATCAGAGCAATTTAGTGTCCAAAACAGATAAGCCTTTCTTTCTGTAAGGCTGGGGAGTGTGGCAGGGTCCTGTGGTAATTGACTTCTAGTTCTAGCAGGACAAAATGTGCTTACATTTTTCTTGATAACTGAGATATTTGAGGTTAGGAATTCTGAATTTGCTTCAGGTTTTACCTAGAATGATATGCTCATTAGAAGAAGTAGGAGACCATTATTGCTGGTCATGGGACTTTTCCAATATCTGAGCTGGAAAGACTTCTCCTGAGTGAAAATTTTCTCTTTCTTACTTCATTTATTCCCTGGATTTCTATATTTATACTTAAGTCATCAGTTTCACTTCTATTCCATTTAATGCTTTGATATTTCAAATTCCTGTTGGGGTGTGGTGTATTTTTCTCCTTTAATTTATCTACTTTCAAGGCTACCTTTTCTGGAGAAGACTCTCGCTCCCCCTCCTCCTGCAGTCCATTTTCCTCCTGGAAGGGTTCCTATATTCTTGGGAGGGGAGAGGCACATTCTTGATTTGTCTGGTTATCTCCCTTGACCCCTTGTTCTCAGCTTAGTTCCCAATGCCCTTGGAACACAAGAAAATAAGCAGTTTGAGGGTAGGCAGTGTGTTTTACACTCATTTGTTTTCCCCTGGGTTTCTTAGTTATTTAGCCTGTATGCAATAAAGGTTTTTTTGATTAGATTACTGCTTAATTGTTGGTGTAACAGTCGTAAAGTGTAAAAAAGCAACTTTAACCTAGTCTTGGGAAATCCTTATTAAGGTTTAAATGTGATTTTTGTGTTTGTTTTTTGTTTGAACCACGTGTGTAACTCTAATAGTCTGGGAGAAGTCCTGATGAACAGTGCTGTATGTATACTCATAACTCAGTGGTAATGGGCATGTGGCTTGTTTGGTATGTAAATGGTTTCTCTAAACTATTGAGATGTGTGTTTTACTAAACACCATCCCTTTAATCTTGTGTTAGGTAACTAATAACTATAATAGATTAATAGCTAACATTTATTGAGCATTTACAGTTTGCTCTAAGCATTATATCTGCCTAATCTCATTTAATATTTATACTAACCCATGAGAAGGCTACTATCACCCTTCTTCATTGTATAACAAAGAAAATTGAGGCTTGGGAAAAATAACTTGCCTGATACCTCACAATGAAAAGCAGAGGAAAATTCTACCTAAGATTTGTCAGACACTAAATAATTGTCTATTAAGAAAAAATTGTTAAGCAGAGGTAAATATTACCTGAGAAACTAACCAAATGTTTAAAACATCCGTATTAGGTAGGGTGACCAACCATACCTTTTGGGGACATGGGACTTTCAATGTTTAAACTGGGACAGTCCCAGAGAAACTGGAATGGTTGGTCACCCTATTATAGTTGGTCACCTTATCATTTGAATATACTTCTAAAACTGGAAAATTTAGGAGGCAGATAGAATATGCTGGGCAAACATTAAATTTCCAATTTAAATGTAGCCTATGAAAAAAACTGGTAAAGTTGAAATTTGAGGGGCCTTAATTCTTTGATCAATAAGGGGTAGCAATCTGAAATGGAAACTTTTGCCATATTCTGTTGTTGTCATTGTTGTTGCTGCAATTCAGATTTACTTCTAAGATTTTATCCAAAACTTCTTAATCAGCTCTATTTTGCTGCCTTTGGCTCCCAAGCATACTTACCTGCCCTGGGTAGTCTGAGATATTCTGAATTGGAGTTCCCTTGTACCTTTAAAAATCTTAGGAGCCTGCCTTTAAGCTTCTGAGCTGACACCAATTGGTTCCCACATTTAGATGCTCAGAAAATGATAATAGCAAAGATTTCTAATTGCTTTACATGTGCTAATTCATTCACCCTCCCCTACTGAGTTGATATATAATAGTAAAGGGAGCGATCAGGTTTCCAAGAAAAAAATGCAAAACATTATTTGTGCTTCTCTAAGTTCATGATTTCATAATTGTATATTCCTGGATCTGACTTCTAAGGATGTAGCTACTTATATGGTGTGATTTGAGGGGCCAAACTACTCTCTGGGCCTGCCTGCTATAATGCCTAAGATACAGTTTTCTGTCTAGGAACCATTTAAAATTCCTCTCCCATAGCACAGTGGTATTCTGATCACACCATGAGAAACTCTGAATTAGAGATCACAACCTTTGTCAACTAATTTGCCAGTTGATTTTGATGATGGAGTTCAGCCTGACATTCTTTGCCTTTGTGATTTTTGCTTTTGGTATCAAGCTTGGAAAGTCCTTCCCTAGTCTAAAGTAATATAAAATAACTATTTCTTAAGTGACTACTAGTCTAACAAAGAATAGGCACTCTGATTAAGGCATTTTCTATTAAAAACACAATGCATTTGCAACTTAACATTCATGGTTTGAATACTTCAAGAGAAAGTGATGGGAGATAAACTGTCTTCTTGCTGAGGCACAGATGTGAATTCCACATACTAAGAGGCTTTTGCCTATTAGTGATCCTAGTGCTCTACCAGCACACACACCACACACACACACACACACACACACACACACACACACACACACACATCTATCTATACTAAAAAAAAGGGTAATATGCTAATTAGACTGGGAGACCTTCTAGACAAAACCATGGTGGCAGGCTGAGGTAGAGGCAGTTAGGGGCAATCAAGCTAGGAAGGGAGGGCAGTTGGGGGTGAATAGGCCGGCAGGGGGGACAGTTGGGGGCAAGCAGGCTGGTGGGGGGAAAGTTGGTGGTGAGCAGGTCAGCAGGGGGAAAGTTGCAAGCAGGCTGGCGAAGGGACAATTGGGGGTGAGCAGGCCGGAAGGGGTGGACAGTTGGGGGCGATCAGGTGGACAGTGAAGGCAGTTGGGGGTGAGCAGGCAGACAGCAGAGTGGTTAGGGGCGATCAGGCAGGCAGGCAGGTGAATGGTTAGGAGCCAGTGGTCCCAGATTGTGAGAAGGATGTCCGATTGCTGGTTTAGGCCTGATCCCCAGGGGTCCCAGATTGGGCTAAGAAACAGCTCCCTCCCCAATGCATGAATATATATATTACTATATATATAACATACTACATATATAGCAGTAAATTGTATAAAACAAAATTTGCTACTTTAACCATGTTAAGTATATAATTCAGTGGCATAAGGTACCTTCATAATGCTATGTATAACCATCATCATTATCCATTTTTAGAACTTTGTCATCACCCCAGACAGAAATTCTGTACCTCTTAAACAATAACTCCCCATTCCGACCCCCTTCCATCCCCTGGTAATCTCTATTCTACTTTCTGTCTCTGAATTTGCTTATTCTAACATTTTTATATAAGTTAGAATCATATAACATGTGGTCTTCTGTGTCTGACTTGTTTCATTTAGTATGATGTTTTCAGAGCTCATCCATGTGATAATATATATCAGTGTTTTATTTCTTTTTATGACTGAATAATATTTCATTGTGTATATATAGCACGTTTTGTTTATCCATACATTTATTCATGGACACTTGGGTTATTTCCACCTTTTGGCTTTAGTGAAGAATGCTGCTATGAATATTGATGCACCATTATCTTTTTGAGTTCCTTCTTTCAAATCTTTTGAGTTTCTACCTAGACTCTTAGTTGGTCAGTGCCTCCTTTTCAACCCAATTTTGTGGGCCCCTAATCAGAATAAGTCCATGCAAATGAAGTAACTCTCATGAAAGGAACAAATATTTATTTCTTTGGGGAGAATATCCCCTCCCTGATCAGCTCCTAGTGCTAATGATTATAATGAAAAGAAAGCTAAGAAGTTTAACAAAGTAATAGAAATACAAGTTTTATGGGCAGGGGTGGGGAGAGATGATATGCTTTCTGGGTGCTCATGAATAAGGGACTGGCAAAAATTTTAGTGTCTCATGAATGGCCAGGGTCTACCCTGTTTTACTTCCCAGGGTTTACTTTTTAAAAGACTAACATGTGACATCTTTACTCATCATTGACTACTTTGTGAACATTTGTTTATTAGAACTTTGTTCAGTATGACAACTCACAGGGAGTAGGGTTCTCTGTGAATAGATGTGGGAGAGCCAAGTTTAGAGAAGAAAGGTAGGAAGACAAGGCCTGCTAGAGTATGGGGCTATGAATAGCATGAAAACTCAAGAGGTCTGGATGGAAGGTTCATGATCTTAAAGGAAGGTGGCAAGAACAGAGCATGAATTTACCTATTTTTCCAAGTTGCTAGGAGTGGATGCATTTGAGTCCACACCTCAGAAAATACCTCTTCCCAGGGTGACCTTATTTTCCTGCCTGAAGAGGAGGTTAACATTCCTTCATATATTTGCACTTCCAGATGAACTAATAAGCTCTCAATTCCAGATAGAGTGTTGGCTCCTTCCCAGAAAGTTCTGAAGGCCAGGCAGTCTGGGTAAATGGAGGTGGATGTGTTTGGCCAGCGCTGCTAGGGATTCTGGGTCCCCTGAGTGATGGAGCCCAGCATAACACTTCCACCCACCTGTAGGCTGTTTGAAAGGAATGAGGTTGGTAGTATCTGCAGCAGTGGTGGCTGTTGCACTGTGTTTGCTCGTTGTAATTCTGCTCCTACCTGAACTTTCTCCTCTTATGTAAGACATCCCTCAAGATAACTAACTACAAAGCCATAATCTGCCATGGTTGGCTGGGTTTACATAGCAAACTGTTGGTGTCATGCAATATCACTTCTTGAGCCCAGAGAAGCCAACATGCTGAGTGAGATGAAATTTGGGCCCATTTGGTGGGGCACTCTGTGTGCCTCAGTGCACTCAAGGGAGAGCATTCCATGATCACAGGGGTCAAAAAGACAAAATTTCCATTTTAGATCAAGTGAGCAATAATAGCCCAGGGACATATTATGCTGTGCCAATGCTTGTAATAATGGGACAAGTCTTAGGGCTTCTTTGAGGGGCCTTTGCTTTGGTACAGCAAGCCCTCCTTAGGGGGCTTCTAATGGGAACCTCATAAAGGCCAGGTTAGATCCCAGCCTCAAAACAGGTTAGATAAGAAGTGGGGCAGGAAAAATGGCTTAGAGAGGCCATAGTCAATCATGCCACAATCTAGTTTGGCTAAAAAGTCAGAGTGGGGATGAGATGGGGGTCTGTGAGAGTAGAAAGTAAGCTTTTCCTTGCAGGAGAGAATCTTATCAGCTGGCAAGGCAGATTCACTTTTATCTTCTAGCTGTAAATCCCTGCCCCAAAGTAACTATTACTCCTTTGGTAACAGTGCAAGAGGTGTGAAATCGCAGTCAGCACAGGAAACTGAATGGAAGCTTCCCATTGTACAGACACCAGCCCAAGGGGAAACAAGAGCTGGAAGCCTGTTTGGTCAGTCATGCCCTAGGCAGGCTATCAGCCTTCCTCCCCTGGGAGCTATTTCCTTAAATAGGCCCATCCTGAAATCAGGCCCTTGCCTGAGGACAGAGCCCTACCGGGACCTTCCCTATCCTTCCTCGAAAGAATTTACTCACAAAATAGCCTTGGGTATTCAACCCTGTTTCCTCTTGTCTCCTCTTCAGGGGAGATGGAGAACAGCTGTCACAGTTTAAGGTTCTGGTTGGGATTTTTGCCAAGCTCTCTTGGCCAGCGACTAGCTACAACTATCCCTGAGTAAGAAGGGGGTGAGAAGTGAGAGGAAGGAAAATGGTTCCAGAGGCTCCTACCTGGTTTACATCTCCCCCAATCCACCCCCCCTCCTCCCCACATCTCCCATTTAGTCTTACTCACAGACTAGGTTGGGCCTAGGCCAACCAGAGGGCCCTGGCTCATATCTCACACGTTCATGCCTAGTGCCTTATGTAACAGAGATAAGTTACTGAGGCATCAAGGGGCCAGGCATTCAGAAGCTTGCTGGGGATCTAAGTCCAGCTCATTATACTCCCAAAGGAAAAGCCTGCTCTCCCTAGGTCAGGCCAGCAGTCTGCTCAGACTGGGCTAGTAACAGGCTGAATAGGTGATCCCTCCATAACTTCCACATTCAGCAGCAGGCGGGTGAGCTGCTGTGAGCTTAATGTAGTTTCAGGTGTGGTGGGGGGGCGGGAGTGGTAGTAGTAGGTTCCTGCTATAACCTGACAGTATACTGCTGAGGGGACAACCTGGTACATTTAGATAGGCCCCAGAACAGATCTCAGAAATTCCTCTTTTTTTTTATTTTTATTTTATTTTATTTTTTTTTTTTGTATCTGCTTTGTTGGTTCAGGGATTGTTCTGGGGATTCCAGGCAGAAGGGTTTACTGGAAGCAGGGGGAGCTAATTAAAGGATGGCCCTAGAAGAGCCAATTCCCAGTTCATTCTTCATGAAGTCTCAAAGTCTCTAGGCTGGCCTGAATTCACAATGATTCTTAGTTTCCTTCCTAGCCCATTAAGTAAGTTATATTACTGGTATAGTGCAATTGGCAGCCCTATGAAATCAAACTGGCTAGATTCTATGACATGTTTTTCTAATAAGCTAACTTGACTATCTGCAACACAGAATAGTCCCATCAATCTAATATTCCATTGGCTCAAATTTTGTGACTAAACCAATAGGTCCTCTTCTTCTCTTCCCTTGTCTTTACTAGCCTGTCCCATTATGTTACCGGTCAGTAAATGACTCACCAGCTGAGGGTAGTTCGGGACACTTCTCTCCAGTAAGAGAAAGAGGTAGAAACAAGAAAATAACGCTTTTTAAACGGTGGTATGGGAATAACTGGCAGGCATGGCTGCATACAAAATTTAGATACATAAATCCTCAGACAAGTTCAAGACCACCCTCTCCGGTCCCAGGAGAACTGAGTACCCCAAGTCCCCAGCATCACGGCCAGAATCCAGTCAATACTGGCTAGCCTGAAGTGGAGGTACAGAATTTCCCTTTCTTGAGACCCCTCTCAGGCTTCCAGCTTCTTTCTTCTCCTAATCTGCCCTTTATTGAGTGCCTACCACAGATTTATCTACATGGGAGGTGGTATAGGCTAGGACTGGGGTGTAGGGACCTAAGAGTATAGCTAGTGGAGTGAAGCAGCTATATCCAAGGCTGGTATGGAACAAAGCAGTCCCTCTGGACCTCCTGTTCCTTGAGAGAATAGCCTCAAGCTTATGGCACCTTGGGTCTGCAGGTCCAGAGCTTTGGAAGTGGCAAAACAAACTAGGAAGAGGGAATTTCTTCATTGTGGCAGATTCCAGAAGGGCCTTAAAGAATGCGTTGTCTTTGGCATTGTGGGAAGAAGCAGCTATGAGCTATCTGGTTGGGAAAGGGGAAGGGAAACTTGCCAGTCCAGCAGTGCTCATGGGTAGGAAGGTGCTGGCTGACCTGGGTGGGGGTGGGGAATTGGTGAAGAAAACTTTCCATTCTTCTTGGGACAAAACCTAGAGTCACCAAGTTTCAGGAATGAGTAAAAGGCCCACTTCTCATTGTCCCTCTCTGAATCAGGGCAAGCTGACTCCTAGAATGCTCTCCTCAGGGACCTGGGTTAGCCCTTGGTGAACTGAGGCCTTTGAGGCCTTGGAGCAAGAAGGGACTTCCTTCGATGCCTGGAGTAAGCCCACTGGAACCAGGATAGTTGAGCTTGGTAGTACAGTGAGGGTGGGCACCAGAGGAGCCTGTGAAGTGTGGCTTCATATTTGCACACCTCTAGTCTTGGTATCTACCAGAACCTTCTGAAATGGGTAAAAATACCAAGGGAATGTCAAGTTGCTCTCATGAGAATATATATATTCTCATTCACCCAAGTCTCTCTGGGTGAGAAAATTGTTGGTGGATCCATAGGCTGTCATTTAAACCTTGTTTGCAGATTGTCAAATCCTTTTTCCCAAATACCCTATGAATGAAGGCCCCGAGGTAGGGCTGAGTAAGGAGGGAAGCATCAGGTAGATAGAAAAGGAGAGGAAGCTGGGGTAGCGAAAGGAACCAGCCTCAGGTCACTTGGTGAGGGAGAGTGCTGCTTATGGTCAGCACTTTACCCTGGTTTTCTGGAACCCTCTACCCCAGGTAGTGTCCTGAGCATCCGTGCCCACACCCTTTCCCACCACCAATGCTCTGGATAATTCACATTTCTTAAGTTCATGAACAGATTTAATCAACAACAAATATGTCTTGCACACCTTCTATGTGCCAGGCTCAGTGTTAGGTACTTGGAATAGAATGGGAAAGTCACGAAAGGCATGGTCACAGCCATCATGGAATAGCCAGTGGAGTGAAGAAGAGGGACATTAACCAAATAATCACACTAATGAATTTCAAACTAAATTCCAAGAGAGAAAAAGAATAGCTTCTGTCAGAGAGTATAACAAAAGATCAAACAAGGCTTCCTGTGGAAGTGATACTTGAGCTAATCATCCAGGCTAAATGAGACATTTTTAGGCATAGGACTCTCAAAGGAACCCCTGAAGTCATACCATGTAGGTAGCTGCTCACACCCTGGAAATATTGTTTTGGCCAGTGGGTCCAAAAGGAGAGGACTGACAACATTCTGACACAAAGAAGAAATGAATTTGAAGTCCACAGGGCAACTAGTACTTAATGTCATCCTTTGCTAAAAATAGTCCATGACAGTATAGAAATGTATAAAGGCTGACCCTGGAGACTGCTGATAAAATGGTTATTGCCTATAAGGAGGAGAATTTGTTTTTGTAAATTATTTACTATAAAGAAAAAAAGAAATAGGAGGGTCTTCTAAGTTTTCTTTTCCCTTTGTAGGCCTCCTTCTAAGTTGTGAATGTTTCTCATTGTACAGAGGCAGTGGGGCACAGAGTTTCAGACTGCACTTATTGTGGCACTTATTTTCTGGGCTGCAAATATCAGATATTTGTTTGAAAAAAAACAACAGCCTGAATGCAGAGGAATAGGGGACTACACCTCTAAGAAGAACAAATAAATTGATGGAGGAGCTCCAAAGAGCTTTCATTTGCAAGGGATGGCCCTACCACAATGACAAGGCAGGTGACAGCTGAGAGCCCAGTATGATCCAAGGGAGTCTTATTGTAAAGACTCCAGACAAGGCTGACAAGACTTCCTTAGACAATAGGAGGTAAAACTGAGACTTTAGGGGGCTATGGGGCTAGGCTATAGAAACTAAGTAAGTGATCCAAGAGGTGGAGTGAAGGGTGGTAGAGAGAAAAAAGAGGTTAATCTTCATATATAAGAAAAGTCGCAGCTCAGAGATGGTGACTAGCTGTTTCCAAACCACAATAGGAACAGAACAAGAGGAAACAGGCTTCTATTGTAGCATGAAGAATTGAGATTAGATAGCAGAAAGCATTTCCTGACTACAAGCATTGAAAGAAACTAGATGAAATTACCATGGGATGTTATATTAATTTATAAATTTGGGGATGGTGGTTAGAGTAACGATAAAGAACTGGATAAAAGTGTGATGGCTGGTTATAAGGACCATGGACAGAAAGGGACAGGTGGGGAAAGCAAAGAAGTCAGAGGCAGGTGCTTCCAAGGAAAAAGAAAGTGAATGTGTGTTAGATTAAAGTACTTTCAAAATAAAAATGTTTATAAAAATTTCCATTGGCGATCAGTCATTAAAATGAGCATATACTCTACTGGGATTGAAATGGTCTGGGGAAATAGATTAAGGAGCTATTAGAATCCATTCCCACATCCTTAGCATTCTCATTTCCTGGCTAAATTAGCCTCAGTAGGGGCACCCATCCTCCATAGTTTAACAATTTTGAGGACCACCCCTAAGAGCAATGGAGTAAGACTGCCCACTCCTGGAACTTGTGGAGGAGGATGATTTCTTCTTCCATGAGCACAACAAAGATTAGACACAGGCTAGCTACAGTGACAACCAAAAAATTAGGCAGGATCCTGTGGCAGGAAACTTAAAAACTAGTGGTAGAGACAGACATCAAATAATAATTACACATATAATCATATCATTACAATTGAACATAATGAGAGGAAAGTGCTAACAGGGCTTCCCTCAGGGTTAGGATTGAGGGACACCCACCCCAGTGCACAAATTTTGTGCACTGAGCCTCTAGTCAGGTATAAATAACTGAGAAGGTTTTCCTCCAGCATGGGGAAGGGAAAGCTGCTGGGAGGTTTGAAATTTTTACCAGAGATCAAAACTTACAGAAGTATATGGTCACCTACTGGCATAATTAGCCAATGGAGGATTCCAGAACATAGTGGAGCTAGCAGAGAATGCTTCTTCAAGACCATGTGCTTCTACCTTCCCAGGTTTGGCTGCCAGCACCTTCTGTCTCCACATGCATACTTAGGTAGAGACACAGATACTCAGAACTCATAGGGCTTTTGCAGAATTTGGTCTGACCCTCTCCAATTACAGAAGAGGAAACTGAGGCCCAGAGTGGGGTATGAACCTGTCCCAAACCAAACAGCCAATAAGTGACAAGCTGAAAAGAGAAACCATATCTCCTGATTTTCTGATCCAATGGTCTTCCAACTTCATGTCTCTACGCAACTGTGCACATCCCATCCCAGTAGGTACACAAGCTATCCATGCCAGGAGACCAGCTTTGGGTCCCCCTGATGCCAAAAACTGTGTTTTTTAATTTGATTCTATTTAATGGAATTGACCAGTAGTTTGGGTGTTATGGAGCCCAGCCCTGGAATCTTGCTTCTGCACAGGCTGGGGCTGTATGCCACAGCCACAGTCATGCAAGGGGGACAGAAAGGCCTGCTGTTCGGGTTGGAAAAGAAATCAGTTGCTGAAACATTGGTCTTTTTGAAAGTTCCAACCACAGGGGCTGGCTGGCAGAACTGCTGTCTGGGTCCTCCCCCTCCCCAGGATCCGGCCCTCCCCTTCAGTCTGGGAGTTAGTTTAGGAAGCTGGCCCAGCCTCCACAGAAGATCTGGAGGGCAGCACTCAACCCAGAAGCTTCAGCCTATCCTCAGATCCTGGGAGCCCCCAAGGCATTCAGAGCAGGGAATTTCCTCCAGCCTCCACAGCCAAGGCAGCCTAGGCTGGCCCTGAGGGTCCCTGAGCACTTTTTTTTTCTGAGCCTGGGAAAGTTTTCAGTTGTTCCCGAACTAGCCTGGAAGCTATAGAGAGGAGACAGGAGAGAAAGGAGAGAGGAGAAAGGAGAGGAGAGGGAGGAATCAACCCCAGCAAGGCATTCAAGGCTTTCCTAGGCAGTAGTGAGATGAAGGGGGAAAGGCTAGAAGACCCCCAGCTTGTGGAGGAGCCCCAGCTTGGGGCGGTCTCTGAACTTGAGGAGGCACAGTTCCTGGAGGAGCTACAGCTTGAGGTGGTGGAAAGTGGGTCAGATTTAGATCCAGAAGACCTGGGTTCGAGTCCTGATTTTGCCACCAACCTGATGCTTGAGCTTGAGTAAGTAACTCCCTGCCCTTCTGAGGGCTGCTTTCCCTACTTACAAAAGGAGGGAGGAGAGAGACAAGATCGTCTCTAGGGTCTTTTCCAACTCAGGTATTCTAGAAGACCATGCCTCTAAAATCTTGATGTGTGGATGGGATGCATGGACACTTGAAAAAGTCGTTGAACCTCTGAATGTTAGAATTAGGGCGTGGAGGAGATGGAATTCACATGAATAAGAAAAGGGGAGGAGGACATAGTAAAAGTGTTAAAAGTCATGCCACAAAGAGGGAGTCCAGGCTGAATAGAACATTAGAGACAATTTTCAAAACTCAAGGATGATGGGCTTAGAATATGTTAGTAATGAGAACCAGGGTGTTGGGGATGTGGTCAATGTGCAATTGCTTATAAATCCTTCAACCAAATGTCTCCCAGTGGCCCCTTCAGCTAAAAAACTCAAGTATTCAATCCAGAATGCATTTAATTGAGTTCTTCATGTGTGTCTTAGCAGAAATTCTCAGTTTAATTAGGGGTATTTTCAGGTCTTGCATATTTACATACAGATTTAAAACAGAGCCTAAGAACAGGGGTAAGATTGGCACCTTGTCTTAGAAAGCTACTTGCTTGGTAAATACCCTCATCAGACCCACTGCAACATGACTCAATTAGGGACCCTTTGAGAATTTGATGGCTGCTATATATAGCTACTCTATCCCCACTAATGCACAGAAGAGCTACTAAAAATCAATCTGTTTGGCGATTGTTGGTGTTTAATATTGTTGGTGTTTCACTGTATTCTGAATTATTCAAAGTTAGTTATCCCTCTCTAGTTTATATGGTGAGTCTATAAGCCATAGTAGGTGACACTTCACTAACCTAAAAGTTCCTTACTGGCCCAAGCATAAGAGCTCAGAGCTCCATACATAGAAAATCACCTCCAATGTCCTCTGCCAATCATGTACCCACCAGCATCTCCACTGTGGTGGAGACTGCAGTGAGGAGAGTAAATAAAGAGGAACCCCCCACCTGTGTATACACTTGTCCAGTGCTCTAGCACCCTTACTTTCACCACTAGACACTCTGATCCCTACCTGCTAGCCCTCCTTCATTCTTGGCTCAGTTTGTTCTACAATCATTTTTTTCCTACTCAGTTAATCAATCATAGATTACCTAGGTTGAAAGGGATCTTAGAATTCCCACAGGAACTAAGGCTGTATTATATAGAATTCTTGTGGTCCTCTTTGGCTCTGTAGGGGCTGCCAGAGGGGAGAAGAAGGGAGAAAGGAAGGAGAGAATTTAGAGAAGGAAAAGAGAAGTAGAGATAGATTATGCCACTGCTCTCACCAAATAAAAGGTTTACACCGCCAAACATAGCATCACAAATAAGAATCTACATATGTCCTTTAAAGTTTGCAAGGTTTGTGTCTGCATCTGGCATGTTTTTCCTCACCAGAAGGTTTTCAAGCTGGGCACCCTGAACTAAAAAGTATCTCCCCATGGGTGGAGGAAATTTGGGGGCTCTGAGAGTCCTGGGAACTGAATTGATAGAGCTCCCAGCTTCAGCCCCACTTCCCTCAGAGTAGTTCTGCTCCTTTAAGGACTTTGTATCCAGAGACCCTGAGAATGTCCAGGCTAAATTGGGGAGAGTGGAGGGAAAGATGGGGATGTTTAACAACAATTAAAAAAAAAGTTGTAAATCACTAATGACCCTAATTCTCCAGAGAAAACAGGAATCTCTTGGAAAGCAGTGGTGGGGTGGACGTATCCACTTGGCTTGAAGGCATCTACACTGAAGCTGGCTCCCTTGTTAGTCAGCTGATAGTCCTTGGGTTTAGCATTTATCAAACATACATCTTTCAGTTCAGCAAAATGCTTTGCCCCCACCTAAGTGTTTTGCTGTGGGCCTTCTTTGTCTCCTGACCACCCAGGAAGTAGGCTCAGGGAGAGGTGGGGTCACTGACTTCCCAAGGAGGATCGTGTTCCAGCTAGGGGGACCCATATACTCCAAGCTCCCCCAGCCACAAGTTCCTGGGACTTGTGTGAGCTCTGGGCTACTGATGTGGGCTTGAGGCACTCCATCTGAAGCAACCCCTGGGGCCAAAGTGGAGGAAGTCCGTGCCACAGAGGGCACTGTCTGAGTTAA
Source organism: Lasiurus cinereus (assembly GCA_011751065.1). Classification (NCBI taxonomy): domain Eukaryota; kingdom Metazoa; phylum Chordata; class Mammalia; order Chiroptera; family Vespertilionidae; genus Lasiurus; species Lasiurus cinereus. The sequence goes on from JAAGEH010000031.1 coordinate 11,639,239, forward strand.
GTGAGGTCTAGTGTGAAATTTTCAGCAGGGGAAATCGCTCTAGGGAAGGAACACTTGACTTACAATAAAGGCCCTGTGTTCTGTTACAAACTCCAGCATTGGCTTGAGCTGGCACCTGAAAGGAGGAAAATAATAAGGGCCAGGGCCCTAGCCTTCAGAGGAAGGCGAGAGAGGCAGGCTCAGGATGGTATCCTGGCCATTCAGGCAGTCTAAAGCCCTGTTGGCTTTACATTGGAGAAAGAAATAAAGCTGTGCTTGTTGACTGTGGGGACCATCTGCGTGTACTATACAAAGACCACTGTTTCCCCAATCCCAGTGAGCATTTGCTGGTGGTGTGCAAGATGATTTTGTGTGGTAGGTGGACCAACTTGGTTTTACTATTTTTATAGCTATTTATTTATTTAACATGTATTGAGGAGTAATGTATCTAATATATACACCGTATGATTTAAAAATATAAAGTGGGGGCATTTTTAAGAAGTGAATCTGCTTAAAGTTATTTTAAAGAAAATATGGAATACATAACAGTACATACTTAAATATGGCTAAAATCTTGGCAGTGGTAGGCAAATAACTGGATTTGGGGCTGTCACCAGAGGTGGGAAAGAGAAGCCAAAGGGTCATAAAAACCATACAGTATGGTTTGAGATTGTCTTGTCCATGTACACCTAGCTTGAAGGCTCCCGCTGACAGCCCTATACCAAGTGTAAGAACACCCTGCTATTTTTATATCCACTGTGTCCTACTCTGGCCCATGACACTCAACACTCCAGATTAGCAGCAGGCCTTTTCTTTGCTCCAGACCACTGTCTCTATCACATACTGGCACACACAAGGAAGCAGCCGCTAGAAGGTTGTTGGGGTTGCCTCATCAGTTTCTACAGATTTCTTTTCAGCATTGTTCATGGGCATATTCAACTCAAATGTAAGGAGGTATTTCCAGAAAACAAATCAAAGAGGTTGCAATCTTTTTCTGAAAGCACAAAGCCACAGTAAAAGGAAAGGAAATATGTCATTGCAACAATTTTGCATGAACTTGGGTCAATTTCTAGACAGATTTGGACAAGATTTGGTGGGGAATTTGTATCGAATCAAACTGGACAAGAGGGTTCTCACTTCAACTGGAAGTTTGTGATGGGCTCTTTGATCCACTTTCTCCTTCCATTGCCATGAGATAGAACATGATTATTAGTCCTGCTTCTTCCAAGGCTCACCTTGTGGATTATAAGGATGAAAGGAAGCAGAAGTGATCAAGGCCTGGTTTCCTGCCTTCTGGTTTGGTTGTACCTCAGGAGCCTTGCATGACTTTCCTATGTTATCTGGTCCCTACAACTGTCTTTAGTAGAAGGATCCAGTGAAGATAGCTGAGCTTCACATACCTCTAAGAAAGGAAATACCACAACATCCTTTCATTGTATAGTCTAGTGTTTAACAACCTTTGCTCTCTGAGACTATTCCTCATAAATTCTGTCCTCCAGCCTTCTTGTACATCACTTAATATGCTTAAATGATAGTTATTGTGTCCCTTTTTAGTCCTCTATCCCAAATTAGCTAAATCTATTTTTAAAAATAAAAAGATTTTTGAACTAGATTGTATTTTTCTCCATCCTTTAGACAGTTTTCAAATTCTCCATCAGAGATTTCATTCTATCCTCTATAACAGCTGAAAGTGTAGCAGGCACAACATTGCCTTTAGCCAACCACCCTAATCTCTTCTCTGATTAGTAACACACATTTTCAATATGGCAGGTTAAGAAAGGAGCAAAATTAACTGAACCTCAGAAGACTCAATCACCTGCCCTAATCCCCTGAGCTAGCTGTTTCACAGGAGACTGGAACAGTGTAGTGTTTCATTGGTGGCCAATGACCATGAAATAGAGAAGGAAGATGACCTCATAGTTCCTACATGCCTTTTTCCTATTTAGAGCATCCAGGGTTATGCTTGTTCCTTAATGATACCAAATTGTGTGCTAAAGTTTTGTTGCAGCCTCTGTCTTTAGCCACCCTGCCCACCCACATAGCCCATTCTTATATCTAGGTAGAATCACATTTTGATTATTCCTATATTCATTATTCACTTTGTGTATTATTCATAGCAGTCACTAAATCTCAGGTTCCCCTTCTTTTTAGCTAGTCTCTGAGTACTCAAGCATGCAGGGTCACTTTGACAGCAGTCCAAATCAAGCATAAAGAAAGAAGTTTCTTGCAAAAATAAATTATTCACTCACACAAAAATTCCAAATACAATAATAATTGAATTTCACATGGCTGGGGTAGCATCAGACATGTTGCATGGATAATCCAAAATAGAAGATAATATGAAAAAAAATCATGTATAGCTCTTTGAAATTGCACTATGGTTCTAATTTTTAAGTAGTTTTGTCTTAATTTGGGCTGATATGAAAATGGGCTTGCATCCCTTTTGTATACAGAAACTAGGAGGAAAACGGGATGCAAGAAGAAGCTAAGCTGAGGCCAACCATTGCCAGAGACATTTCACAAGTGGAAAATCCATCCAGAAATACCTGCGAGTTTGTTTTCAGATATACAGAAGTCTTTTCTGTATGTTTATAAAGTGTGTCATATGCTTGTTTATGCCATGGATTTGTCTAGGAAGGTCTAAGGGGCCTGTCCACCAGTACCTACTTTGACTTGGAAAGATACAGGGCCAGGGAGATGACAGGAAATCATAGTTTCTTTCTCCTTCACCATCATAGCTTGATGGCTCTGTCACTGGGCCTGGTCTGGTCACCTGACCTATGCAAGTCTGAAGGAGGTGGTGCAATTCATTTAAGGAAGATCACATCTGAGACAGGAAGGGGCACAGCAGCCTCTTCAGCCAAGGATTTATATATCTGTCACAGGAGGGAAATGTGAGCTGAGAAATGACTCCCAAAAGTGCTAGAATTAGAAGAGGCAGCCTTGCCACCTTTCAGTCAGTAGTGTATTCATTAGAATCTATGCTACCTCAGGAGACCGGCATCCTGGCCCTTCCTCGAGTCCATTATTCCTCTTCACTCCCTTCCTTCTTTACTGGCTCCTTTCTGGTCTGGCTCGGTGAAAACTTAAGAAAACAAATCAGACCTGGCCAGATGCACCCTGTCAGGGACCAAGCTGTAGGTGAAGGAAAGAGGGCAGAGGTTTGCTTTTTGCTTGGCAGTTAGAGGCCAAGGGGACTGGTCTCAGACTCTTGAGCTAGCCACAGCAGCTTGCAGCTGATGCCATGTCTCCACTGTGGTACTGGGGAAGCCTGGGTAGATGGAGTTCTTCCAGTGCCTGCAGCCAACAAAGGCCAGGGAACTCACTCAGTCAGGCTCTATCTAGACTTCAATATTGCTGTCTTTGTGAATTGATTTTTGCATTTTTACCTGCCGTGCATATTTTGGCTCTGGGACTATATTTGCTCCATATCCTTTCTCCTGCTGTGAGGCTTCCAGACCCACTCCTTTGGCAACCTCATTAGGCTTTTGTGATGGTGGTGCCTCTAGGGACTCTAAGCTGGGCAGCAGTACTCCATATTCAGGGCTCTAGTTGTCCAGATGGCTTCAAACCTCCATCAATGCAAAGGAACTCCAGCTGCAAAATCTAACCTAGCTGTCTTTGGGAGCACCCACTCCACTCAGGTCTGTTCCTGGAGACACAGTCCTCACCTCCAGATGCAGCTCTTTGTACATTCCTTTCCTATTGTTTGTTTCCAGGCAGGGGTTTGTCCAAGGGAGAAAATTCCACCTCAGTCCCCCATGACAAATAACTAAGGACTGATTCCGTGCTCTTCTCAGGAAACAAAGAGTGAGCCATGCTAGGCTTTGCAGCCCATTAGGGAAGGTGAATGGCACCCTCACTCCAGACCTCATCCCTCTCCAACCTGCACTAAAGGGACCATCTTGGTCTTGCACTGAGTAGGAGAAGAAGAGAATGAATTCTGAGGAAATACCCCCAGTCTGTAGAGAAATGGGATATCCCTTGTTGTGAACCTACTTGCTAAATCTAAAGCATTGTCAATTGGAGTAGAGGAAGCAAGGTCATCTCTCACAAACTTGTGAAATAGTGAGGATTTGTTTTTGACACTCTTTTCTTCCCTATTCTACCTTCTAGTACAAGATCCCTCAAATTATCCCCAGCTGCTCAGGGGAGCTTACACTAAAGGTGATAGGTCATGTTCCAGAACTTTCCTGATCTCTTGGAACCTTAATCATCTCCCAGTGGGAAGTTTTCTTTCTGCCACTGCTAATGTGATAGAATTAATCCAGCTGGTGGTAACTGAATGTCCTGCCCCTCCCCAGTCACAATTCTACCGAAAGGGATAAACAAAGTGAGAACTATAGGCTCAGCAGTGTGCTAGTGGAGTTGACCTTTTTGGGCAAGATTGTTCTGACCTTTAGCCCCTCAAATCATAATAACCAGGCAACCACCCTCTCCATATATGTGCAACCCCATTCTGAGGAATGTTGTTGACTTTAGCAGAGGGTGTCATAGATGCCAAGGCACAAGGGGGTGGGTGTCATGATGAAGGTTCCAGCCTTAGCCTGCAGATCAGGTAGCTGAAGTCGGCCTAGGCTTCTGTGTCTCCCTCCCACCCCTGCCCACCAGCCAGGCAAGCACTTGGAAGATATAGGGAGAAACTGTGTACCTGACTCAGTTGACTTCTAAAAAAAATCTGAGAAAGCAAGAACGAGGGAATTACTTGTAATAGCAAACCATTCTCCCTTAAAGGGAGGAGCTCTTACCACTTACAATACAAGTGTTACAGTCCTTCCAAAGGGTCTGTTGCAAAGCTATTTTTGGCTCATCTGCTCTTCTTTCCTCCTTGAATTCTGTTCCTCTCCAGGCCCCTCAGGAGCCCCCCTTCCACCTCCTTCCCTATGTCTGTGCTCACAGGCTTATGCAGGGGAAGTAACTCCTAGCCAAGTAATTCTCTCATCCAGCACATTTTCCGAGATGGTCTCGGTGCTCCCTTCCAGAAGAGCAGGGACAAAGACTGTCTGAGCCCATGTAACGACCACTTCCCCTCCACCCAAGCACACTGGAATTTCAAATGCTCTTGTTTCCTTCTAGCACAAATGGCTTTTGCTGCTGATCCTTTGTCCTGGGTTACCCATTTCCTGCTCAGCCCTGGCACAGCAAATGTGCCTCTGTAGCAGCTACCTCAGGGTAATTTGAGAAGGAACTCAGGGCCACCACATGTGGAAAAGGAATCAGAGGAAGACACATGTGGAATAAGAATCTCCTAGAGAAAGATGCTGGGCTTTTAGCAAATGGCCTGAATCATATAGAATTACCAGGACCGGATGTTTCTAGGATGCCAGATCATTTACTCCTAGGTGATTGTTTTTGTTGTTGTTGTTGTTGTTGTTATATCCTTCCCATTGCAGCAACTCTAACAAAATCTCTGACAATGTTCCATCTGCCTTAGGGAGTCACAACCACTAGTGTCCTGCCTGTGAAAGTCTTGGACACACATACCCCTACCCAACCAGGAACATTAAGCTTGTACCTATAGTATATGATCAGTTTCTGCTTAGTCATCAGTACCCTGTAGCTGAGCCTGTTTGGGTGGGGAGGGGAGGGATGTTGTTGACTTTAGCAAATGCTCCAAGAAGGAGCTGTTCTCTGTTTCTCCACCCACAACTGCTCAGATCTCTTTCTCCTTGTTTAAGTCTCTAACTTCTCGGCACCAATCATGGCCTCAATGTATACCCACTATGTGGAATGCAGGATTTGCTGTTGTGCTCAACCAGCATTTCCATCTCTCCTCCCATCTGCTCAAATGCTGGGCTTGTGGTAGATTCATATCTGCCTGACCACTGAGCTCAAGTAAAACTCCTTGACCGATTCCTTTTGGTCTTTTCTCCATGACCATGTCAGGGATGCTCATTCATGATGGGTCCACAAACTGGAAGGAGCTGCTTCAACAGATTCACCCTGAGGAACAACTCCTTTCTCCTCAAAGCTGAGAAAGCAGGAGCACTGCTCACATTGATTTGGTCTGGACCTTTGTTTTATGCATTTCTATATCCACATTTTTCATAGTCCTTCCAGTACTTATTGACAAAACTGAAACCCCATCCTAGGGTAACCCAAAAATACAAACTTGGGACCCTAGATAAAGCTGCTGAGTAGACAAAAGATGTTGCATCCAACCCTGTCTGCCTTTCTATAGCATTCTATCATCTCCCCCTTCTCTGTGCCCTGTACCCCCCATCCCTCCAATGTCCACGCTGTGGCTGCCTCCTGGATGCCAGGAGTACCAGTGCCAAGCAAGAGCTCCTGCTCTACACATGATTTTTTTTTCAGTGTATTCCTTTGGAATCTTAGGGATTAACCAAACTAATCTCAAGGGCAAGTGGAGGGCCCAGCCAGTGGTGCTCCATGCCCCTTGCCCCAACTTTAGAGTAGCTCTGCTTCATCTGTTTCATAAATTGGATTCACCATGTGAGACCATTTGAAAGAAATGGTCCACTTTTATTTTAATCACTACTCTAGGCCTTTCTCCATACTTAAATTGACCTACTCCTTTCTTGTCCTCTTTCCTCTGAACTCTGCTAGGGGACAGTTTGGGTAACACTAATCAAATAACCATCTCAACTGATGTGTTAACGGGCTACAGGCTGCCTGGCAATACCAGTGACTTCACTTGGGGAAGATTGGGAGGAGAACAGGCAAGTTGGCACTGTACTCCTCACATCACATGGCTGCTTCCTCACCCATCATTAATAATAATGCCTTGAATTTGCATAGCACTTGACAATTCCCAAAACACTTTCACAGACTTTATCTTTTTTGATCCTTTGGAAAGCCCATGAAGGCCACCAGGGTTGGGACTGTTATTTACATTTTACAGACTCAGGAGACTCTTGAGATCATTTACTACTGGCTTCTCTGTAGAGCATGCTAAAATGGAACTAGTCAGTTTGAGCTGAAGGGTGGTTAAAAAACAAACAAACAAGTGTTGGATGGAACAAGGGCTATAAAATCAGTGACAGGGGAAGGAGATGAGGCAAAACGGAACAACAGATCCACAGTGCCACCAGATCCACCAGCCTGGTTTGTGAAACTCTTCAGAAGTAGTATGAACTTTGGGAAAGGCTGACCCAAGGAGGCAGAAAGATTTTCCATTATCCATGATGGTCATTGCTTGAGTTCCTGAGCTAGCCACTACCTCCACCTTTTCTCACCTCGATTTTATAAACCTGACCTGGTCACACAGCTCTTTTGAGGCTCACAAAGCAGAATTTAAGTCCAAGAACTGGAAAGGCCCATAGAGAGCTGCATAACCATTTTATAAAAGGAAACAGATGCCTAAAGACAGAAAAAGTCTTACCCAAAGTTACACAGGGAAGCTGAGGCAGAGCTGAGTTGATATTCAGATCTCTTGACTTGCATTCCAGAGTGCTTTCTGCTATAACACTGCGTTCTCTCTCTCTCTCTCTCTCTCTCTCTCTCTCTCTCTCTCTCTCTCTCTCTGTCTCTCTCTCTCGTGTGTGTGTATAGGGAGTGTGTATAAAGGTGTGAAGAAGGGCTGTGTGTAGTGTCCAAATGCCTGTCTGGTGAACTGCTGTGGCCTGGACTTTGTATCCATGTGCAATGTCTGAGGCTTAAAGCTATTTATGGGGCCTGAGGTATGATAGGGTGTGAGAAAGACAGGGTTCAGGGTTTTTCTCCCAAGGGGATTCACCCACATAAACTGCTCCAGGTAATTAAGATCCCAGGAGAATTGGCAGCTGCTTGCTGAACAAATTAGACTCTGCCTTTATGGGCATGTTCTTTGCTGGAGATCAGAGGGCCTTCCCTGATGTTTGGTTCATTAGTCATTGTTCCCTGTCAGAGCAAGCACTCAGAAAATTGGATGTCTGGCAACAGCCTGTATTCAGAAATTCAATAGCAGCAGCAGCAACAGCAAGAGCCAAGTGTCTGGGACAGTGTTTTGTGCACAGTAGGTGCTTGGAAAAATGCTTGTTAGCTAACTAATGAACTAAGTAAAGAAAGCTTTTAGTTCTCCACACTATTCAGAATGAAACATTGTCAATAACAGATCTGATTGCTTTCTATCAAGCCACATTTGAACTTTTTAATGTGCAGGCTGGCAGCAGTTGGTTAAAAACTCAATGGACCCTAGATTTCTTAGGCTGATGACACTGTAGAGATCACAGTACCTGTCCTTCTTCACCATCTTGCCACAGGCCAAACCTGCCAGGTAAATTTGGGTAGACATTTTAGTATTGTTCTTAAATGTCAGAGAAGGGATTTGTTTTTGTTTTGTTATTTTGTTTCTTATACTAAATGTTCTTAGTTCAAAATACCCAAGATTCTTTGCAAAGGTCAGTTAGCATAGCAGGACTAAGAGAGTCTTAGCTTTTGGCAGTCACTAAAGGTTACCACTGGTGTCTTGTCTATAGGCCAAGGGAGTGAACTCTGTGAGGGATTTCAAATGTCCTTCATGAACTTTTCCACTATACTAAGAACCATTAAAAAAAGTACTTCTCTTATTCACCTAGCTATCCAGTGTCTCCTTTAAATCCTGCCCCAAGGAAGAAACACTAGAATTTGTTGAGCACAGATTCCTTTTGCCTTTGTTGGGAAGACGTATGTACTGTACATGACTGTATGTAGCTGTGTGCATTGTCAGGACTTGAGTGTGTGGAGGGGCTTTGGGTTGTAATGTAGATGTACATAAACATGTTTAAATCATGTCTAAAAAGTATGGCAAAATGTATGGTAAATGTATTTATTTATATGTGGGGGAGAGTGATACCTGTGTTTGTGAAGGAATAACTGGAAAGATGGCATCTGGGAGGGTTGGTGGTTTTGTGTGTGAGAGACATATTGTGGAACTCCATTTAAATCTATTCCTGTATTTTTGACTTGAGAATCATGGTGAGGAAGGTATATATGAAGGAGGTATGTGAATACGTGAGCGAGCACATCAGTGTGCATGTGTGTGTGTGTGTTGAGGGTTTGTTTGGTGTATATGTATGTACTATCTTCAAGTCTTAGGCTTGCCTGGCCACATTCCTTTTCCTTCACTCCCAGACCTTCTTAAATCCTCTGTCCCTGCTTCCTTCTCTTTAAGGAAATATTTTCTAGCATGTATCCCCCTTTCTCTGTTTCATGATCTCTATCATTCCCCACTCTGCTGCCCCTTCTCCCAGGTCACCTGCACTCTATAGCAACAAAATGAGGGTGACTCCACCATTGAGAAGAACAATACTAAGTGATTGGGAAACAATCTCTGAGCCAGTGAAATGTCTGCCTAAAGATTATTCTTGGAGCAATGGGAATCCTGTGGGTCACCCTTGGACATATTAACATCATTAAGAAATGTAATATAGATATTCAATCCTAGAGTTTGGGTGAATTAATTAAAGCCTTGTTTTTAGTTCTATTGAGAAGAAAAATCATTTATTATCTTTAGTCTGACCTTGTCCCTTCAAGAGAACTCTTATTCTGTTAAAATAAGGGCTGAGGTAGGCAATTCACACATGCTTGTATTATTTCACCAGTGGCTATAATTATAATAAATGAAAGTGACCTCGTTTAAACAAACAGATGTTTGGGAGTGACAATTGAAGTGAAAACACAACCTTAATGACTTAATTCAGTTGTCGGCAAACTGCAGCTGGTGAGCCACATGCAGCTCTGGAGCTGCTGTTTGCCTGCTGTTTGCCACTCTGTTGACTAATGAGTTTGCCGACCACTGCTGTAAGCCATTACCCTTACCCAGAAGTTTTGACTTCAGGTTAAAGACATTAGTACATCATTAAAATGTTTTTAAGTGTTTTTCCGTAAGGCAGTGGTTGGCAAACTCAGAAGCCGTATGTGACTTGCGAGCTGCAGTTTGCTGACCACTAACTTAGTTAATAGTAAGTAGGTCACTCTTTAGAGATATTAGCTAAATTATCAATCTTAGTAATAACATAGGTCTCCAGGTTATCTTTGTATTCTTCCTGTTAGTAATGAAAGATTTATAACTACTGAGTCTGTAAGGCCACTTGTAAAACAGGAGAGGAGAACAACCTAGAGACAGTTCTGATTGGAATGTGTGTCCACCATCAAAACCAGTCCTCATATCTTCCACGAGGTAAACTAATAAACAATGTATATTTAATACCCATTAATGGATAAACATGATATCTAATTTTAAATAACGCCCTATCAATAACTCACTCTAAATCTGATGTAGACACGCAGCTAAATTCAAGGAGACTGCCACTTCTCAAACAAACCTAGAAAGCATCCAAGCACCCTGTTGCCAAAAAGATGGGGGAAACAGAGTAGAGGATGCTGGGAAATGGAATGATCAGCTCCCTGGTTTAACTGCCTTTTGGTGTAATGCACTCCACCCTTGTCCCAACTGCTTATTTGTTATTTCATCAAGATGTGACAGGGCGGGGGTGGTTAAGTCAACTGACATGCTGGCTTTGGGTTGTCCTCCCTTCAAGAATAGCTCTTTCTTTGCTGCAACAGACACATCCAGCTGCAGATTTCAGTCATCACTAGATACACTTGCAGATGAATTCAGAAATTATACTGCCTTCTCCAATTGTTGTTACTGAGTTGAACAAGCACTATTGAGACTATCTTCTTGGCCATACCACTGTCCTAAGTGCCACAGGAAACGGGAAGAGGGGAGAAAAACCCACCAAAAACCTGCTTTCTACCCTTGAGGAGTTTTGGGTAAAGTTAGGAATATAAAATACATGCATAGAAATTGCTCAATAATGATGATAAAGATTTATGTCCACAAATGCAAAATAACACGTATCAAAATGTCCTATAAAATAATGGGCTCTGTAAAATGATATGTGAAATGAAATGGCAATTTTGACTCTCTGGAATTTTCATTTTCTTGATACCACAAGAACAAGGGGAATAGAAGTGGTTGGGGCAGGCTCCAAAGCATGTGTTTCGGTATTGGAAGTAGTGGGAATGATTGTCTTCCATGCTGAACTTTTTATTTTAATAGAGTTTCTCCCACATATCCAGATCACCCTGTCTCAGAAAACTGCATGTGCTATTTCCACACTGGCCATAGTGAAGGCTTGGTGGTTTTTAGTAGTGTAGGGTTGGACATATCAGAGATGGCAGGGTCAACTCAGCTTCATACCCAACTCATGGCTTGATCACAGGCCCAGTTGATTTAATTTTGGCCTGAGCATGCCAGAGTCAGCCTTGTGAACCTTCCCATCTGTCTACAGTCTAGCCCCAGAGCTTGCTCAAGGTTAAGAAAACTATCCATGGCTTATCACCGTTTCAAAGCTGGTAGGCACTCACATCCATTCATTTCCTTTTCCTGTTCACAACTAGAGTATTATATCTGGGCTAGAAAGGAGCAAAGTGGTACTAAAAGGAGTACAATGGCTACATACCTGGGTTTGCTCTCCACATTCCCCACCCCCTTACCAGTGGAGAAACTAGGGTTAAGTTTATATCCCCTCTCAGAGCTTGCACCCTCAATATGAGGAATACTCTATAAAAGGTAAAGACAGGGAAGAGTAAAGGTCCCCAACCCAACTCAGGCTTGACATTGAACTACAAGTGTAATGCCCAACTGGTACAATGGTACCAACAGGCATATCTATTGACAGGTGAAATGGGTCTAAAATGCTCACAGCCCATACACCTCTTTTGGTTATCCTCAGCTCAACTTACTAGGTTACACTGCTCACTGGGTCTACAGCTTCTGTGTACCCAAATCCCTGCTTGGACCTCAGGTTAGTGTATCTTCTTCCATCCATGACCAGGATCCAGAAATCCTTTTCTGCATCACTCTGGGCCTCAGTTTCCCCATATATAAGATGAAATGGTTGGACTAGATGATCCTTGAAGTGCCTTCTAGCTCTGTCATCCTGAAGTCCAAGTGTCCTCCCAGTCCTTCCTTTTTTCTTGAGTAAATGCTTTTAGGTCTGGGGTGGGGAGAGAGGCGGGGCAGAACAAAAGACTTTCAGTTTGTAAGTTGGTCCAAAGTTCCCAGGCTGTATTTATTTTTGTGTTGCATTTGTTTCTTTCCAACTGCTTTTTCCTATCACTAAGGGCCAGTGGTCACTCTGGTTTGGGCTGTAAATATGGTAGGGTGGTAGATCAGTGGTTCATGGCCATCCTGTGTTCCAGACAGTATAGCCACCTCCCCCTCAGGTTTCAGAAGAAGTTCGTCACTCCTGCTGGAGCCGCTGTCTCCTGCCTGACTGGACAGGGACCCTCCCCTCAGTGGCAGCCTGGTGAACTGACCCTGGGAGGGCTGATCTGAGACCCCCATCTGCTAGGTGTCCTGGGGTTGGTTGGGGTGAGAGTGGGCACTGTGCTTGGAGCTCCTGAGGGGAAACTTCTGGGAATGATATGAAGAGCCTGTGACCGCCCCTGGGATGGATCAAGTTCCCCTCGGGAATCTGGGAAACTGGGACTGATGGAGGCCCCTGGGGGCTGGTCAAACTGTGTGCCTATGGGTGGTTTGCTATTAGGCTATAAATGAGCCTGGGGGAAATGAGGGGGAGGGGACTCTGTGACACATCATGCTCTGGTTCCTTTAAAAGACCTTGGAGGCCTTCAGCTAGGCTCTTCATTTTACCAGGGAAGGAGGAAACAGTCTTCCACAAGACCAGGAATTGGAGGGAGGGCTTGTTGTTCTGTGTGATCATGTGATCCTGGGACTCATGACCCCAGGAAATAAACCCCTATTTCCTAGTCCTTCCCAGGGAAACAGTGAGCTGGAAGAAGCCTAGGCAGGGAGAAGAATGATGACGTGCCACACAGAAGGCAGTGTCAACCACAACAAACAAGCAAACCTCTCAGACAAACACACATCTCTCCCTCTCTCTCCCCCCCAACTTTCTCTCTCTCTCTCTCTCTCTCTCTCTCTCTCTCTCTCTCTCTCTCTCTCCACACACACACACACACACACACACACACACACTCATATGTGCTGAGGCCTCACTGCATCCAGACATTCAAGTGCGGCACTGAATTTCTGTGACAACACCCCAGTGGCCCAGCCAATATCACCTGTTGATACAACTTCACTTTGCCCAAGTGTGTGGGAGGAACAAGGTTCCTTGGAAGGGGAGGGGCATTTTCTCAAGCTTAAAAAAAGGAAAGAAAGAAAGAAAGAAAACAAAGCAAGGCTGAAGTCCTCCCACAGGCAGGCTCGTGCTCCGGGTGTGCTTTCGCAGGCCAGAAACTACAGAACTGGGAGTACTGCCAAGTGCTTTATCAAAGGAAACAGCCCGCCCAACAGCTGGAGATGGGCTCCTGCCAGCTGTGTGTGCCTCTCCATCTCTCCTTCTCTTTTTCTCTCCCCTCCCTTCTCCTATCTCCATGTATCCATCTCCTGCAGTCTTGCACTTTGCATTGGGAGAGCCCACAGATGGACTTCCTTGGAACAGAGAGATACCCTTGATGCTGAGGAACCAAACATCACAGCCTCAGGGGAGGTTGTCTTTGTGAAGGGATGTGTTGTCCAGACTCAGGTCTCCTGGCATTGGGCAAGGGGCTGCTGGGTGGCAGCTTCTGCTGCAGCTGGAGCCTTGGTGGGAGGTGGTGCCTGGCTGGGCTGTATGTCTTGGCGGCAACAGGGTGTTTTCCAGCAACCTCAGCAACTTTGCTGCCCAAATCCATTAATTAGTTAATTACTTGGACTCATTTCTCTAAGCCTTGGGCTTTCAAAGGAGGAAGGAGATGATGTACAGGTGAGAGAGAGCTCTGAATGAGGGGGCCTTCCCTTTTCTAGGGGTGAGGGTCCATTGGCAGATGGTAAGGAGAGAAACTGAGGGTAATATACTATTGCTTCACCCCTTCTCCAAGCCCTCACCCATTTCAGGCTTCTGATTTGCCATCAAAGAGGCCAACACAGTCCTAAAAGGCAGCTTCAAGCTTCGTTTGTAGAAGCAATCTAATGAAGACTGGTGGCAGCAGGGCTGTCTAGCTCTATGAGTGGAACTAAAGACAGCAGCCCTGTCCCTGCAGAGGCCCAGGGGCTTTCTCCTATTCCCCAACTGTGCACAGCCTGCACCTCTTGTCCCAGTGGACACCAGGGGATGGATCAAGGCAAATCTAACATTTCCCCTTCCAGCCTGGCCACATCTCAAGGGCAGGATTCCTATTGGGTTTGTCTCTATACCCCCAAAGCTTTCCATGTGCTGAGGCTTAACTAATGTCTGGTGACCTGGCCTCTGAGGAAACCACTTTAAAGCTTGGGTCTTATCAAGTGGAAGCAGCAATTTGGTCTATGTATATTCCCTAAGGATGCCATGTTAAGCTTATTACTTCTTTACCAGCGAGCAGGCACCATGCTGAGGGCTATGGGGGAGTGGTTACTAACAGGAGTGAGGCCACAACTTAGGTAATCTTGGCTTCTGGCACCTGGTGGACATTCTTCTGTGCATCCTCCCTCTTTCACAACATCTCCCACCATTGTGGTTCTCACAAGGCCAAGCTCTTGAATCTTCTCTGTCTTACCCCCTCTCCCTTCCTTCCTTCCTTGAAGCTTTTTTTATAGATGGTCACATTATATGTTTAGTTACATGAGCCCTGTAGGTCAGTGAGCACATTGGGGAAGGTTAATTGAGATAATATATACAGTACACCATATATATTAAGCTTTGAACTATGCTTGGTGGAAAGTAGGCACCCAATGAATGTAAACTGCTGATGTTCAATACTGCTGCAGTGTGTGTGTGTGTGTGTGTGTGTGTGTGTGTGTGTGTGACGATAGCTATCACATGTAGCTGGGCTGATCCTGGGACTCATGTAGGGAGAAGAGTGATGACGTGCCACACAGAAGGTAATGTCAGCCACAACGAACAAGCACAACCTCTCAGACAAACACAAACCTCTCTCTCTCTTTCTCTTTCTTTCTTTCCTTCTTTCTTTCTTTCTTTCTTTCTTTCTTTCTTTCTTTCTTTCTTTCTTCCTTCCTTCCTTCCTTCCTTCCTTTCTTCCTTTCTTTCATTCCTTCTCTCTCTCTCTCTCTCTCTCTCTCTCACACACACACACACACACACACACACACACACATTTAGGACTTGCTGCATGCTAAATCATAGACAAATCAGAGGCCTTGACTAGGATACTCAGAAGAAACTTCAGCAGTTCTGATTGCCAGCCCTGATAGCCACAATCCTGGGTGGAACAAAATATTGAAGTCAAGAGCCTGAAGCAGAGTTCAATTCTTTATTTCTAATTCAGTCCCTCCTAAGTAACAGAACATAGGACTGTTACTTAGGCCATAGGGTTGACTAGACTAGCCCTTAGGCATGGATGGAGACAAAAGTCTTCTGGGAAACTCTACCTTCCCTACAATTTCTCTGAACTCTGTCTTCCTGGCTTCCTTCATTTGGGATCATTTCATTTCACCTGTCCACCCCACTCTAAGCTCTCACACACATGCCTTTGTCACATTTTATCCAGAATGTTGTCAACCTGAGTATATCTGAAAGGACCAGCTCAAAACTTGAAAGGACCATATTTATAATGACCTGTTGATTACCATATTCCTGAGTGTGTGTCTGTGTGTCTAGAGCCTACAGGTTTGGAGTACCAATTCCTCTGCATGTTTAAGCCTTGTGACAGTAATATCTCTCACTCTTAATCCAAATACCAACTGCTTGACCATCCCTCAGCAGCAGCCTCTGAGAGCTGGGCAGTCAAAAGGATGCTGATGTGGACATGTACATAATTTGTGATATAGAACTTCACAAATGGAGGTTTGTGTGGCATTTCCCTTCCAGTTTCCTTATGGGGGCACTTCTGATAGTTGACACCAGCAGCATGTCAGCTGCAGGGAGCAAATGGTGTGAGAGAAGAGATTCCAGGTCTTCTTTGGATATGGTTGATTCCTTATTTCCTCTCCTTTCCCACTTTGGGAGCATTTGTTGCTGTCTGGAGGGTCAGGTAGTGCCAATACCACAATAAACAGCTTGTCCAGTACACGCAAGCTCTTTGGACCCTGAAATGTCAGCTGGACAACTGGCTCAGAGCTAGACCCTGCTGTGTGCCTTTTGCAACTGGCCCTGACAATGCCACTCAACACTTGTAGAACCATATGTCATAGCAACAAGCCTGGGAGTAGGAGCCCTACAGTGATTTGGACTTAGTTCTGGGATGCCAAGCTTAGGGGCTTCACTTAGAGCCCCCGGCAAAAAAAAAAGTCTTAGGGACCCAGTTCTGCAGGTCTCAGACTAACAAAGTGGCCTGCTCTACCTTTTGCCCAGGCAGGCCAGACAGCCAGATTCCCTATGCCTCATATAGCTGAACTACCAACTGGTGTTGGACAGAAACATCTTTCCCAGTGAAAGATAATGGGGCGCAGGGTACATGCCTCCAGAGGTACAGACAAAGCACAAAGGGCAAGAGAAGAGGGGGAGAGGTGGTGGGGTTTGATGACAAGAGTGCCAGGCCAGGATTCAGGAAACCTGGGCTCCACTCCGAGGCCCTGCCACCAACTACCTTGGCGTCCTTGAGCAAGATCACCCGGAGGGCAGGGTTGGGGGAGCAGGCATAGTGCCAACACCTTGCCTAGGAAAAGAATAGCTTAAAAATCTAGTTCATGTCTTCAGGAGGTGGGGATGTAGTGTTTAACCACAAACACTTTCTACTGAAGAGCTACCTTGTTGCTTTTAAATACCTGTTGTGAGGGCTGGGGACAGAGGTCACAGTTATACCTTAGCTGAGGAAGGCCCTGTGATCCCTGTGATTGTCTTCACTTCAGCCCCTTATGGCCACCCAGGACAACTTCTTTGGGGTGTGATATTTATCCTTATTCATAAGAGCTTGTATGGAGGAAGCATCTCTCAGCTCACCACCATAGGCACTCATACCTCAGTATCCCTAATGTTCAGAGACACACACCAAAACCCTCACTTATTCTCAGGTCCTGAGAATCTCATCCCTGAGTGTCCTCTCTCTGGTAGCAACAAGTCAGCTGTTTCTGCTCTACATGCTCGATGAGGACTCATGAGGTTCAGCAGTCTTCAATAGCACAAAACACAGTTGATAGAAGCTACCAGTGTCTGACATAGAGTAGTTGCTCAATAGATATTTGTTCAAATAAATCCAGGCTGGAATAAATTCACAATGCTTGTATATAAAAGACTGCATTTAATGCTAGAAACATTAGCATCTACAGTAGGAGCAGTTCAGGGACAGGAGGAAGGAGCCTGTTTTTGACTCTGCAAAAAAACAGCATGGGAACCACCACCCTCTGTATGCATGGAGGGAAGGTAGGATACACCCACTGAGGGTGGGGGAAGGATGTCTGGGAAAAGGGCCAAGATACACTTCAGTCTGAGGGCCTCAGACACTTCCCAACACAGGAAGGCCCCATGGTGGTGTCTAATTGGCTTTCTAGTTATCTATTAGGTAGTGAAGGCCCTGTGGCAAAGTTAGGGTAGGGCTGAACTTCCAGAATCTCTGCTAGAGTTTTGCTTAGCTTCTGGTCATTCGCAACCAGGTGCCAGTAGAGAGAGAAGGCCTTGAATAATCTGATTAGCTTTGCCTGAGGGAGCCAAGAGGGCATTCCTAAATCACGCATATCTCAATGTGCCCTCTCTCCCACTTTGGTTCAGGGGCTTTGGAAGCCACGGTCTAGCCTTTGCAGTGTCACTTGCCAGATTCCCGAGCTGCCTATGCCTTCACAGCAGTATGGGTGAGAAAGAGTGGCCCAGGAGGAAAAAAACAAACAGAGGAAAGGTCTTCGGGTCTGTTGACATTATAAGTGCTATTGATTTTACACGATTTTTTCATTGGGAGGATGGTGAGTTGACCTGATTTTACAGCTGGCTCGGCTTTGACGCCACTGACTAGGCTATGAACTGAGAATCCAAGAGGCTATGGATTTATCTCAATACATACTTAATAGTCACCACTCTCAGCAAAGCCAGGCAGGGGCCTCCCAGGGTACAACATGGGAGATGTGGGTGATACAGGCCTCTGTTCTTTCCACCTTTTCTTAGGGATACTGTATGACTCCAGGCCCAAGCACTTTCACATCTCGCTGGACGTTGATGGTGGTGGGGGAGGTGGGGGTTGAGGCTTTTCAAGCAAGAAAGACTCTAGACATCAAACTCAGACAAGAAGATGGTTGAAAGAGCACTGAACTATGTCTTTGTGACTTGGACTTGTATCCCAGCCACTAATTAGCTGTCTGATTTCAAGCAAATGACTTCCCTTCTTCTTGTCTCAGTTTTCTCATCTGTTAAGTGATTGGTGGAACTAAATGATCCCTGGGGTCCCTTCCAGCAGATTTGTAAAAAATGCAGAAGTTAGGAAGTTGGTGAAGGATATCAAGAATAGAGGAAGGAGCAAGAATGTAACATTCCAGTTCAGTGCAGAAGTGGGAAAATGGGAGAGAAAGAGGTGTGCTGCATTATGGTAGAGTGGAAGTGGCCCAGATGCCTAGATCCTGTTCTCAATTCTCCCATTAATGAGCTATCTGACCTTAGGCAGGTCATTTCCCCTTTTTGTACCTCATTCAGGTGGGAAGAATGAGTTAGCTTCTTGCCCCACCCCTACCCCAGACTATTTTCTTGTTGGGAAACCTAGGTATATACACACATGGGAGTAGATTTCGGTGCTCAGTGCTGTGACACCAACAATAGATGCATTTGGAGCTGGTGATGGTGGCTGCTAGGTAAGACCTTACCTAAAAGTCAAGGGAGGATAGTAAAGAGGAACAACAGCCCCAGAATTAGACCTGGATAGAATTATTAGCTCTGGCCCTGCCTTACTATGTAACCCAGGGCCAGTCATTTGCTCTATCCAACTTATAGTTTCTTTACTGACAAAAGTAGACAATTGAACTAGTTGATACTCAAGGTTCCTACCATCTCTGTGATTATATGTGAAATGAAATGCAACAAAAAGAGGCCAAAAGATGCCAAGTAGGCCAAAGGGAAGAATTTCGTGTTCAAGAAGGAAGCCAGCCAGTGTGGATCAGACAAGTTTGCCAGGAAAAAAGAAGGGTAGTGTTCCCAGAGTAACAGTGGGCTGGGGGTGGGAGGTGCAGTAGTGATGAAGGAGAGGAAGGAGAAGGGGAAAGAAAAGGCAAGGTCGTTTCAGAGAATTGATTGAAAGGGACACAAAAGCATATTTAATGTGAGAGATCTTGGTTGGAGGGCCTGCTGATAGGAGCTATTGCCTCTTCAGTGGGTCTCAGACAAGATGCTGAGAGTGGTTGTGAGTGCTACAGCAGCCTCACCAAAAGCTAAGCTGGGAGTGGAGCGTGGGGAGCTGGAACATTTTTCAATTGGCAGGCATTCCACAGAGGAGAGGGTGGTCAGGAGCCTATCCTTAAGTATTTGATACTCTTGGATTTTATACATCATTGATCCCTGCCCATATACTGAGATTGAGTCTGGGAAGATGTGGAAACTGAGGCCCTGAGAGAGAGGATTCAACCTGCCTGGCATCACATAACAATTTCATGGCAGGACCAGAAGCAAGAATTGGTCTCTCTCCTGATTCAGAGCCCAGTTCTTATGGTTACCACTTCCTCCTCCATTGCAAATCCCTGGTTGGAATTGTTTGCCTCTTAAGGAAAAAAAAATGGAGTGAAGAGAAATCAATTCCGAGTAACTGAGGGTCTCAGGATCTTGGGAGGCTGAACCATGCTAGAAGATACTGTGAGCCATTTGGCCACGAGCCCATGTTTGGGGAGGGAGCAGGGAGGACTGGGTAGGGTGAACAGTATGGGTTCTGGAGTCACCTTATCCTCAAATCTCAGCTCCAGCTATGTGACCCTAGGTTGGTCATCAACTCCCTGAGCTTCTATTTCCTCGTCTGTCATCTTTTTTTAAAAAAGTTTCATAGAGTTGTGAGAAATAAATGAAATAATGCATGGAAAGTGCTTGACCCATGATAAACTTTCAATAAGTAGTAGCTGTGATCATCACCATTACCTTTAATGGTTTAACAAACCTGAGAGTTTGTGATCTTTCTTAACAACCTCCCATCCCCACCAAAGACTTAGATTCTGCACTATAAACTTCCCTCTTTTCTTACTTGCCTCAGAATCCTGCCACCACTTCAGTGCTGAGCCTTGGGTCTCTGAGACCACCTTTGTCACCTCCATTATGGGATCAACTTTCTCAGATGGTTTCTCCAAAGAGTCCCACTTCCTCTTAACCTGCCTGCTGACATAGAGTCCCAGCAACTGGCAGAGGGAGGGAGACGGATGCCAGAGGCCAACAAAATGAGGCCATGCATTGCTGCCCTGTCACCAGTCCCCTGGCAAGACCTAGCAAGGTCACATTTTGCCTCTAATCTACTTTAGGGAGAGGAGGATTAAAATGAAGCCCCGAGGGATCTCAGATGAGAGCAAGAGCTTCCCCCACCCCCCAACAAATTAGGAGAAAGCTTCCCTGGAGTATTTGCCAGGCCAAAAGACATTATGGCCAAAAGGACTGCTATCAGCTAGTATATGAACAGATCTATTAGAACCATGCTGCCTCATGGTAGGCGTCATTTTCAAGCCCTTAGGTAAAGCTCGGGGGCCCCTAATTCAGTGAAAATACTCTTAGTTATAGACTTTCAGAAGGAGCTGATTGCTTATGCTGGGAAATTGAGTGTCCCAAACTGATCTCAGCCTCATCCCTGGCGGTAAGGTAGGGTCATCAGAGAAATTTGGAGGCACTAAGCCAGAGAGGCCCAAAATAACCTTCTACCATTCTGGTCCTGGAAATGAAAGAGCCCATCCATTCTCTTGGTTGAGAGGTGAATGAGATGGGTGGGAAGAGCAGGTGGGTGAACCTGGTGAATTTAGAGGTGGAGCAGGCAACTGCCTATCTGGCAGGATTTCACAGGCCCAAAAGCAGTCTCCATTCGCAAATTTCTCCCAGCACAAGTAACCAATGATGTGTTTCTTTTTTAAAAAGATTTTTATTGATATTTATTTATGTATTTAAATTTCTTTATTAATTAAGGCATTACATGTGTCCTTATTCCCCAATTACCCCCAACTCCCCCATTCATGCCCTTTATCCCCCTGTTGTCTGTGTCCATTGGTTAGATTTATATGCATGCATACAAGTCCTTTGGTTGATCTCTCTCCCTTACCCCCACCCTACTTTCCCTTCCCTTAGGTTTGACGTTCTGATCAATGTTTCTCTGTCTCTGGATCTGTTCTTGTTCATCAGTTTATTTTGTTCATTATTTTCCATAGATGAATGAGATCATGTGATATTTATCTTTCTCTGCCTGGCTTATTTCACGTTGCATAATGCTTCTATCTCCGTCTATGTTGTTGCAAATGGTAAAAATTCCTTTTTTTTTTTTACCACAACATAGTATTGCATTGTGTAGATGTACCACAGTTTTTCAATCCACTCATCTGCTGATGGGCACTTAGGCTGTTTCCAAATCTCAGCTATAGGGTGCATATATCATTTCTGATTGGTGTTTCTAGTTTCTTAGGAGTGGGATTACTGGGTCAAATGGGAGTTCCATTTTTAGTTTTATGGGGAAACTTCATACTATTCTCCACAGTGGCTGTACCAGTCTGCATTTCCACCAGCAGTGCATGAGGGTTCCTTTTTCTCCACATCCTCGCCAGTACAATGTGTTTCTTGAGCACCTGCTGGCTGTTCCACATTGTGTTCAGCTTCTGTAGCAAATCATCAATTTCAGTCATTACCACTCTTCCACCCCCCGGAGTCCTTCCTCTTAAAAGCTTTCATGATGAGTGGCTAAGGTCAGGGCTGGTAAATCAGGGTCATTTGGCACACCAATGGCCCTGGAGAGAGAGTATATGTGGCAAAAGGCCCTTGGATGGTGAAGGAAGGCCTGAAGGTGATAGCATGGGTAACAGGGGTAGGGTGGGAGATGTTCTTTAAGCAGGTGGAGGTACATAAGAGATCAAATCTGGCTAAGGACCAAGCTGTGGAGAAGACACAGAGGATGAGAAAAAGGAAGAAGGCAGGCCAAAGGCACATTGGCAATTTTTTTGTAAAGAGGACTGAATGAGTCCTGCAAGCACAGCAGGGTGAGGAACATAATAATCCCTGGTATTTGTCCCAGACCTTGGCATTTAGATTTCTCTCCCCCCCCGTCTCTCTCTCTCTCTCTCTCTCTCTCTCTCTCTCTCTCTCTCTCACACACACACACACACACACACACACACACACACACACACACTGTCTTAATTTTCATAACAACCCTGTCAAGGTGGCTAGGGCATGTGGTAATTACTCCCATTTGACAAATGAAAAAACTGAGTCTCAGAGAGATTGACTTGCCTAAGGTCACCCAGACACTTTTATGATAGAGATGGAATCAGAACTTTGGTCTTTCAACTCTCAGGGCAATGAGGCCAGAATTGGCCTAGAGGAGCATCCAGAGTTTGGAGATAACCAACTCCATAGTGTTTTCTCATGAATTCTGGGAAAGACCCCTACCCCAGATATATATCAGTCTCTCCTCTCTGTACACTAATACCTGAAATTGCATTCTTAGAGATTAATTCTTTTGGATAGAAACTGTGGCTACTGTTAAGATGTGGAGGTAAAAGTGGCAACACAGGAGAATATCTCACCACCTGGGAGTGTACCTAGGAGAGGACCCTTGGCTGAAGTGGGATGGAAGTATTGCTGGCAAATTTTCCCCTTTTGCGTAAGAAGGGGAAAACATCAGAGTGAATGCTGGTGACACAGAGTAGGGGTGGGGTGGATGCCCGAAATCTGGCCTGAGGCAGGCCTAAGAGTGCTCTAATGGGTGACTGCACTAGGAGTCCTTGGAAGAAGGCTGGGGGAGGACTTCCATGTAGTGTGGGGGAGGGCGGTTGTGGCTGGTAGACAAGGAAGCAGGTTGGCCTAAGAAGCTGGAATTGTGCAGGGGTGGGTGGGGGTGTGGGAGCTATTCAGGGAGCTGGCCTGGAGCCAGGGACCAGTCCCAAGGGGGTGAGCTGAGGCTTGAGAGTTCTGGGCCCGATTCCAGCCCCTGACCTTGAGTTACCATGCAACTCGGGACTTTTCCTACTCAGCCCAGACATCCATCAGGTCTCTTATCTCTACTTCCCCATTTTATATGTTAAAAAACATAAAAACCTGTGTAAAAATTACTCTCTGGATTCCTCCTGATGGACCCTGCTCTCCTACAGCTCTTACCACATACAGCATCATTTAGGCCTCTTGGGCCTGGTGGAAACTCTTGCCTGCTGCTTTTAATCCCAGAGGCTGTCCCTCTACAGTGCAGGCTGCCCTGCATATGATGGTCCTGAGAGTAAGAGCCTGAAGGCCTCATTAAGCTCAAAGGCACAGCTGTAAATAGGTGAAACTGAGAATATCAAGGCTGGGATTGTTAGGACTCGTAGCAATGTTAGAAATCACTTTTACTATTCATTCATTCAATTATTACATTTGTTGATATTCTAAGTTGTTCTAAGTAGCCAGGGGCAAAATCAGGCCAGAACCCAAGTCTCCTGACTATTATTCTAATGCTCTTTCCACCATGTTCTGAAAAGCATACAGCACGAGTATAAGGGCATATTATTTACCCTCTATGTAGAGCCAGACTTTACTACAGTCAGAGTAGCACCTGGCCTAATTGGCAAGATTTGAAGATTGCTGATAAACAATCTTCCCCCCTCAGCTTGTTCCCTTCCCACCACCCATACCTAAAATTATACCACTGACTAAAATCTTTGGATTAAACCCCCTGTAATTTGACAGCAAAACCTGTTAAGCCATTACTTGCCATTTACACAAAAACATTTTTTCTGATTTGTCCTGTAGACCAGGTATGGTTGACTTGGGGGAGGTACACTGTGAGTCACCTCAAAGGGGGCATGGCTAGGAAGGTCAGGGAGCCCTCCAGATAGTAGTGAGGGGCCATGTTACTCCAGGCAGCAAGAGGGCAGAGGTTCCCTAAGGGGACAGGAAGGGGGAAGATACCTGAAAAGGAAGCAGGAAGGTTCTGAAGACAGACTCCTACTTCACAGTGTAGTCTTCTGGCCAGCCCTGCACCTACACAGTGATGCTTAGTGACATTTTGTTTCAAAATACGTGTTTACATTTAGTCTTTCCTTATGCTGATTATACTGAGTCTTTTGTCTCTTCCACAGTCTGGTGACTGACTAGTTTGTACTTTCTGAGGGCCTTTCCCGAGTCTGGTCAAATAGTTGTCCTTAAATAGTCTGCCAGTCCTTGAATTGAAATGCAGTTCTGTCCTATCTTGGCATGCTAGAAGGGGCTCCCCCCTCGCTAGGAAATTGTGATGGAAATCCTTTAGTCAATGGAAAGAATAGCCCCCATTGCAGAGCTTCCCTACCTGAACCTGATAATGGCTTCTTTCCAATTCTCTCACAGGTATGACAATGGGAGTTCAGTGGGAAGAGACATTTGTGCCTAGAATACAGCCCTACCTGGAAATCTCAAAACCAAGTGAAATGGAAAAAAAAAAATCTAAGTGCAATTCCCAGCTAGAAACTGCCCAGAGTTTTGGAATCAGACACCAAGAGTTCACAACTGGCCACTGCCTCTTACTAATGGGGTGACCCTAGACAACTCATTTAAACTTCTCTGAGCCTCAGTTTATTCATCTTAAAAATGGACCTAATGATAACATGATACCTAACTCCTACTCTCAGCTATGCAACTGTTAATGAGGTTCAAACTGCTAATGGATATAATGCTAATGGATATAATGCTCTTGGCAAAGTGCCTGCTCAGTAATCAGTACATGGGAGCTACTGATATTATTATTATTTTTATTGGGACCAGATGTGACTTTGAGATCTCTCAGTGATGGGTCAAGACCAAATGGTCCATCTCATCTCAGCGCTCTTGTTGCATCAAGGTTTTCATTATGTCAGGTTTGCTTAAAGCAAGGCCCACCTGCAAGGCATTCCCTGCGCTGGTGACTCATGGGAGGGGTGCATGCCACCCACCTATTTTAAGCTGTTCTACATTTTCTTCTCTCTGACATGGATGTGTTTACACAGTGGAGGGCAGTCCTAGTCAAAACAAGATGAAAATACACTGTTGGCTGGCAGCCCTAGGCTAACTGGTTTCAGGTCCTCTCCCAGCTGTCAGTGCCTTGCAACAGGGTCATGGGGATG
This sequence comes from Lasiurus cinereus, assembly GCA_011751065.1. NCBI lineage: Eukaryota > Metazoa > Chordata > Mammalia > Chiroptera > Vespertilionidae > Lasiurus > Lasiurus cinereus. The sequence continues at coordinate 11,664,278 of JAAGEH010000031.1, forward strand.
GTGGGGGACTGCCCAGCCCTACTCTCCAGGCTTTCTTCAATGGCCCAGCTCTGCCTGGTGGCAGGCAATTGGCCATCACCTGGTCAAGCTACAGTTGGGTTTCAGGGCACCAAAGTTTTACAAGGGTAAGAAGGAGGAGGGCTGAGGAGCAAGGGCTGTCCTGGCCAGCTCTTGTGTGACTATTGTGCCTGCTTCCAGGGCTGCCTGATGCACAGGCAGAGGAGAATTGCCAACAGAGAGTGGCAGAAAATGGCCAAAGAAAGCTCCCCCAGCAACAACTCCCCTCTTCTGTCTGACATTTTCTCCACTCAAACTCATTCCTCTGAGTTAATAGGAGGCTCTTTGTAAAAAGAAAGAGAGCGAGAGAGAGAGAGAGAGAGAGAGAGAGAGAGAGAGAGAGAGAGAGAGGAAGAGAGGGAGGGAGGGAGGGAGAGAGGGAGGGAGGGAGGGGAGAGAGAAAGAAAGAAGAGGAAAGAAAGAAGAGAAAGAAAAAAGTTTTAAAAAATTACCCTGGGGAAGAATACCCTAACAACCACTTATCAGAGTCTTCCAGGGGTCAAATTCTTACCTATGCCAACTTATAAATGAATAAGTAGAACTTGAGGAGGAGCTGCCCATTTGATGAAGGAGCAAATTAGATCCCCTGGACACTCAGGCAGTTTGGTTTCTTGACAGAGAGTCCAGGAATATTTTGGCACATTTGCCTGTTTCCTAAAACATAAGACTGCCAGTTAGCTAAGATCAATTGTGAGGCCCTGCCCCAGACAGCATTCCACCAGTCTCTATTTAGTCAGCCTGTGTTACTTCTCCCAGAAGCCCCCCTGACCCTATTTGGGCCACACTGAACAGATCATCATGTTTCTTCCTTGAGAAAAATGAAACAGTTCCCCTTTCAAGAAAGACTTTTCACTTTAACAGGGGTCTTCAAGACTTCAAACCCAAAGGTGACATTAAAGGTGAGAATGTCCTTTATCTTGGTTAGCATTATCAGTATTTTTGTCAGGACAGTTGTTGGTTTTGTTGTTGTTGTTGTTGTTTGTTTTTTGTCCCCACATCCCCCATTGTTCCAGTTATATGACTGTCACTTGCTCAGAATTAGGCCTACTGGCCCAAAATCCCTCTTTGATGTTGCTGCCAGCTGAGACTGGACTGCCCTGCTCCTGGGCTTCATCACCCTCTACTGCTCCTCGTGGATGTTCTGTTCTCAAGTGACCCAGCCCCTCCAGCTAAAGATGGAAACTAAACCAAAGTCTTAGTGTTACTGAAGAACCAGGAGCATGCACATGTTTGGGTGCGCACGCACGTGTGTACACACACACACACACACACACACACACACATGAATTATCTCTTTTATTGAAGAAGTTGTGCCTTGATTTCAGGTCATTGGTGGCCACTTATTCAATTAAATTGTATTTGGGTCAGATTTCCCAAGTGTGTTTGATTTTCACTGTTCTTTTGTGTTTTATTTTTTTATTATTTTTTTTCTTGGTTGAGGAATTTTTTTTTATTTTTATTAATTTTTATACATATCTCCCCATTGCCCCCTCCCTCCCAGACATACCCTAACCCCCCAGTGTCTATGTTCATTGGTTATACTTATATGCATGCATACAAGTCCTTTGATTGATCTCTTATCTACCCCACCTAACCTAAATCTTCCTGCTGTAATTTCACAGTCTGTTTGATGCTTTACTGCCTCTGTATCTATCCATTTGTTCATCAGTTTATAATGTTCTTTATTATCCACAAATGAGTGAGATCATGTGATGCTTCTCCTTCATTGACTGGCTTATTTCACTAAGCATAAGGCTCTCCAGTTCCATCCAGGTTGCTGGAAATGGTAAGAATTCCTTCTTTTTAATGGCAGCATAGAATTCCATTGTGTAGATGTACCATAGTTTTCTGATCCACTCATCTGCTGACGGGCACCTAGGCTGTTTCCAAATTGTAGCTATTGTAAATTGTGCTGCTATGAACATAGGGGTGCATAAATCCTTTCTGATGGGTGTTTATGATTTCTTAGGATAAATTCCTATCTTTTGTATTTTTAAATGCAGAGGTGCTCTCAGACAATAACCATCCCCAAATTAAAGTGTTAACACAAGGCAAAGTCATGAATTTGCCTACAGTTCTTCCCCAAAGGAAAAAATCTCTATTCAAAAATCTCTATTTATTTATTACACATGCATTTACCATATTGGGACTATATGCCAGGCACTGGTCCAAACCCTAGATGTAAGGTGGTGAAGAAGTTAAGCCCCTGCCCTTACAGAGCTTATTGTCTAGTCTAGAAAGCCCACTGATGCTCACTTAAGAGCTTGTGTGCTTCCTCCTTTCAGTTGTGGTCTTATCTGACTGTGCCTCTGGTACTACTTGAAAGATTAGAGGTTCTGCTGATTACCAACTGTTTGTGCCATTGAGAAGGTTCTCCAGACCAAAACCTAATGCATGTCATGGGTCCTAAGTTCAAAGAAGGATTGCTAAGACCCTCAAGAGACTAAATTTAAGTGATGATTCCATTTTAACATCAATCCCTCAAAGCACCCCTTCCCATAAGCAGTATCAATAACTTGTGAAGCCATGGAAATTACAAATGGAACTGGACAGAAAGTTAGCAATGCTAGACTTTGAAACAGCACTGATAGGGCTGCTCATTTAGGGAGCCATTTTGCCAGCAGTGTTTGGGGACCAAGGGACCCTTATTCATTATGGAGCATATAATGTTTATTCAGCCCTCTTGTTTTCCAAGAACTTAGCTATGCTTTCTACACGATGTCTACCAAGTGTGGAAACATAGGCAAATATATAAATCACTAGTGGCCCAGTGCATGAAATTCATGCTCATTAAAAGGGGATTAATTAGAGGAAATAATTTAATATTGCCATTTGCCCTTTCTCTATAATAAAAGTGTCAAAGATGAAAGAAAATTAGTAAAATGTATATGAAAACCTTCCTCCTGTCAGAGTCTGGGTGCAACACGGGACCCAGAGTCAAGTCCCAGCTCACCCACATGCACCTCAAAATTGCGTGAGACCCAGACCTGGCCACCCCACCCCCATTGGGCAAGATCCAGACCTGGCCATTCCCACCTTTGTCAGGCCGAGGGGTAAGGGATGTAGCCTCAGGTCCCTTGGCCCAAAGCCAGGATGGGGGGGCGTGGCCTGAAGTCCACCAGATCAGGGTGGGGGGTGTGCCTTGAGTTCCCCCATCAAGCCCTGCCAGGTCGGGGACATGGCCTGAGATACCCTGTTAAGCCCCACCAGGGTGCAGCCTCAGGTCCCCAAGCCCAGCACCGGGAGGGGGGGCACAGCTTCAGTTCCCCCATCAAGCCCTATCAGCAGGGTGGTGCAGCTTCAGGTCCCCTGGCCTGGTGCCGGGGTGGGGGGAACAGACTGAAGTCCCCTGTCAAGCCCCATTTGGTGGGGAACATGGCCTGGGGTCCCTCAGCCCAGCACCAGGATGGGAAGCACACCTTGAGGTCCCCCATTAAGCCCTGCTGGGCGAGGGTCATAGCCTGAGGTCCCCCAGTCTGGTGCCAAGGCAGAGGGCAAGGCCTGAGATCCCCTGTCAAGCCCCACCTGGATAGGGGGTGCGGTTTGAAGTTGCCCAGCCTGGTGCTGGGGGAGGGGAACAGCCTGAAGTCCACTGTCAAACCCCACCTGATGGAGGGCACAGCCTAAGGTCCTCCAGCCTGGTGCTGTGGCAGGGGGGAGCAGCCTGAGTTCCCTTAGCCCAGCACCAGGATGGAAAGCACACCTTGAGGCCCTCCATCAAGCCCCACCAGGTGGGGGGCATGGCCTGAGGTCCCCTGTCAAGCCCCACAGAGAGGGGGAGGGTGTAATCTCAGGTCCCTGCTGATTGCTCTTTAAGGCTCCTTATGGGAACTTGGCCTCAGCTATGCATGCAGCCATCTTTGTGATGGAGTGATGGTCAATTAGCACATTCCCTCTTTATTAGATAGGATTAAGGATGTTATCAGTCTGCAAAAATATTATATCTCTATTTCTAGACATGTGAGTGTCCATAAACATACTATATATCTTGTAGGATGCATATGTTGGAAAGGAAAGCATCATTCCCATTTCATAAATGAGGAGTTGGCAATTTAAGAGGTTTACAAACCTTCTAAGCATCCCTAAGTTCAACAATGTGGAAAAGAACATATTTTCTTTCCACTTGACCAAGTTTATTTATTTATTTCTGTGGTTTAAAAAAATATATATATATATATATTATTTCAGAGAGGAAGGAGAGGGAGAGAGAGAAAAAAAACATTAATGGTGAGAGAGAATCATTGGTTGGCTGCCTCATGCACAACCCCCACTTGGGATCAAGCCTGCCATGTGGGCATGTGCCCTTGACCAGAATCAAACCCAAGACCCTCAGTCTGCAGGCTGATGCTCTGTCCACTGAGCTAAATCAGCTAGTGCTTAACCAAGTTCATTTTAGAAAGGGTGCTAGAACTGATTTTCTCAGGGCGTAAATCATCCTGATATATGCACTAAGGGAGTCCCTCTCAATTCTTATCTTTACATGTGTATCTCAGAAATATTGTGGGTTCAGTGCCAGATCACCACAATAAAGTGAATATCACAATAAAACAAGTCAGATTGTTTTGGTTCTCAGTGCATACAAAAGTTATGTTTATACTATACTATAGTCATTAAGTGTAGAAGAGCATTATGTCTAAAACAACAATGTATGTACCTTAGTTAAAAATACTTTACTTCTAAAAATACTAAACATCATCTGAGCCTGTTGGTAAATGGTGCCAACAAACTTGCTCGATGCAGGGTTGCCATAATCCTCCAGTTTGTAAAATATGTAGTATCTATGAAGTGCAATAAAACAAAGTATACTTGTATATTTAAGGGCTCAGGACCAGCTCCATGGACCAAGCCCATTATTGCAGCAGTTTATTGTTGGAGAGAGATCACTTAGTACAGTGGTCGGCAAACTCATTAGTCAACAGAGCCAAATATCAACGATACAACGATCGAAATTTCTTTTGAGAGCCAAATTTTTTAAACTTAAACTTCTTCTAATACCACTTCTTCAAAATAGACTGGCCCAGGCCGTGGTATTTTGTGGAAGAGCCACGCTCAAGGGGCCAAAGAGCCGCATGTGACTTGCAAGCCTCAGTTTGCCGACCACGGACCTAGTGACATAACTATAATGCCTCTGAATTATCCCTCCAGTGTTCTCAGGCCCTAATACTCTAAGATGTCCAAGTATTATATGTGAAACTCACTTCTCACCTGTTGAGCTAGTAACTGCTTATACTTGGCCATTCCTTAGTTTCCATATTTACTTTAGCTCTTCTGTGATTCTGTCAATAAATTCCACGGTATAATTAGTTTTAGCAAATAGCAGGATGTTAGAACTGTTGACCAGGATTCATTACTTTGTGTTAGAGCTCTATCCCAGCACATAGGGGCCAGTGTTCCTTTTATTTTTTAAGGTGTATGTCAGGAAGCATTTCTCAGGCAGGCTCACCATGCTCTGTTTAGTCTATAGACCTTTAAGGCTGCTGTGTTGCCACAGCTCTGCCCATGAAGACCTGGGACCTTCTGTCTTTGCTTGGTGGTACAATGATTTTCATAAGTATAATTTTTAAAAAATCAGCGTAAATACTTTGAATTTTCCATTTTTGTGCTTTACCCTTATAGTCTTGCTGTGGCCTTCAAAAGAAGTCTTTACTTGGTAAGTTGGCTTCAGGACTTAACATTCATTTTGTAAAGAAGGGGGTGGGGCTATATTTTAGGTTGGGACTAAGAATTTTCATGCTTTTGACCCAAAATGTCTTCTCCTTCCAAACCCTGCCCCCAACATGGCTTGTCTCAAGGAGCAAGAGAAGAGGTTAAAAGGGTCAATCTGTTCCTGACAGGCAATCAGGAAGTCCAGGCTTTGGGGGAACCTTAGACTTTGTTTATTTAGCCCCAAACCTAGCAGACAGTATAAATTAAACATAAAAATAAAATAACAAAACATAGGCTAGATGCGTACCACAGTAAACAGTGAATTTCTCCTCTGCTTTCCCCCTGGGAGAGGGGATTCTGTGAACAGTGGGGCTGCCTGGCCAGAGAGGCACTCATGAGTCATAGGATGGGGTAAGGATGGCAAGGGGGAGGAACACAAGGGTTGGATCAGGGTGGGGATGGGCATGTTGGCAAGTCTCTGTAGTGAGCTCCAGCAGGCTTCTGAGGGGGAATGAATCACGCCTCCAGTCCATCTCTGAATGGACCAATGTTTGATGGGATGGTGACAGCCTAGGGCTGCAGGAAAGCTGGCATCTGTAGAAGGTAGGCAGGGCTGGTTAATTGACCAACCTATGCAGTTGGAGAAAAATAAACCCCATCCCTGTTCTCTCCCTTTACCTGGGTTCTTCTTTCTACCCTCCCTGTGAGGCCTGCCCCCATGTCCCCCACCTCTCAGGCCAAGAGTTCCAGTCAATAGCTGTGAAATATCTTAGAAGCAATCTGTTCCTCATAACAGAGAGGCAAATATTGCTAAAGACTGATTTATAAATCAGAGCAGGTTTAGATTTCCTACTAAAAGCAATTCTCATTCATGTTCTGATCAAGTTTTCAGGAGTGATAAGAAAAGAGATGGCTGAACAGATATTACGCCCAGGATATGCTGAACTCCATCATGGGGCATTATCCAAAGTGGGTCTTGGTGATTCTCACCTGTAGACCAGTGGTTCCTAAGAGCACATGGACTGAGACCAGAAGAGCTGCATCCATATAATCTGAAAATACCCTTCCCTAACCACAGACCTATTCCACCAAAATCTCTAGGGCTAGAGCCCAGGACATTTGTATTTTCCACCAGATCCACTGGTCAGTCTTAATGTTAAGAAACTCATGTCTTTCTCTCCACACAGTCCAGTAATCTTGTAATCCTGATCAGCCACTGATCACTCTTGAAAGTAATATGATAATATAATTCATACTTAACTGTTTGTAAATAATTAGTGGCAGAATGTGGCACTTTCCCAGGGCTTTTTGCATTGGAAAAAATTTTTCTAATTCCTCAAAGTGTAAAAAACTGCATTAGAATCTTGGATGTTTGTAGTCACTATCATAGTCAGGTCGGGCAAACAGCTTGGACTAAGAGGAATTTATCACAGTGCCCTTCAAATCACACTTCTCAGGTAGCCAGTCACATATGGCACCTATGGACTGACTCAAGTTAGTAGTCCTCACGAGGAGCCTGTGGGAATCATTTCTTAAGTGTTCACCTGATTCATTGTACACAAATGGAACTTACTTTTATTTCTCTTTATTAATGTATGATAGACATCTTTGAAAACTATGGACCTGGCAGCACCAGGGCTTCCTGTTTCTGATATATAGTTTAAGGCTAAAAGTTGGTTCTCCTTTTTCCACCTGATTGCTACTTGATGCTTTTCTTAAGACCCTGTCACCTATGACTCCTGCACAGCACACAGGCAGCTCTGGACCTCAGAGAGAACAGAAGCCATGGCTTTTGATAATCATAGATTTGTCTAGAGTGTCCTACTTTGCAATCTTGTCATGCTTGTTGCTTTACTATCCCTTTCAGGTCATGGGAAGCTGTCAATAGGAGAGGGAAAGGGAGGAAGGGAGGAAGGGGGGAGAAGGAGTGAATTATGCCCTTTTGCCTGCTTATCTCTGTGAATTAGAATTTTCAAAAGGCTGAGAGGGTGTTTGCATAAATGTGTGTGTACTTCCGTACTTCTCTTTCTTCCTGATAAGGTGTGTATATTCCCTGTCAGCAATTCTGAAACTGGCTGAGAGGCCTTCCTTAACCCCTCCCAGCACTTCTTTGAGTTCCCTGGCTCTGTTCCCATGGTTGGGGGGCCCTTCCCAGAGAGAAGTTTGCCTTGTTTCTCTCCTTTCTGTTCTGGGAGTAGTGTGTCCCCTGCCCTCTTTTGCCATTGCTGCCAGCTAGTCTGCCTTCTCTTCATCCAGGAAGCCCCAGGTGGGGAGAGGTGTTTGCGGCTGAAGAGTAAGGAGCTCTTTGCAATTGCAGAGCCCCTCTTCACAAGTCATAGAGTGTCCCACAACAGAGGATTAAGGAACTACCTTAAATGAGCCCATGGTGAATAGCTCTTCTGTGAGGTATGTGAGGGGCTCAGGCACACAATGTGAGAATCCAAGGAGGCTCATAATGCTTACACATCATGGCCCAGGAGCTGAGTGCCTGAAAAGGCTAGCATTATTACTGTGGTTTTGTTCCCCAGGAATCTGTACCACTTCAAGGGTCACTCATTCTATAGTGGGGCCCACAGTGGAGCCAGGTGCACCACCTCAGAGTCCCTGGCCTCTTCATAGGCCCCTTGTTTGCTAGCCTCACATCCACAACAAGATCCTCCTGGTTCTTGTCTTCCAAGCATTGCCAATGACCCAGAGTTCTTCATGTACCACTGAAAGTAACCTTGGCAACTGCCAGAAAAAAAGAATGGTTTAGAATTGTTACTCTTGGGACTGCTCCAAAGAGCAGAAGAGATGTAGAGAGGTCCAGATAGGCTAGTGGAAGGCTGATGCAGACAAGCATGGAGTAGCCATGTTCTTGCTGCTTTCTTTCCCACACCCTGGGGAAGATGCAGTGGACCAGGATTCCCAGCTGGTGGACCATGATGAGGACTGTTTGTCTACTTGAAGATGCTTGCCACTCTGGGAGGGTAAGGTGCAACAAGGGTAAGACTGAGAGGAACTGGCAAAAGAAGAAAGGCCAAGAAGATTGGCAGGTAGAGGTGACTTGCACACTAACCATAGACACCCTCTTCTCAGAAGGAAGGAACTGGTAACTCAGAGAACAAAGATCTGTGCCTTCCTCCCTTCATTTACAAATCCCAGGGGTTAAGAAATGGAATTAAAGTGGCACAGTTGACCACAATATCAGAGAAGCCTTAGGTCCCAGAGCAACTCCAAGCTTTGTGGCTGCTATATTACCCCCATTTAGATAGGAAAGGCCAAAAGGCAGGTGGAAAGGAAAAAAAGCATGCCCAATTCTGAGAATGAGGTGATGACCAAGGATGGCAGTGGTGTTGGCCTTCCTATATCCCATGCTATCCTCTCCAGCACCCTTCAGCTCTGGGCTTTGTCCTGAAGCAAACGTTTCACTGAGACCTAACAGTAAGGAGACTTTTGAAGTGGCCACGGGCCCAGGGTACTCGGGAAGGAAACACAACTTTTTACTTGTATTACCAGTTTTTTAAAAATTTCGCTGACATGTGTCTTGCACTTTGAATAGGCTTTCAAGCAACTTTGAATTGCATTAAATTGAACTGATTTGAATTGAATGATAATGGCAACTGGTGTGGGAGGCAGAGAAGAAAAAGAGATTCCATTTGCTGAGGTTAATTTTACAATCTCTCTTTCAGGAATATCTATCTCATACTTGTAGATGGGTAATGGTGAGGATAGAAAATGAGAAAGGAGAGGGCTTGGAAAAATTATGGAGGTAAATTTTACCCACTGCAAGACATAAGGGGAAGGGAAACAGGCATAAATATTGACACAGGGTTCATGAAATTTAAGATCTACTGAGCTAAACTGCATTTCTGGATAACATTGTCAATACTTCTAGTCTTGCTGAGACACCAGGACAAACCGCTTCCACCCATAGTTAGTTAGCTACCAAAGTTGGGGTGATGAAGGTAATTTGACAAGAGTGCTTTTTTATTTCTCTGACTGAGGGTAAGTGGAGTAGAACACCTTGTCAAAATGGGCTTTGGTTTTGCCTGTCATCCCCAATGTCACTCAGAGATTATTTGTGAAACTCACATGGAATCCTGTCTAGGAGGGAACTGAAAGGCACAATTCATTGCTCCTGCCATCATTTAATGCCACAGTTTGGCCCAAATTGGGTACTAGAGTTGTTTTTTCAAGACCATGGGTCCATCTCCATCAGGACTCTCCTTGAGCTCCTACCATCACCTTTAGCGTCTGTGTCCACAACCTCTTCTCCATTTTCCTTTCCCCCAAAATCAGGATTCTGAGCCATGGCCATGCAGGGATGTTAACATGACCTAAGAGGATAAGGTAATTTCTCTGTCACTATCTTTCCTTCTTGCTTCCCTTTTTCTAGAGTCTGGGGATTTTCCATGAAGCCAAAGTCACAATGTAAGTGGCAGTGGCCTTCCTGTCTATAATCTTCCACACTGGAGTGGAAACAGAGGGGAAGAGAGGAGAGAAGCAAGGACAAATTTAAGGATGGCATTTCATCCTCCTTATTCCCCCAGCCTCTTTAAATAGGGGAGACAAGTAAGTAATTAAAAGTAGACAGACCTTCCTCCGGAAGGGGGCCTCTGTAGAAGAGTAAATGGGAGAGCTGTTTGCAGCTGTTCCATGTCCCATTAACTGTTCCAACGCTCCCATGCTCAATATCTTTTTTTTATTTCATTTTCCAGTTCCTAACCCAGTATTGCTTTGTGGCTTGTCCTGCATCTCTTGCATCGTGTCTTTTTCCACTTCTCCTGACACTAGATCTTGTGTTTTGCTAGCAACATTACTGAATCTTTGGGTGGAACATTCCCTGTAGAAAATAAGGAAGACTTGCCTATAAATAGTTTCCTCTGGGCTGCGTAGTACACAATGCTTCAAGTGTGACAAAAAGGGAAGTGAGATGTTCCCCCTCATCGCCACCTCCAACCTACCCTTTGGCGGCTTGCTGAGATCCTGCCCAAGGGTTCTGTGGTCCAGACTGTCCAGTCTCCTTCCCACTGTCCTCTGAAAACCAGAAGTAGGAAGGGATCTTGTCCTAGAGAGTCTGGCTTTTGAAGTGAAACAGACCAGTGGGAATAATGAGACACTTCTTCCAGCTCAAAGAGGACAAGTTGGCATGCAGGGCCTCCTGAAATGGAGGAAGTCACCTCCGTCGTCATTATGCCAACTTCTATCTAGAAGGCTGTCCCTGAGAGAGAGAGACTGTCAGTTATATATGTTTACTAGGTAATTGCAGAATCCCATGGCTGTAGGGCAATAACTGAGAGCCAGCAGAGGACCTGGATCATAAGGTGAGCGCTCTTGCTGTGCTGGTTCTGGGTTCAGTCTACCTTGTAAATGTGGGGTGGGAGAAAGGGATTTTGGAAACTTTTACATAAAGTTGTTGGGCTATTGAATTCATAATCCACTATTTCCTGCCTGGGGCCTACCTCAAAGCCCACAGGACACAAGGACTGCTGAGAACCTCATGGATCAGCACTTGACTCAGAAAAGTTAGATCAGATAATAAATATCTTATAGGGCAAGCTTCCACTTACTGCAAAGTCTGACACAGCTATTCTGGACAGAGGAATTTTCTGGTGTACTGAAGGTTCAGCAGAAAACCTTTCGGGTTCTTCCTACTTCTCATCCATCCCCCCACCTGCCCTTGTTTGAAAATATTTCTACAAGGACACTTATGTCTGTGTCTTCCCTTAGCAAGCCCTGGGGTCCTGGGATATAGCCACTGTTTGATAACTCACTTGGCTAGTGGCTGGCAAACCAAAGGTGTAGAGGGGATATGAGATTGGCTGAGTGTGGGCTGAACTTGGGACATCCTTTCAAAGTTGATTTTTAAACTAAATCTCTGACATGAGCTTGTTTTCTTGTCATTGGCTTCTTTCTCTTAAAATTTGAGTACAGCAGGAATAGAAATAAAGAAAGTTAATTAGGGTGCCAGTTATAGGGCCCTGGGAACTGGACGTTAGATGGACTATAAGGATTACTCCAAGACACCACACCTTATTTGGGATATTGTATATCCCAGGGCTACATATTCCATTCTGCAAGCTACCTGGTTGGATTAATATTTTCAATTCCCTAGATAGAGAGAGATTTCTTTGATGACTGTGTGGCTGCCTTTCAAAATTATATGGATAAGCACAGCCCTCATATTTTAAAAAAAATGAACACTTTTTATATTCTTCCTGTCCGCTGATACTGCTCTCTCCTGCCACGAGTGTCAGAAAAGCTGGTTGTGCTCACAGAGATCAAAAGTCAGCCTCTGGACCTCTCTCTAATATTGCTGCTAGAGTCCCAGGGGCATTTCTCCTGCCCCTCACTCTTTCTTACATCTCACCACTTTCCTCACACCCCAAAACCAACCCCTAGCTACCTGGAATTATTTATTCAACAAACCTATCCTTGTCTCATAAAATAAGTAAATGTAGTAGGAACAAGGTCTCTAGGTCAGAGCTCTGCAATTTACTAGCTGTGCCATTTTGGGCAAGGAAGGCTCTCAGACCCTCATCGCCATAGTTTCTTTTCATTGTAAAATGGTGACAGTGGCCAAAACCGGTTTGGCTCAGCGGATAGAGCATCAGCCTGCGGACTGAAAGGTCCCAGGTTCGATTCTGGTCAAGGGCACGTACCTTGGTTGTGGGCACATCCCCAGTAGGGGGTGTGCAGGAGGCAGCTGATCGATGTTTCTCTCTCATCGATGTTTCTAACTCTCTGTCTCTCTCCCTTTCTGTAAAAAAAATCAATTATATATATATATATTAAATGGTGATAGTGCATACTCTTCAGGGTTTGTGGCATATCTAGACAGTGTCTGGCCCATAGATGATGATGCTTAGTTAATAGTAGCTATTATTGTCAGTGGGTCCCAAACTCAGCTTATTTTTAATTAAAGTATAATTAATGTACAACTCAAATACAGCCTAGCTAGCAAACTTAACCTTTTTTCTTTTCCCTCCCCAAACTACCTGGATTTCTGTACCTCCATCTTGATGTAAGGGAGTCCCCACTAAAGGAACTGTTTTTTCTTCTGTCCTATGTCCTGTTCCTGCCAACATAGCTTATTTCTCTCTCCCTTTTCATAATCTCCCTTGGAATATTGGGGTGAGTAGCAACAATTAGCTTAGGAAAGATTTGCAAACTGGTGAAAAGTCAACTCACAGACTCCTTCTGGATTAAGAAAGCTCTATGTAGCACAGAAGACAGGCTAATATACCAGAAAATTAATTCCAATATCAATTAAGTTTATGATTTAAGAGGTTGTTTTCCTTAGCTAATGTTCTTAATGACCTATAAATATAGTCCGGACTTTGTTCTGCCTACTACACACGGTTCTTAATGCAAACACCATGTTCAAATAGTTTGTGACCTAAATGTAACATAATATCCTGAGATTGGGATTGTCTCCCACCTAAACTGAGGTGAAGAAAAACACTATCCCTGGCTAGTGTAGTAGGTTTGCTTGAATAATTCTATATCTCATCTTGTTGCAAACAGAATGGCCCTTGTGCACATACTATACCACCAATTGGGTCCAATGGGAGCCCCACGTCATAGTAAATTATATTGGCTGTTTTGTGACATAACTGTCCCGGCAGCCTGGAGAAAAATAAAGGCCTTCAGACTGGGCTTCCAGGGGGTAAAGGGGAAGGGCATTGACAAGGATGTCAGTGCCAGGCACCTGGTTAGGAGAAATATCCTGAAGCAAATAATAATTACCTTCTTTGCTGATAAGAGAGTCCCAGTATTTTTCCAACAGCAAGATTGCATTAAGGTATTTCCTTGGACCACAGCCTGAGTCACAAACTGATACATGACTATTGGCCCTAACCTCAATCAAATTATTGTATATGTGGTGGAACTCAGTGTTCTTCTTATGGCCCCAAGTTGTTGTAAATAATAGTCTCAGTTGCATCACCTGTTCTTGTTCTGTCCTGGTTACTTCTCCTGACTGCAATTCTGTATGTGTCCACAAGGTGGCCTCACTTAGGAGAGAGCTGGAGAAAAGGACCTCAAGCCTCTGATGTCTTTTTTTTTTTTAAGCTTGAGCCTGAAAAGATGAAAATATAGTTTGATGGGAACATATATACCTCTTAGTAGGCAGCAATAAACTCGTTTAGTTTGTGACGTGGAATTTGTGCCTGAAGTACCCTCTAATTCTATGTATGGCTGGACCCATCACAGGTGTTTTCCTGGGATGGTTTATACATATAGTCTTGGTTTGTAATTTTGCTGTCTTTTTCTGTTTATAGAAAAGTAACTGAATATCATTTTTTTATTTTTTAAAAATATATTTTATTGATTTTTTTACAGAGAGGAAAGGAAAGGGATAGAGAGTTAGAAACATCGATGAGAGAGAGACATCGATCAGCCGCCTCCTGCATGCCCCCCACTGGGGATGTGCCCGCAACCAAGGTACATGCCCTTGACCGGAATCGAACCTGGGACCTTTCAGTCCGCAGGCCAACGCTCTATCCACTGAGCCAAACCGGTTTCGGCCAGAATATCATTTTTTAAAATATGAATATGAAATCATGAATAATGTTAAATGTTGAATGGAGAATAGGGTGTGGAAAGCAAAGAGAAAAAGGCTGGCATCTTATGGTCATTCCAGTGCCCACTTCCCCTACTATTTCCTCTCACATCTTCTATCACCCACCTGGCTTCCAGGTGCTCCCTGTACATGTTTCCCTACTCATCTGAGCTCCTGGACACTCTCTCCTCCACACAGGCAAATTGGCATGCACAGATTAGCTCAGATATGTGCACACATCCCATGCATGTCACAGATCTGTGCACGTGTCGGTACATATCCAGAGGAGGAGCTGAGTGGATAGGTGCTAGCGTTGCTGCAGGTCAGCGAGCCCACTGGTTGGGTGAAGGGACATATGGGTGACAAACTATATGTGAAAGAGACTGAGAAGGCAGCCAGTGGGAAGAAGGCAAGGCTCCTCATGGTTAGGTTGGGTGCCTAGGGAGTGTGGTGTGTGATAGCATTGCAAAGCCATAGGGATATACTGGCTGACCCCTGAAGAAGAGTTTTTAAAATCAGCACTGCCCTCTACTGCACACTTTCTATCTACTGTTATGGCATTTGTATTAATTTTTCTAAGAAATCAGTTTCAGTTTGGTTTTTACCGATCTCCAGAGCCCTCGTTGGAGATGCCAGTTGGCACAAGAATGTGCTGAACTATTTACAATCCCAGCCTCAGGTCAAGGGAGCGGATGTGGTTTCACTGGGCCACAAAGCCCCGTACACAACTCATTTGCATGACCTGACGCCATGTGACGCAACCGGCTCCTCCTATATAAAGAAGCAGGAGCCGAAATATCTCTGAGTCTGGGTTGGACTAGCGGCCGTGGAGTTTGTGACACACTAGGCGACACCCATCGAGCCACTTCCCTTCAAGTCTGGAGCACTTGCCTGGCGTTAGGTCCTCTCGGCAGTGTTTGCTCCTTTCCTAGCCCCAGGGTCAGCCGCCCAGAGTCCAGGTCCTAGCAGCGCGCCAGCAGCTCCAGCTGACAGCCCAGCCCGCCCAGCCAGCCCAGCTCCCAGGCAGCCCAGCCATGAACACCGAAATGTATCAGACCCCCATGGAGGTGGCTGTCTATCAGCTGCACAATTTCAACATCTCCTTCTTCTCTTCCCTGCTTGGAGGAGATGTGGTTTCCGTTAAGCTGGATAACAGGTAAACTACTGGCCGAAGCTCCCGAGTGGGCACAGGCGGAAACTAAGCTGAGATCGGGATATTGGAGCTGGCCACGCCACTGGTCCTGGTTCCCCGCGGTGCAGCATCCTGGGAAGGGGCGGGGGTAGGGTATGCGGAGGGGGGTTGTCACTGTCTCACCGGGATCCGCCTTTGGAACGTCCAGCTGCTGCAGCCCAAGGCCAAGGGAGCCAGAGGCAGAGAAGCAGCGAGCAGGGCTGGGTAGGGGGCTGGCTGTGCGCTGGGCACCACTGTAGAGCAGGCCGGAAGCTTCTGAGCCCAGGAGGAATTCCTAGCTAGCTTCGGAGCTCGGTAGGTTTACTTGGGACCTTCTGGGCCAGACCCTAAAGGCGCCTGTGGCAGGGAACTCTTGGGGTCGCACTCCTCATTGTTTGCCTGTCGCCCAAGCTAGCAAACAGACCATACTAGTCCATGCGCCCCAGGACCAGAGAGCCTATGCACGCTGAGCTCTGGGCGGTGGCGGTGGGGAGCCAGCCTGGGTGGGGAGTGCAGCTTCCTGCAGTGGCCAAGACAGGACCTGGGGACAAAGTGCCTGGAAATTCGGGCCACGGAAGTGGGAGAGAAGAAAAGCTGGGGCAGATGGAGGACTTTGGCCACAGCTACCAAATACTCAAAATGGAAAGGAGGTGGTTAACACGGTTGCTTTGCTTTTTGTCTTGACAGTGCCTCTGGAGCCAGCGTGGTGGCCTTAGACAACAAGATTGAGCAGGCCATGGTGAGTGGCATCACTGCGTCATTCCCATCCGCAGATCTAGCTGCTGCTTATGTAACTGGGCGTGACTGAGGGGGGTGGATGCAAAAGCCATTAGCCAAGGAGCCAACCGCCTGCTTTCTATCCCCTTGCAGGTCTTAAGTAGAGTCCCATTAGCATGGCACCTTTGAGGACATTTCCAGTCTACCCCCCTCCTTTTTTCCTCTCTCACCCATCCTGGTTCTTTGCAGCAACCTCTGGCTCCCTCCTAGGCCCACTGCAGGGCAATGAGCTCAGACACTTGTATTTGTCTGCATCTTGCATTTGGCAGAAACCAGAGCTCATTGGATGCTGCAGCCACACTGCAGCGCCTCTGCAGAGCCTGGACTGGGGTCAGGAGTTGGGAGGGAACAGGAAACAAAGCATCCCACTCCTCACCCCTCCCTTTACCAGGTAGAGGTCATACTCCACCTAGCAGTCATAATGGCTGCAGGGGGTTAAAGTGTCCAGTTAGAAACCACTTAATTGTGCCTTGGAGCCTAATGACACAGTTCCAGGACCCCAGTGCAGTAATCAAATTCATAGAGGATACAGCAATCAGGTACTTTTTCCCAGGGCAAGTGTCTTGTCACACCAGACTTGGACAACTGCAATTCAGTGTGCTCAGTCATGTGGAGGGGAGGAGACTCCAAAATTGCCACTTTTATTGTATTGGAGAAGATGCATAAAGCAACAAACAAACACACAAAAACAAGTCAGCCTACAGTGTAAGTGGCTCTGTCCTCAGGTGTGGGGTACATTGAAGGTCCTCCCTGGGATCTAGGCCAGTAGCAGGAACCAGCAGAATTCTCACCCAAAATGCTCCTAAACAGCCAGCTTTGAAAGTCATTAGAAACTTGCAAGGGGGATACTGTGTAGCTCAAAACTGGGCTTCCAACTCAGGTGTTGCCTTGATCATGCAGCTCTCCTAAGCAAGCATTTTGGTGCTTTGGAGAAGGGTGCAAGAAGAATAGGGCTGCGGAACCAGTGTGCAGAGGGGTTGCTGAAGGAAGGTTGGAGGTAGGTGGAATAAGAGATAGCACAGGCACCTTGATGGCAAGATGAAAGAAAGTGCTGTCAAGGAGACATGATGGCTAATGAATGGCTTTGTTGTGATTTCCTCTGTGATAGGATCTGGTGAAGAATCATCTGATGTATGCTGTGAGAGAGGAGGTAGAGATCCTGAAGGAGCAGATCCGAGAGCTGGTGGAGAAAAACTCCCAGCTGGAGCGTGAGAACACCCTCTTGAAGACTCTGGCCAGCCCAGAGCAGCTGGAGAAGTTCCAGTCCCATCTGAGCCCTGAAGAGCCAGCTCCTGAAGCCCCACAATCACCTGAGGCCCCTGATGGTTCTACAGTGTAAGTGGCTCTGTCCTCAGGGTGGGCAGAGCCACTAAACTTGCTCTACCTAGTTCTTCCCAGTTTGTTTTTGGCTCCCCAAGCGTCATCTCATGTGGAGAACTTTACACCTAGCATAGCTGGTGCCAAGAGGTGTCCCAAGGACATGGCCACCTGGGTCTACTCCAGTGATAGACCCCTGACAAAGAGCAGGTCTTTGGAGGCTGAGTTGCATGGGGCCTCGTCACCCCAAGCCAGTGAGCTTCTAATGCCACCACACCCTGGGGGCTCCCAGGGCCTGGGCAACTTTGCTGTGACTGGCAAAGGAGAAAGGTAGTTTGACATGTGATGCCAGTTTGCTCCTGAAAGTATAAGGGAGTTTGATTTTCATTTCCATGGACATCTTTAACAGCTTCACCTGACAATGACTGATCTTATGAAGAAGCCACTTGTGTTTGAAGCAGAGGCACCCTCTCTCTTATCCCTGCCTTGCCAAAGCAGGGCCACAGATGGGAGAGATTGAGCCAAGTCAGCCTTCTGTTGGTTAATATGGTATAATGCTTGGCTTTGTGCAAAGCCCAGTGTGGGATTACAGCTTTGGGATGACTGCCTACAAAGTTCTGTTTGGTTAGTAATGGCATAGTTTTTCTATATAGCCATACATGTGTATGTATGTGTGTGTGTGTGTATATATATATATATATATATACACACACACACATACACACACACACACACACACACACACACACACATACACACACACACTCATAGGGCTAGATCTATATCTTAGTGTAGTGATGTATACATATACACATACACCTATGTTTTGAAGGGCCTAAACAGCTTTGGGAGTATTGACCAGTTCCTTATCTCTTAAGGCTAATTCTTTGACTGTGTTCATTTACCAAATTGATCCAGTTTGTCCTTTAGGTTAAGTAAGACTAAAAAGTAAAAGCAGGGAGAGGGCCAGTCTCTGAATGCAGCCACAGATGCCTTGCTGCTGCAATCCTTGCCCTCTGAAGATATGTGAGGTCCTCTTTTGAATGCCAAACCCACCATTCACTGGTGCTGACTACATAGAATGGGGTTGATAAAAGATCAGCTGGGACTTCACATTGTTATTCAAAAAATTTTTAAATGTTTGTGGAAAACTTTTAAGTAAAGAGAACAATTGGCTTGGTGGTGTCCTTTTGTGGACAAGGGATAAACAAGGCAATGGCTTTGAGTGATGGTGCCTAGGTGATGTGCTCAGGGAGCTTGTCTCTAGGAGGTTCTGTGGCAGTGAATACTTTCCACTTTCTGATACCTTATCCTGATGTATGTCTCCAGGATTTGGATTTGGATTTCTCAAATGTAGCTTGAAATTTCAATAAACTTTGCTCTTTTTTTCTAAAAATAAACCTGGTGTCTGAGTATAAATGGAGTGGGTGGTAAAGGCCCCCTTGTGATTGGGAGCACTGCTTTCCTGATTCACTAACCATCATGAGCATCCCCTAAATGACAGGCCTATCCTACCTCCATGATCCTGTGTAACTAACATAATACCCACATTGTATTGATGTGGAAACTGAGACAGCCAATTTAAGTGCCTTGCCCAAAGTCACACAGCTGTTATGGCAAATTGGGACTCAACCCCACATCTATTCCTCTCTGCCCTGCTCCTGCTTTCATATAACATCTTTAAAGTGAATAGCAAGGTGACTACTAACATACAACCTCAGCTAGAGGGGTAACCTGGGAGGGAGAATATATCAAAAAAGCCTAAAAGAAAAGAGAAGATTATACATGTAAGAAGAAAGGAACCAAATAAACATTAGTGAGCTTCTTCCCTCTTCTGAAAACATCAGGATCATTTAATGCATTCACCTTAATACCAATCTACATGAGACTCTTGACATTGGCAGAAGGGTTAAGAAGACCTTAGAAAAGGAAACAGAATGCATGTGGTAGCCCAAACCCATCCTTCTCCCTCAAAGGAATATGCTTTCAGTCCCTGCTGCTTCACTTGTCACTACTGGAAGTTTGCTCACAACTCACGAGTTGCATGTGCAGGACCAAGTCTAAGGATCCTGACTCCAGCTTCCCTCCTCTGACTTTCTTTGAAGTTCATCCTCACCCATCCCTTTTCCCCAGCCCCATGTCTCTGGCATCTAGAGTCCTGCCATTTCTCTGAGAGCTCTTTGGTGAGCATTTGGTGTCCACCACATCCTCACCAGGACCCTGAGCTGTGTTCTAGGCTCAACTTGTTCTCAGCAGAGGCTATCACCCCTATTTGATTGACCCATTCTATCTCAGTATCCTATAGCATATATTAGAGGCCCAGTGCACAAAATTCATGTATGGGGGGTGTCCCTCAGACCAGCATGCACCCTCTCCAATCTGGGACCCCTCGAGGGATGTCTGACTGCCCATTTAGGCCCGATCCTAGTAGAATTGGGTCTAAACGGGCAGTCGGACATCCCTCTCACAATCCAGGACTGCTGGCTCCCAACTGCTCACCTGCCTGCTTTCCTGATTGTCCCTAACCACTTCTGCCTGCCAACCTAATCGATGCCTAACTGCTCCCCTACCAGCCCAATTGCCCCTAACTGCCCTCCCCTGCTGACCATCACCCCTAACTACGCCCCCCTGCCAGCCTATCCCCCCAACTGCCCTCCCCTGCAGGCTTGATCACCCCCAACTGCCCTCCCTTGCAGGCCTGGTTCCCCCCAACTGCTCTCCCCTGCAGGCCTGAGTCGCCCCCAACTGACCTTCCTTGCAGGCCCAGTCACCCCCAACTTCCCTCCCCTGCAGGCCTGGTCACCTCCAATTTCCCTCTCCTGCAGGCCTGGTGCTCCCCGCAACTACCCTCCCCTGCAGGCCTGGTCCCCCCCAACTATCCTCCCCTGCAGGTCTGGTCCCCCCCCAACTGCTCTCCCCTGCAGGCCTGGGCCCCACCCCAACTGCCCTTCCCTGCAGGCCTGATCGCCCCCAACTTCCCTTCTCTGCCAGCATGGTCACCCCTAACAGGCTTGGTCACCCCCACCTGCCCTCTCTTGCAGACCTGGTTCCTCCCAACTGCTCTCCCCTGCAGGCCTGGTTCCCTCAACTTCCTTCCCCTGCTGGCCTGATCCCTCCCAATTGCCTTCCTCTGCTAGCCATCTTGTGGTGGCTATCTAGTGTCCACATGGGGGCAGCCATCTTTGACCACATGGGGGCAGCCATCTTGTGTGTTGGAGTGACATCAATTTGTATATTACTCTTTTATTAAATAGGATACCTATTCCTTTGCCACTTGAAATTGACCACACTCCTTGATTTTCTTGTATCACAAACCTCAAATACAAATATGTCTTAGGTCCCTCCTTTGTGCCAATCATAGCCTAAATATATTCAAAATTCCATTCTTCCTTTGCTATAAAGCTCATACAAGTTGGTGTGTTCTGGTCTAATGACCAAAACTCTTCTTCAGAACTTTATAAACCCCTGCTTGGTGGCCTCTCAAATACCAATTTCAGAACCTACTCCTGATCTCTCTGTTCATGATGCTAACTTCATTGTATACAATCTGGTCATGGTTTTCAGATTTCACAGCTGCTAAAATGGATACAAACTTTGGACCAGTCAGTTCCCCTCAACCTTGACTGGCTCTCCCTGCCCCCACTAACTCCCAAACCCCTCCTCCCTTCAAGATGAGCTGAGAGACCTCTGGACTCTTTAGTTCCTCTGTAGATTTCCCAAAGTTGACTCCTAGTCACCAAAACTCCTCTGCAGAACTTTACAAACCCTTGCTTGGTGACCTCTCAAAAACAGAAGCCAAAAGATGAAAATAACAACAACTCAGAAACTGGACCAGCAAACACACAGCCATCTCTGGTGATCCAGACCTTCCCTACAAGAAAGGGGAAAAACTTGCCCACAGTAACATAGTGGGAAAGAGAGAACAACTTTGTTTCCTAGGCAACCCCAACTAAACAGACAAACACTGCCACTTAGGAGGCCATAGCAGTTGTTAGACTAGATAAGAGGAACTTTGTGGTTGTTTGTTAGTCACATATAGAATCAGCTCTTTTTTGTTGTCCCACAGAAAAACAAGTAGGGGTGGGGAAAGGCAAAAGAACACAGTGCTCCTGGAAAGAGATTCATGGTTTCTGGGCTTAGCTGGTCCAGCTGGACCCAGAACAAGGAAAAGAACAAGAGCAATAGCAGCAGTAATGTTCCCTTGCCTGGGCATGCCCCCTCTTCCTGTCCCCTCCTATCTATTATCTCATCTGATCCTTACAGCAGACCTCCTCACATGTCAACAAGAATCACAAGAGCACCACTACACACCCTTTCTTATGAACAGGAACATTTTGTTTCCTGCTCTTAGAAAAAGAGGCAGTTATGATGTATCTCCCTCCATTTGACGGACAAGAAAACTAAGAGCCAGAGAGTTTGGTGCTACTCCCACAACACCCTTGTATCCCATTGGACAGTGCTCCCCAGCCTAGGTGACCACAAAGACCCATTTTAAATGTCAGGTATATCTTCAGATCTCCCCCAACCTGATAGTATTTTAACTTTTGGTATTCACTGAGAGAGAAAAAACTCATAATGACAAACATTAGCTGGGAATCCAGTGGGGGCTATTAAATGAATGTATTACATTTGCCACAAAAAGCATAGAGGTTGGTTTGAAAAGTAAAACAGAAATGTGGGCAATAGATTATTTATACACAAGGACTGCTGGAGTACAGTGTGCAAGGCTCTCAGGCTTGATACTACCATGGAGGAAGATGATCCCTTGGGGTCTTATAAGGAACTCAGGAAGTGATCAAATAAGGAAGAAGGGCCACTAGAATATGGAGTGTAAAGGGGACTCAAGAAAGACCATATAAAAGAAAATACAAAATCCACTGTCCTTTAGGGTATTTTGAAGTTATTCCAATATCATCTACTTATCTAGGAAAAATCTTGCTTTCAAATCTCTCCTCATCTCTTCCTAATTGATAAGAAATTAATGGACATAATTAGAACATTGTACATAGCCCAGTTCCTCAGGTTGTCTCATGTAGAGAAGCTTGTTGGAATCCAAATTATGTAACTACTTTTTCTAGATCAGGCAAGGTTTGACAGAGAACTCATTCAGTTAGCTATTCCAAACAGAAGTGGTTTCCAGGGAAGAGCTGACTGGAAGAAGCCATAATAACAATAATAGCTAACAGTTACATGGCACTTACTTTGTGCCAGACACTGTTCTAAGCCCTTTTACATCTATTGCATCTTTTAATGTTATCCACAAACCTATGAGGATATGCCATTAAGATCCTTATTTTACAGAGGAGAAAATGAGAACACCAAGGCACAGAGAGGTGAATCAATTTGCCCAAAGTCATTCAGCTAGTTAACAGAAAAACTAAGACTTATGGGAAGGGATAAAATGCATTGAGAAAAAGGATGGAGAATCTCAATAGTTTTCATAATTCCTTTTGGACTAGGTAAGTGTTCTGGTGACAGGAAGGAAAGGGTGGGAAGGAAACCACTCCAAACTAGCAGAGAGGCTGACAAGATTTAAAATGGCCAATGAGCCTAGAGCAGTGGTCCACAAACTCATTAGTCAACAGAGCCAAATATCAACAGTACAACTATTGAAATTTCTTTTGAGAGCCGAAAACCAACTTCTATGCATGGGTCACAAAGTTGCAATTGCACTATATGTGTGCACCTGCACGTGATATTTTGTGGAAGAGCCACACTCAAGGGGCCAAAAAGCCACATGTGTCTCATGAACCACAGTTTGCTGACCACTGGCCTAGAGGGATGACAGTGAACAAGGAAGGAAAAAAGAGGGAGAATGGGAGGTCAATCTGGTTGGATCCCCACCAAATGAATTGAGATAGGATTTAATAAGTCTGAGGGAGCCATGGTAGACTTCTGAGCAGTGAAGTGATGTGATGCCAAAGATATTTGCAGACAATGGTTTGCGACAGCTGGAGGGTCTGTAGCAAAGAAAGGCTAGCTGAAGGCAGGCCAACTGTTGCTGGAATCCAGGTGTGAGGTGATGAGAGGCAGCCAGGACAGGGAGAGGGGTGGTAGAAAGGAGAGAAAGGGATAAAGTCAAAAGACAACAAAAGGTTATTTCTCCAAGTGTGGCTGGTCTGCATCAGGTTTCTATAAATACATATTACAGGCCCAACTCCCCAACTAAAGAGTGGAGTGGTGCTCGGGAACTGATAACTCTTAACAAGATTCCCTAGTGATTCTAGAAGATGTGAAAGTTTGAGGAACCTCAACTAAGTAAAAAATCAGCATGACCTGGTAACAAGGTGAGCTGGGGAGGAGAGATCATAGAAGCCATGGGTTGAAGATAACATGAAAGTTTTTGTTTTGTGTTTTATAAATTGTGGTAAAATATATATAACATACAATTTACCACTTTAACTATTTTAAAGTGGTCCAGTGACATTAAGTACATTCAAATTGTTTTGCAACCATACTCATCACCCAGCTGCTGAACTTTTTCATCTTCTCAAACTGAAACACTATACCCATTAGACACCAACTCCCCATTCCCACTTACCCCTACCCCAGCCTCTGGTGACATGAAAGTTTGACTCTGGAGGATGGGGAGACTACAGAAGTACTGAAGGAACGAGGTGTAGAGAAAAACTTCAGATTTTCAGGAAAAAAAAGATGAATCCCAATTTTTATTTCTGGCTGAGCTAGGCATATTCACTCAAAGAAATATCCCAGAACCAGTTATGGAAAGAAATGTGAAATCCAGGACTAGAGCACCAGATATAGATGTGTCTGTGTATCACAGGAGCTAAAGTAATGTGAGAAGACACGTGCCCCCGGAAGTGGGTGCAGAGAGGGCCAAACAGCAGGCCCAGAGCCTTGCATGCCCTTTGGAGGCCACCCACAATGAGGCCATGAGAGGGAAGAAGAAAGGCCAGCTTGGGAAGTGCCAAAGACAGAGATAGGAAACTCCCCAAGGGAACACTGAGGTTTGTGATCTCCCTTCCATTTTTATCTTTTTGTCTCTTCCTTTTTACTTTTTCTCTTCAGAGTCTTTACCACACCCTTCCCCCATCTTATAAAATTAAACTAGTCCCGAAAAGTCACTTTGGTGAAGACTGAGGCAGCTGAGATATTTTAGGATAGTAGTCAGCAAACTCCGGCTCGCGAGCCACATGTGGCTCTTTGGCCCCTTGAGTGTGGCTCTTCCACAAAATACCAGGGCCTGGGCAAGTCTATTTTGAAGAAGTGACGTTAGAAGAAGTTTAAGTTTTAAAAATTTGGCTCTCAAAAGAAATTTCAATCATTGTACTGTTGATATTTGGCTCTGTTTGCCGACCACTGTTCTAGGAAGAGGAGTCAGGATTCCTGCAATGTAGTCCTAGTCTTTAGCTAACTAGATATATGACCTTGGGCAACTCATTGAAGTCTCCAGAACTCAAATTTCTACGCCAGGTGTTTAGTAAGTAACTGGGCACAAACTACCCCTCTAGCTGAAAAACATGAATACATTACCTCTTTGCTTGAGCCCTCACTTTCCCTTCCATCTCCCAGATTCTATTCATTCTCATACTGAGTTCTATCAAGTTGCTTAGGAAAGAGCCATATGTCATTTTGTAGAGGAAGGAATCACCTACAGTCTTATTTCCCAGCCTTGCTCATTTCATGAACCACTTCTGGTTGCCTATATTGTGACAACACACATACAATCTCTGGGTCGCCCAACTCAGATGGGATGAAGGTGGATGGGTTGCACACAGGCCTCCTTGGGTAGGCAGAGGGAACAGGTTCACCTTTGAAAGACTTGTGACTGATGCAGATAAATGGAGAATGCAGGAAAGGAATGAAAAGGAGCTGACTTCTAGGGCAGGCAGAGATAGACAAGAACTAGAGGAGGTGGAATGTGAACAGAAAGGCTGCCTCAGCCATTGGACTTTTCTTCAGCTGGCTCCTCTGCTGTTTTGCTGCTGTTCCACTGGTAAACTTCCTGCTGCTACCATAAAAGAGAAAATAGAACATATTGTTCACCACAGACTGGTTCTCTGGGTCCTTAACTGTACCAACATCTCTTCTTTGCTGTCCATTGTAATACAGAACTTGGTTGTTTAAAAAAAAAACTAATCTAATGATCATGCAGAAGCATTTGAGACACATGTGATGTTCCAGTGAGTTTAGTCATACCTGGGATCAGAGAATAGAGCAATATATCATTAGGGTTGTATGGGGACTCTAGAAATTAATTGCCCCAATTTCCTTACTTTTGAGAAGAGGATATTGAAACCTAGAAAGGAAAATAGGCTTGTCCCAGCCTTCATGCAGTCAGCAGCAGGGCCAGGACAAGCTCTCTAATGTTACATGCCTCTTTCTTTATTAATCAGCCTTCTCTTTCTCCAGGCCTCAGTGTCTCCATCTGTAAAATGAGGAATTGGACCAGAGCAATAGTTCTTTGCATTGGAATCACCTGGTGGGAGTTTAATGCAATATTAATGTCTGAACCCTGTCCCCAAAAATGTTAATAAAATTGGTCTGGAATTGTAACCCGGCATAGGCATTTTAAAGCTCCCCTAATAATTCCTGGATGATCTGTGAGGACTGTCCCCATCTTAACATCTGGATCCACTTGTTTAACAAACATTGGCACCTACTTTATGCCAGGCATTCTGCTAGGCACAGACCAGGTCATACATGGGCTCTGTGCTTCTGGAGCTCATTTCATGTTTCCATAAGTACAGAGCAGATGGAACAGGCTGCTCATATTAGTAGGCCTCTACAGAGGCAACTCTTTCTCCAAGCAGCTTTATGATTAATAAAGGTGACATACTTAATCTGCTGCCTGACTCATGTGTGTGCCTCTCTTGATTGATTCTGATTTCAAACATAAGACAAGAGATGCTATTAATCAGCCTCTTCAAGTGCTAAAACATTCTGTTGGGGATGACAGGCAGTATACAAATAATCTTATCTTTTAGTTGCCTTTGCAGGATTCTCCTCATCTATCTGCTGGATTGCCTCTGGGCTCAGCTCTACCCTCTCCATTCTTTCTCTCTGATTGCTTCCATCTGTTCTTACAGTCTTAAGTAACATCACCATGCTAATGACTCCCAAATTTATATTTCTAGTCCTAAGCATTCCCCTGAGCTCTAGACCCAAATATTCAACTCTCTCTTTCATAGCTCTATTTGCATGTTTCACAAGTACATCAATATCTGCAAAATCAAATCCTTGACTCCTGCCTCTCCCTGTGCATTCCAGCTCAGTGACCTTTGATTTCTCCATCCCCCTCAAATCCCACAACTTGACTCTCTGTACTTCTTTTCAGCCCCACTGTCACTACCTGGTCTATGCCACCTCCCTTCCCAAATGGAGACAAAGCCTCCTCACACCTTGAGGCCCCTGTTTGTACCCTGGACTTTGTCCAAATCCACACAGCAGCCACAGTGGCTTTTTTAATGCAAAACCAGATCCTGATGTTCCTGTACTTTAAGCTTATCAAAGCATAACTCTGCACTTAGAAAAAAGTCCAAACTCCCTCCACAGTCTATAGATACCTACATGATGTGACCTGGCCTCTGATGACCAGTTCAGGCCATTTGAATGTCATTCCCTCACTATTACCCAGCTCTGGCTCCACTAAACTTCTTTCATTCCTTAAACACACCTCAGAGCCTTTGTTCATGTGATTCCCTCAGTCCAGAATGCTCCTACCAGCACTGCTACCCCACTAATTGCATGGTTATTTGTTCCTATCTTTCAGCTAAATCCCTCCCTCTGAGAGGCTTTTACCCATATCCCTAAGTTTCTCCCATTATTGTTTCTCTCCTTGCATTTATTCCACATTGTAATGATTACTTCACATATTTTTGTTTACTGTTTCTGCCTCACTGCACCATAAGCTCCCTGAGGGCAGAACCCCTATCTGTTCTGCTCTGCATTACAGCCTCAGAGCTGAACGGAGTACCTGTCACAGGCTGATCAGTAAATAAATGTATGTGAGTTTCAGATGTTGTGGCAGGTGACAGCAGGTTAGCAGAGAAATTTTTGGATGGGGACAAGAGGGCAGTTTTCCCAAAATCTTTCAAATCACAAAAGTAAACTGGCATATTATGTCAGTTATGAAAGCAACAAACTATCATTTCAATAATTATTAATTGAGACTGTCCTAAGTGTCAAACACTAGGCTAGGCACTGAGGATACTATGGCAAATCGAAAGATGTGACATGAATTCTCATGGGGTTTACTGTGAAGGGAAATTGCATACAGCTTAGTGGCATTCCCATGCCTCTTGCCTGGCGAAATTTCCACTGTTACCCCTTAAAATATTCTAAATGCTCACTTTTTTCCATATCCATATTTTAGTCCATAAAACTTTACCTCATTTCTGGAGTTATGTATCTAGCTACAGTCTCGTTTTAGGGAGGGGGTATAGTATTAATTAGGATTAGCTCTGGTTGTAATAGCAGAATTATAACAGTTGATTTAAAAAGATAAAAGTTTATTTCTCCCATAAGAGAAGTATGAATGTAAATAGTACAGAGTTGATAGAGTGACTCTATAAAGTTACCAGACATTCAAACTCCTTCCAAGTTGCCTAATTATCCATGATAGCTATTTAAGCTCCAGCTACTGCATCCACAATCTAGACAGCAGAAGGAGGAACCGAAAGAAAAATCACTCTTTCCTTTTGAAGAAGCTTCCTGGGAAAACTACACAATACTTCTGCTTACATCCTAAGGGAGGCTTTCTTTTTTTTTTTTTTTTACATTTACTTTTTTTTAAGTTAAATCTTTATTATTCAGATTATTACATTTGCTTCTCTTTTTTCCCCTTCATAGCACCCCTCCACCCAGCTCCCACCCCTCCCTCTGCCCTTAGCTCCCTCCCATTGATCTCATCCATAGGTGTATGATTTTTGTCCAGTCTCTCCCTGTACACCCCTCACCCCTTTCCCCCTGAGAATTATCAGTCCACTCCCTTTCTGTGCTCCTGATTCTATTATATTCACTGGGTACATTACTATCCCTAAACAAGTTCAAGTTACTGTTTTTAAGGAAGAAAAGAATAGATGTTGGAGTAAGCAACTATCAGTTTCTTCTTTTGGTATTTGGGTATATTGAGAGATGAGAAGAATGGAGAAGAAGAAAAAAGGAAGAAAGCATAGAAAACCCCATCATAAAAGAGCCATGACCATTGCCTACTATAGTGGGCCAGAGATGGCTGGCAAGTGTGGTCATATGCTCTGGAAACACAGCAATCAGAGTAGACCCTTGTGGAGAGGGGGTGTGTCTGCTGCTGTAAAACTGTTTCCCCAAAATTGCCCAGTGAATGGGGCCTCTCACCAATAATATTTCAGAAACTGGGAGCCCAAACTATCCTCTTAAATGTTTCTATGGAGGCAAAAGGAAAAGTGGTCCCTAAATAGTCAGCTCCAGGTCAAAATCCAGGGCTCCAATATCCACAGTTAAAATTCCAGAGAAGACCTTCTTATTTTTTGGTGGCTATAAAAGGAACATCAGCACAGAATCTTCAAATCTTGGGGATGCAAGAGGCCTTGCAAATCATCCAGTCCAGTCTAATCCCACCAGTCACCAGTGTCTTCCACCCTTCAACTTAATGCTTAAGGGAGAGGCTGTGTTGAGAAGATATTCATTTCAGGAAATTATTTTCTATAGGAATGTACCTTTTTTGCAGAGTTAAAAGACTTTGGGGGATAAATTATCCAATAACACCCAGTTCCCTACCTCTGAAAGTTTGTCACCTGACCTTGCCCATCTAGTGAGCAAGAATCCCTCAGGCTGAACAGAACTCCTGCCCCGCCCATGAATGCTGAACATTGTGTTTTGCCTCTAGGAAGAAACTGGTAAATAACTGCATTCTCTTCTGTCAGTTGCACACCCCCTTCTTGTAAAAACCAAGGGATTGGGTCACATGACCTAAGACTATGTGGTTTTGAAGGGCTCAGTGTCAAGCTTTCAATTGTCAGACACACTTGTTGGAACAAAGCCTGAGTTCTGGCTGACAGAAGGGAAACTGCTGAGTTCCAAAGTTCAGCAAGTTGTTTTCCATACACTTCTGATCATCTTAACCCATGTGACCTGTTTGTGTTCCTCTCCTAGAGAGACATTAAGTTCTCTTAGAAGCACATATAACTAGCTCAGACAGATACCCCATCAGGGTATGGGAAAGGGTAGTTCCTACCATCAAATTACCAAAGCCAAAGCCAAACCCCTCCTTTTGTAAGATTCAGTCATTTGTTTGTTCATTCAACAAATATTAATAGAGGAACTATTATATACCAGGCTCTCTGTGTACTGAGGTTCCTAATATCATGGAGCCTACATCCTAGTAGAAGGAGATATACAATAAATAAACAAACAAGAATCACATCAGATAGGTGGGAAGCTGAGATATAGAGAGAGGAAGGGACTTGCCCATGATCACACAGTCAAGGTCATCAGACACCCAGTTCCCCCATTTTTTTTTCATTAAATGCTGATCACATAAATATATCAGGCACAGAATTTGGCAATGATAATATAAGATAAATAAGACAGACAAGGTTCCTGTTCTCACAGAACTAAAAGGATAGTAATGGAGGCAAACTAAATAAACACAGAGAAAACCATAGAAGTTTCTGGATTCCAGTTTGGCTTGTGAGGAGGTTAGAAGTCACCAATTCATCAAACAATAATTTTAAAGCTTAGATCCAATTTTAAAGCTTAGATCCAATTTTAAAGCTTAGATCCAATTTTAAAGCTTAGATTTAGGGTGGTAAACACACAATACAATATACAGATGATGTATTATAGAATCATATATCAGAAACCTATATAATTTTTGTCAATATTATCTCCAAGAGCTCCACCAGGTCATCACATTGAATATTGGAAAGACTCCCTTGTGCTTCTGGCAGGGGGAGGTCCATTTCAATGGAACAGAACATTCTATTCTTTAAAATCTTCCTTTTTAAAATTACTTTATTGATTAAGGGGTTAGATATGTGTCCTTATTCCCGCATTACACCCCCACTCATGCCCTCACACCCCTGTTGTCTGTGTCCATTGGTTAAACTTATATGCATACATACAAGTCCTTTGGTTGATCTCTCCCCTTACCCCACCTTCCCCTACCTTCCCTCTGAGATTTGATGGTCTGATCGATGTTTCTCTATCACTGGATCTGTTTTTGTGCATCAGTTTCTGTGGTTTATTATATTCCATAAATGAGTGTGATCATGTGATATCGTTTTGTCTAACTGACATATTACACTTAGCACAATGCTCTCCACTGCATTGTGCTATTCATGCCACTGCAAATAGTAAGAACTTCTCCTTTTTTACCATAGCATAGCATTCCATTGTATAGATGTACCAGTTTTTTAATCCACTCGTCTGCTGATGGGCACTTAGTCTGTTTCCAAATCTTAGGTATGGTAAATTGAGCTACTATGAACATAGGGGTGCATATATCCTTTCTGATTGGTTTTTCTAGTTTCTTGGGATATATTGCTAGAAGTGGGACCACTGGGTGAAAAGGGAGTTCCATTTTTAGTTGTTTTTTTTTGTTTTTTTTTTAGAAGCTTCATACTGTTCTCCACTGTGGCTGTACCACTCTGCAATCCCACCAGTAGTGCACGACGGTTCCTTTTTCTCGGCATCCTTTCCAACATTTGTCATTTATTGATTTGTTGATGATACCCTTACTAAAGGACAGGTTGAGATGGTACTACTGCATTATTCTTTTTTTAAATTAAATCTTTATTATTCAGATTATTACATATGTTTCTCTTTTTTCCCCTCCATAGCTCACCTCCACCTGGCTCTCAACCCTCCCTCCACCCTTACCTCCCTCCCATTGACCTCATCCATAGGTGTATGATTTTTGTCCAGTCTCTCCCTGTACACCCCTCACCCTTTCCCCCTGAGAATTATCAGTCCACTCCCTTTCTGTGCTCCTGATTCTATTATATTCACCAGTTTATTCTGTTGATCAAATTTTTAATTCACTTAATTTTTAGATTCACTTGTTGATAGATATGTATTTGTTGTTCATAATTTTTTGGCTTTTACCTTTTTCTTCTTCCTCTTCTAAAAGAGTACCTTTCAGCATTTCATATAATACTGGTTTGGAGTTGATGAACTCCTTTAGCTTTTTCTTAACTGGGAAGCTCTTTATCTGCCCTTCAATTCTGAATGTTAGCTTTGCTGGATAGAGTATTCTTGGTTGTAGGTTCTTGCTATTCATCACGTTGAATATTTCTTGCCATTCCTGTCTGGCTTGCATCGTTTCTGTTGAGAAATCAGCTGACAGTCATATGGGTGCTCCCTTGTAGGTAATTAACTGTTTTTCTCTTGCTGCTTTTAATATTCTCTCTCTGTCTTTTGCTCTTGGTATTTTAATTATGATGTGTCTTGGTGTAGTCCTCTTTGGGTTCCTTTTATATGGGGTTCTGTGTGCTTCCTGGACTTGTAAGTCTATTTCTTTTGCAGGGTGTGGGAAGTTTTCAGTCATTACTTCTTTAAGTAGGTTTTTAGTATCTTGCTCTCTCTCTTCTTCTGGCACCCCCACAATTCTGATGTTGGTATGCTTGAAACTGTCACAGAGGCTCCTTACATTATCTTCACATTTTTGGATTCTTTTTTCTTCTTGCTTTTCCAGTTGAGTATTTTCTGATTCTTTATATTTCAAATTTTTGACTTGATTCTTGCCTTCCTCTAGTCTGCTGTTAGGTCTCTGTATAATATTTTTTATTTCAGTCAGTGTATGTTTAATTTCTAGTTGGTCCTTTTCCATCTCTAGTTGGAACTTTTGCATCTCTAGTTGGTTCTTTTTCATCTCCTCTTGTATCTCGCTAAGTTTATCCATCTTTTCTAGGATATTCTTGAAAAACCTTATAAACATGGTTTTGAACTCTATATCCATTTATTTGTTTTCCTTCATTTCTTTTGTTTGTGATCTCTTCCCTTGTCTCTGCATTTTCACTATGCCAGGAGAACTTCTGTGTTGGATTCAGCCTTATGATACCAGACTTGCAAAACTGCAAAAGCCTCTCTGTTGAGCTTGGGATGGGTGGAGTCTCAGGGCTTAACGGACCATCTTGCCTTCCGGTCGGCCCAGCCCTCCATGGCCCCCGAGTCTCACATGACTGGGTAATCGCTGGAATGTCCCTGTGTGCGCACACACTCTCGCAGTGCCTCTAGACTGCTGCCTTTCCGGCTCCCCTGTGCTCCGGGAGCATATGAATCTGGGTCCCCAGTACTTTGCCCTAATCTGGGGTTTAGTGGAGTTTGAAGTGGCGCAGTTGGGATGCTTTGTCTCACGCCCTCTTGTGAAAGCCAGCGGCACAATCAGCAGTTGGTCTTCTGAGCGCAGTGCTGTGCGCACCACCCGACTTCTGCCCTCCTGCAACTCCCCCAAGTTTCCGTACACTTCTCCCTTTTCACAGTCCAAACTCCCCCCATATGAGTTTTGGCTGGACCTGGGGTTTAGTGTCATAGGATAAGGGGTTCAATGCAGCTGGGAGTCTCCGTTTCCCTCCCGCCAGAGAAAGCCAGCCAGGTACTCCAGCACCTGCTCTCTTCATGCTCGCGTCTCCATACCTCAGCTTTTTGCAGCTCCTCTGGGTCTCTGTGAGCCCCTCTCGTTCCTTCTAGTTGTAGAATTTCCACTCAGCCAACTTACCTGTGGTTCTGGATGATGTTTGTTCTGTCTTTTAGTTGTAGTTTTGAAATTGTTGTGCGGGGCTGCAGTGTAGGTGTTTGCCTATGCTGCCATCTTGGTTACCTCCCTGCATTATTCTTTTGATTTGCATCTCTCTGATAATTAATGACTTTGAGCATGTTTTCATATGTTTCTTGGACTTACATCTCTCTTCTTTTGAAAAGTATCTATTTAGGTCCCTTACCCATTTTTTTTTATTGGGTTGTCTATCTTCCTTTTGTTAAATTGTATGAATTCCCTGTAAATGTTGGAGATTAAACCCTTAATGTTGATAACATTGACAATTATGTTCTCCCATGCAGTGGGCTTTCTTGTTGTTTTGTTGATGGTTTCTTTTGCTGTGAAAAAGCTTTTTATTTTGATGTAGTCCCATTTGTTTATTTTCTCTTTATTTTCTATTGTTCTAGGAGCAGTATAAGTAAAGAAGTTCCTTTGGCATATGTCTGAGATTTTGCTGCCTGTGGATTCCTCTAGTATGTTTATGTTTATGTTCCCATCTTATGTTTAAGTCATTTATCAATTTTGAGTTTATTTTTGTGTATAGTGTAAGTTGGTGGTCTAGTTTCATTTTTTTTGCATGTATCTGTCCAATTTCCCCTACACCATTTATTGAAGAGACTATCTTGACTCCATTGTATGTTCATGCCTCCTTTGTCAAATATTAATTGAGCATAGCTTGGGTCAATATCTGGATTCTCTTTTCTATTCCATTGGTCTATATGCCTGTTCTTGTGCCAGTACTAGGCTGTTTTGAGAACAGTAGCTTTGTAATACAGCTTGATTTCTGGTATTGCGATCCCACCTACTTTGTTCTTCTTTCTCAGGATTGTAACAGCTATTCAGCGTCTTTTTTTATTCCAGAAGAATTTTTGGAAAGTTTGTTCTAGGTCTGTGAAATATGCCATTGGTATTTTAATGGGGAGTGCATTGAATCTATAGATTGCTTTGGGTAGTATGGACATTTTGATGATGTTGATTCTACCAATCAATGAACACAGTATGTTCTCCCATCTGTTTATGGCTTCCTCTATCTCTTTTTTCAGTGCCCTGTGTTTTTTCTGGGTATATGTCTTTCACCCCCTTAGTTGAGTTTATTCCTAGGTATCTTAATTTTTTTTTGGTGTGATGGTAAATGGGATTGCTTTTCTAGTCTCTCTTTCTATAAGTTCATTATTGGTGTATAGAAATGCCATAGATTTATTGGCATTTCTATATCCTGCTACATTGCTGGATTCATTTATTAAGTCTATTATTTTTTTAATGGAGTCTTTAGGGTTTTATATGTACATTATTATCATCTGCGAATAGGGACAGTTTTATTTCTTCCTTTCCAATTTGGATGCCTTTTATTTCTTCTTGTCTGATTGTGATGGCTAGTACTTCCAGTACTATGTTGAACAGCAGTTGTGAGAGTGGGCACCCCTATCTTGTTGCTCTTCTTCGGGGAAATGGTTTTAGTTTTTGCCCATTGAGTATGATGTTGCCTGTGGGTTTGTCATACAATATATGTATTTTATTATGTGGAAGTATGATCCTTCTATTCTCACCTTGCTGAGAGTTTTTTTTTTTATCAAAAAAGGGTTTTGAATTTTGTCAAATGCTTTTTCTGCATCAATTGATATGACTACATGATTTTTATCTTTCAATTTGTTTATGTAATGTATCACATTTATTCATTTGTGAATATTGTATTATTCTTGCATCCATGGGATAAATCCTACTTGGTCATGGTGTATGATCTTTCTGATGTACTGCTGGACCTGATTTGCTAGAATTTTATTGAGGATTTTGGCATCTATGTTCATGAGGGATATTGGCCTGTAATTCTCTTTCATTGTGTTGTCTTTATCTGGTTTTGGTATTAGGGTGGTACTGGCTTCATAGAAAGAGTTTGGCAGTGTTCCCTCTTCTTGAATTTTTTGGAATAGTCTGAGGAGTATAGGTTGTAGTTCTTCCTTGAATGCTTGGTAAAACATCCATGTGAAGCCACCTGGCTCTGGGCTTTTGTTTGCTGAAAGCTTTTTGATGACTGCTTCATTTCTTCCCTATTTATCAGACTATAGAGAGTTTTTTTAATCTTCCTGATTGAAGCATTTAATCCATTTACATTTAAAGTTATTATTGATAGGTACTTATTTGTCGCCATTTTTAGTATTTACCCTTGAGTTCCTTCTTTGCTTTTTTTTTTTTTTTTTTTTTTTTTTACAGCAGACCCTTTAACATTT
Organism: Lasiurus cinereus; assembly: GCA_011751065.1. Lineage (NCBI taxonomy): Eukaryota > Metazoa > Chordata > Mammalia > Chiroptera > Vespertilionidae > Lasiurus > Lasiurus cinereus. The sequence continues at coordinate 11,699,713 of JAAGEH010000031.1, forward strand.
CTTGCATTGCTGGTTTGGTGGTAATGTATTCCCTGAGTCCTTTTTTGTCTGTGAAGCTTCTGATTTCACCTTCAATTTTGATTGACAGCCTTGCTGGGTACAGTATTCTTGGATTCAGACCCTTCCTTTGCATGACTTTGTATATTTCATTCCATTCCCTTCTGGCCTGATGAGTTTCTGTTGAGAAATCAATAGCTAGTCTTATGCGGGTTCCTTTGTAGGTAACTTTCTGTTTCTCTCTGGCCAATTTTAAGATTCTTACTTTGTCATTGATGTTTGCCAATTTAATTATAATGTGCCTTGGTGTCGGTTTTTTGGGGTTCATTTTGCTTGGGACTCTGTGAGCTTCTTGGATTTGTGTTGGTTTTTCTTTCCTATATTGGGGGAGTTTTCTGTCATTATTTTTTCAAACAGGTTTTCTATTCCTTGCTCAGTTTCCACTCCTTCTGGAACACCAGTTATACGGATGTTGTTTTGTTTCATGTTATCCCAAAGTTCCCTTAAGCTCTCCTCTTGCTTTTTAATTTTTTTTCCTAGAAGCTGCTGTACTTGGGTATTTTTTGCTACCTTGTCTTCTAGCTCACTGATGTGGTACTCTGCTTCTTCCAGTCTACTTTTGATGCTTTCTATTGAGTTCTTTATAGCAGTGATGTCATGTTTCATTTCTTCTTGATTATTCTGCATTTCTTCTTGCTTCTTCTTCATTTCCTCTTGGCTCTTCTTCATTTCCTCTTGGGTCTTACATTGTCGATTTTGTCTTCCATTCTTTTCAACCACCTTATGACCATTGTTCTGAACTCTTTTTCTGGCAGGTCTATTTCTTCTATTTCATTTACTTCCTTTTCTGGTGATACCTGCTTTTCTGTCATATGTGGGCTGTTTATTCATCTGCCCATGGTCTTTCTTCTCCAGGTTTTGGATTATATAGTTCTCTCTCCTATGTTGATTTAAAGGCGCAAACTACAACATGACCAGGTATAACACACAAGGGTCTGAACAGAAATGTATTCACAATGTTAATAACCAGAAATAAGGTGACCACCAATAAAGACAAATTAGGGGTAAGTAGAGAAAGAAGAAGAGAAAAATGAGGAAAAAATAAAAGAAAGAAGTGCCAAAATCAAATTGGGAGAAGGGAGAAAAAATAAAGAAGAAGAAGGAGAAGAAGAAGAAGAAGAAGAAGAAGAAGAAGAAGAAGAAGAAGAAGAA
>JAAGEH010000031.1:11700931-11744843 GCA_011751065.1 Lasiurus cinereus
AAGAAGAAGAAGAAGAAGAAGAAGAAGAAGAAGAAGAAGAAGAAGAAAATGGAAAGAGAAAAAAAAGTCAGGAGAAAAGAAAGAGAACAAGAGAGAAAAGGGGAACAAGTTATAGATGTGAGGGGGAAACGCCAATAGAACAGCCACTAATCCCAAGAAATACTGGCAACAAGTACGTGGAGATTAATACAAACTACAAATAACAACCAATATCAAGGGAGGCGAGGGAAAAGAGAGGTAAAAACAAACCAAAACAAAGCACACAAAAAGCAAAATAAAACAGGTAGAATAAGCAAAAAAAAAAATCTCACAAAAAAAGTATAAAAAACCAATATAATCACCGTTCAGGCAAACAACAACAAAGGAACATAGAGAAAAACAATTTTTTGGATAGTGAAGAGAAGAAAAAAGAGGTTTGTATGGACTTGGAGTAGGGGATTTGAAATTAGATATATAAGTGGGGTGTAATTTTAACCAGGTAAAGAGAAAGAATAGGAAGAATCTAAAGTTGGAAAAGGGAAAGAGAAACAAGACAACAAAATGGGGAAAGTTAGAAAGAGAGTGTTGACATAAAGTTAGAGTTGAGATAGAGTAAAATTATGCCAAAGGAAACATGAAAATAGAATGTAGAACTCTAATCCCAAAGTAAAAGTAAGAGCAAAAAAAATGATACTTATTTTTTTTAAGGTAAAATAGTAGTAGTAGTAATAATACTGGTTGAAAATAAAAATGTAATAATTAAAAAGGTAAAATCAATTGGGGAGAAAAGAAAAAGAAATAGATTTTAAATTAAAATATGCAAAAAAAATAAAAATAAAAATAAAAAAATAGAATGGCAGTCATGGAGGTCATTCACTTCTACTATTGTTTTTTTTGGCACTCCTGTTTCCCAGTAGGGAGGGTATTGCAGTTCCCTGTGTTCCACTGCTGAGGTGTATCTTAATCTCTTTATTCTTTTGTTATTATGCGAGAGTCAAATTGTGTGTCATCCACTGGGTGGCAGTGTTTTGAAATTGACCTCAGACTAAGCACAGGACCTCTCTAGGCTGTGCTTAGATCCTGCTACTCTGTGGTTCTCAATACCGGTTTGTGGGTGCGGGTTGCCCCAGAGCTGATTCTCTGATAGTTACTCTGTGCTCCAATCCCCAGGTTCCAGAAAAATACCCTTCCCTTGCAGTCTCTCAGGATGTCTCCAATTGCATGATCCTAGGTATTGGGCTTAGCAATCAGAAGCCAGAGTCTGAAAGAAGAGTGCTGTCTGTGCTCTCTCCCTTCCCCACTCCTGTTCAAGCAGCCAAGACACTACAACAACTCTCAGGCTGTCCTTCTGCCTTAGATCAAAATAGGTTGCTCTCTAGATCTCCCCTCTATTAATAGTTCTGAGAGTCCTCTTCCACATATAGGGATCACACCCTGCCCCACATCTGCGGACCTCTCTTTAGAGCAGCTTTCCCCCAGTCCAGTTCCACAGTGTGCGCATCTCCTTTTTGAGGGACAGGAGACCTCACCTTCTCCCAGGTGAAATCTGATCTTTCCATGTGGAGTATGGAGCTCCTCTGAGTCCGAGTTTCTGCACCGATTGGAGAGCAGTGTTCTGGGTCCCCTGGCTGTATGGTGGGTGCTGCAGCTGTAGCTTTTCAGACCACCGTAGACATCCAGTTCCCACTGCAAGATGGCGTGGTCTCTGCGTTCGCCCTGGTGGCTCCAGCAGACAAAAACCCCCTGGCAGTGGGGCTGCCTGGTCAGGGAAGCCCCATCCAATAGTCCCCACCTTCTCCTGGAGAATAAAACTAACTCTGAACTTGTCAAAAAACACTCCCAGTGGGACTCTCAGCTGCTCTCTCCATCTGCCCAGCGATAAGGCTCCAGACACGTCCATCTATTCCGCCACCATTTTCTCATCCCACTCTGGGATTTTCTTGTTGCTCTCTTTCTAATTTTTTTTTTGAGTTGTAGAGTTAGATGATTTGTTACCAATTTTTCTTTCTTTTTTTGAGGTAGACCTGTAGAGCTATAAATTTCCCTCTCAGGACTGCTTTCAGTGTATCCCATAGATTTTGGATTGTTGTGTTTTTATTGCCATTAGTTTCAAGGATGTTTTTAATTTAGTCTTTGACCTCTTTGGTAACTCAATCACTGTTTAATAGCATGCTATTCAGCTTCCAAGTGTTTGAGTTTTTTGGAATGTTTTTATTGTAGTTTATTTGTAATATGCTGTTGTGGTCTAAGAAAATGCTTGACATGATTTCAGTCTTCTTGAATTTGGGAAGACTTTGCCTGTCACCCAATATGTGGTCTATTTTTAAAAATGTCTCATGTTCACTTGAGAAGAATGTATATTCAGTGGTTTTGGGGTGAAATGTTCTGAAGATGTCAATTAAGTCCATCTGATCTAGTGAGTTATTTAGGATTGCTGTTTCTTTGTTGATTTTTTGTCTAGAAGATTTATCCAGTGATGTCAGTGGTGTATTAAAGTTCCCTCCTGTGATTATATTGTTGTCGATCTCTCCCTTGATATCTTCTTGGAGTTTTTGAATTTGGGTGCTCCTACATTGGGTGCATATATGTTTATCATGGTTATGGCATCTTGTTGTATCGATCCCTTTAGTATGATGAAATAGCCTTCCTTAACTCTTGTTATGGCCTTCACTTTGAGGTCTATTTTGTCAGATATTAGTAATGCTACCTCAGCTTTTTGTTTTTCATTTTCATTTGCCTGAAAGATATTTTTCCATCCCTTCACTTTCAATCTGTGTGAGTCCCTTGTTTTAAGTTTGGTCTTTTGTAGAAGCTCTATATATGGGTCATGTTTTTCTATCCATACACTCACTCGAGGTCTTTTGATTGGAGCGTTTAGTCCATTTATGTTTAAAGTTATTATTGAAAGGTACTTGTTTGTAGCCATTTTTAATTTTTGTGCCTGTGTTCTTTCTTACCCTTTTATTTCTTCTTTTTACAACACTCCCTTTAATATTTCTTGCATTGCTGGCTTGGTAGTAATAAACTTCCTTAGTCTTTTTTTGTCTGTGAACCTCTTTATTTACCTTTTGGTTTTGAATGACAGCCTTGCTGGATAGAGTATTCTTGAATTCAGACCATTACTTTGCATCACTTTGTGATTTCCTTCCATTCTTTTCTGGCCTGATGTGTTTTTGTTGAGAAATCATTTGATAATCTAGTCGGAGCTCCTTGTATGTAACTTTCTGTCTCTCTCTTGCAGCCTTTAAGATTCTGTCTTTGTCCTGAACATTTGCCATCTTAAGTATGATATGTCTTGGTGTGGGTCTTTTCAGGTTCATCTTGTTTGGGATTCTCTGTGCTTGTGTGACTTTTTTCTTTCCCACATCTGGGAAGTTTTCTGACATTATTTCTTCAAATAGGTTTTTTAAGCCTTGCCCCTCTTCCTATTGTTCTGTCACCCCTATTATTTGTTAAATATCATTTGTGCTCTTTTCTGGGGGTGGGCTGCTCATGGGGCAGGTTGTTGCATCATTTCATGTTGTCCCATAGCTCCTTTAGGCCCTCTTCCTGTCTTTTTTTTTCTTCAACTGAAGTTCAGTTTGTGTGTGTTTTGCTTCCCTGTCTTCTATTTCACTAATTCAGTCTTGCGCTTCTCTTAGTCTACTGTTGAAACCTTCCATGATGTTTGTTTATTGCAGCTATATCACTCTTTATTTCCTCTTGATTCTTACATAAGTTATTGATTTTTTCATCCATTTCTTCTTGATTCTTACATACATTGTTGATTTTTTCCTCCATCCAATTTATGAACTGTATGACCGTTATTCTGAATTATTTTTCTGCCATATTGCATGCCTCTCTTAGGCGTAGCTCCTTTTCTGGTGATTACTCCCTCCTTCTCTTTACTTTGGGGATTTCTTTGTCTACCCATTTTTGGCCTCACCAAATGATCTAGATGTCAAGTCATGCAGGGGCTGTTCCTTGGGTGAAAGTGGCTCCTTGGGCTGCCACTTTGCTCCTCAGGCGGTCATGGAAGTGGCTACTCCTCAGTTGGCAGTGGCTCCTTTGGTGGGTGCTTTTCACAGCAGTGATATCTCCTCTTGCTGGTGGGGGAGGCTGCTTTCACAGCTGCTGCTCCTTGGATGTGGGCAAATTGCAAGTGGCTGCTGCTCATTGGTCAGGGGTGGGCTTTTCAGGAATGGCTGCATACTGCTATTGTTCCTCATATGGGGCAGACTGCTTGTGAGGCTGCCACTTCTTGGACAGGGGAAGGTTTCTTGCAGGGTTGGCGCTCCTCGTACTGGTGCGGACTCCTCTCACAGTAGCTGCTCCTCAGATCAGGGATGGGCTCCTTGCACAGCTGCTCCTAGGACAGGGCTGCTTTTGTGGCTGCTGCTCCTTGGATGGGAGTGAGTTGCACATGCAACTGCTCCTTCTCAGACAGAGGAAGGCCACTCACCCAGGTGCTGCTCATCAGAGAGGTGCAGGATGCTTGTGGCTGCTGCTCCTTGAATAAGGGTGGGGTGCTCATAGTGCTTCTGCTCCTCATACGGGGCCAAGATGCTCACACAGCTGCTTCTCCTCAAGTGGGGGGCAGGCTGCTTGTGTGGCTGCTATTCCTCAGATGAGGCCAGGTTCCTTGCACAGCTGCTGCTCCTCAGACAGATGCAGAGTGTGGGCTGCACACAGTTCCTGCTCTTCTTATGGGGGCAGGTTGCATGGGGCTGCCACTCCTCAATTGTGGTTGGGCTGCTCTTGTGGTTGGTACTCCTCAGATGGGGGAGCAGGCCGCTTATACAGCTACTTCTCCTTGGACAGGGGCAGGCCACATGAGGCTGCTGCTCTTGGGTCTGGGTCAGGCTGCTCATGAGGCTGCTGCTCCTTGGACAGGAGTGGGCTACTCATGTGTCTGCTGCTTGTGTGGTTGCAGTGCCCTGGGCTAAAGCGTTGAACTGGTCAGAGGGGAGCATGCTTAAGAACTCACAGGAGCCTGTTCCCAGGGTAGCTGGAGACTTGTTGACCATGAGACCACAGCCAAGGTAGCAGGTCCCCAGCAGGGATGGCTGTAGAGTTCCAGGTGTTCTCTGAGGGCACCCTGGGTGGAGGTGAGGCTGGGATCACATTTACAGCAGCTCTCCCCTTCTAAAAGTCTAGGCTTCTGAGGACAAGCTGGCCTCCCGATACTGTTTGCAATGTTAGCAGAGGCTGCCTAATTAGGCGAGCCCAGTTAGCCTGCTCTGAAGATCCTGTGGGATCTAATTGTGCCTTACACACACACACACACACACACACACACACACACACACACACCACATGATCACACACTCCTCTTTTGCTCCTTCATTCACTCACACCCTCTCCCTCATTGCTGCCTTCCTCCTGCCCCTGTAGTTGGGCCTGGGATGTTATTAACCTGTTCGGGGTTTGAGTTTCTTCTCCAGGTGTCTGGTTAATGTGGCTTGCTCTCTAGCTCCTGACGAGACAGGATAAGATTCACCTTGACAAAACACAACACAAAGGGAACAAAGTAGGAATATACTCACGACACCAATGATCCCACTATAAGAGACCACCTGATAAAAGATAATTAGGAGAGAGAAAAGAGCACAAATGATATTAAAGAAAGAGAAAAAGATAAGAGAGAAAATAAAAAGGAAGAAAGGGAGAATATACTTATATGGCCTCATCTGAGGAATAGCAGCCACACAAGCAGCCTGCCCCCGACTTGAGGAGCAGCAGCTGTGTGAGCATCTTGGCCCCGTATGAGGAGCAGAAGCACTATGAGCACCCCACCCTTATTCAAGGAGCAGCAGCCACAAGCACCACAGAACCAATAGATAAACAAAACAAAACAAAAATACAAACACCAAACACCCAGCAAAGAGGTTGGGGGCAGAATCTGCAGAGGCTGAGCTTATATACAGAAAATAAGGTTAAGAATTGGATGAATATGGGGAGGTCCTTAGTTCAGTGTAGAGTAAGTAGAAAGGGGATGGGTGGATAAGAAGAAAGAGAAGGAGAAGAAAATAATAATGGGGAGAAACCAAGATGGCAGCATAGGTGAACACCTAAACTGCTGCCTCACATAACAATTTCAAAATTACAACTAAAAGACAGAACGGACACCATCCAGAACCATAGGCAAGCGGGCTAAGTGAAAATTCTACAACTAGAAGTAAAGAGAGGGACTCACGAAGTCTCAGAGGTGCTGTAAAAAGCTAAGATATGGAGACATGCTCATGGAGAGGACGGGGGGAGAAGGGTCTGGCTGGTTTCCTTAGCAGGACGGAGATGGAAAATCCCGACTGCACTTCTGGCTGCATTGAACCCCACTTCTGGCTGCATTGAACTCCAGTTCCAGGCGAGACTTATATGGGGGAGTCTGGACTGTTGTGAAAAGGAAGTAGTGCAGTGAAACTTAGGGAAGCCTCGAAAGGCAGAGGTCTGGGGGCACGCGAGAGTGCAAAAGTGTGCACAAAAGTGCACACACAGAGCACTGACTGCTGATTGTGCCATTGCCTTTCTCTAGCGGGAGGAAAACAGAACCTCCCAACAGCACTGAAATCCAGGACCATCTGCACTGAACACCAGTTTAGGGCCAGACCCTGGGGACCCAGACTCATATGAGTCCATAGAGCACACAGAAACTCAGGGGAACTGGAAAGGCAGAGGTCTGAAGGCAAGCGTGCATGCATAGACACAGCTGATCCTCACAACCAATTGGCTTGGAGGTCAATTCCCCCAAGTGATACCAACAAAAATCAAGAATTAACTACAACAAGGCTGTACACACAGTTCATAAAGGGGTGCAACAAGAGTGCCCACCTCAGGTAACTGGGGAGGCAGAGCTACTGGGCCATATAGGACACCTAGCACTCAAAGCTACTCTATCAACTCAAGGAAGCAGGGAAATATGTGTAGACAAAAGAACAGATCACAAACAAAAGAAATGGAGGAAAACAAACAATTGGATGTAGAGTTCAAAACCACAGTTATAAGATTTTTTGAAATTTTCCTAGAAAAAAATGAATAAATTTAGCAAGACCCAAGAGGAGATGAAAAAGAACCAACTAGAAATTAAACTTACACTAACTGAAATAAAAAATATTATACAGAAACCTAACAGCAGACTAGAGGAAGGCAAGAATGAAGTCAAAGATTTGAAATACAAAGAAGCAAAAAACACTTAACTGGAAAAGCAAAAAGAAAAAATAATCCAAAAATGTGAAGATAGTGTAAGAAGCCTCTGGGACAACTTCAAGCATACCAACATCAGAATTATGAGGGTGCCAGAAGAAGAGAGAGGTCAAGATACTGAAAACCTATTTGAAGAAATAATGAATGAAAACTTCCCCCACCTGGTGAAAGAAATAGACTTACAAGTCCAGGAAGCACACAGAACCCCAAACAAAAGAAATCCAAAGAGGACTACACCAAGACGCATCATAATAAAATACCAAGAGCAAAAGACAAAGAGAGAATATTAAAAGCAGCAAGAGAAAAGCAGTTAATTATTTACAAGGGACCACCCATATGATTGTCAGCTGATTTCTCAATAGAAACTATGCAGGCAGGAAGGGAGTGGCAAGAAATATTCAAGTGATGAATAGCAAGAACCTACAACCAAGATTACACTACCCAGCAAAGCTATCATTCAGAATTGAAGGGAAGATAAAGAGCTTCACAGATAAGAAAAAATCAAAGGAGTTCAACAACACCAAACCACTATTATATGAAATGCTGAAAGATATTCTTTAAGAAGAGGAAGAAGAAGAAAACAGTAAAGGTAAAAATTATTAACAACAAATACATATCTATCAACAAGTGAGTTTAATAGAATTAGGGGCATAGAAAGGGAGTGGACTGATAATTCTCAGGGAGAAAGAGGTTAAGGGAGTGCAAGGAGAGACTGGACAAAAATCATACACCTATGGATGAGGACAATGTGGGGGAGGTAAGGGCAGGGGGTGGGGTGGGAGCCAGGTGGAGGGGAGCTCTGGGGAGATAAAAGAGGAATAATTGTAATAATCTAAACAATAAAGATTTATTAAAATTTAAAAAAATAAATACTCATTGTCAAATAAATAAATAGAAAAAAAAGAAAATAATGAATTTACAAAAAAAATTTCAAAAATAGTATAAAAATAAAAATAGCAAATAAAAATAAAATAAAATAGGTTGGTGGGAAAATAATGCAAAAAGAAATAGAAAATAAAGTGGCAAATTAAAACAGAGAAACAAATAAAAAATAAGAAAAAAGAGATAAAATAATAATAATAAAAATAATAAAAAATGAAAAAGTGAAGTATTGTTCCTTTGACTGGCTTAAGATCCCAGTCTCCTGTACTGTATTGTTTCTCAGACTCCTGTTGCTGGAACTGAATTCTCTCTTCAGGCCAGTTTCTTTGGGCTCTCAGGGACTATTTAGATTTTTTAAAATTTTTTTTTACCATTCAGGGTGGAATTTGGGTGTGGCTGTATTGGTTGCCTGGAAACTGAAGGGAGGAGCTATCTCTTCAGGACAAAATGGCTGCCCAGGTCCCAGGCTCAGGTATGACTCAGCACCAGACTTGCTGCCACTTCCTCCCGGACACCCTATTTTCCCCAGACTCCAAGAGTCTGCACCTTCTCCCACACCTCAGTCACGGATAAGTGTCTGTATTTGAAAGATCCTATGAGGTGGGTTCAGTGAAAAAAGACTCAGGCCACAGAGAGAGGAAAGATGGCACCTCTATGTGCTCCTCTCCTGCCCATGCTGCATGATCTGGCCAGCCCTTCAGGCTGCACCCTCTGGGTTCAGCCTTTTGTGACTGTGGGCCCAGATCTAGAATCCCCTGCAGTCCAACAGTCCTGTGGCCCTTTTTTCCATAGTCAGATGCTGTACCTGTTCCCAGAGATGCCACTTAGTGCTGTGCAGATTCCCTCTGACCCTCTGGGCTCAGTGGTCTGACAGCGTCTCCTGCTCAGATCCTTGATTTTACCTTTCTCCAGTGATACTCTGCCCTTCCTGGTTGCAAACTGTCTCACCAGCTGAGTTTCCTTTGCCAATTCGGATTGGATGTTATTTGTTTCAGCTGCTCATTCTATTTGCTCTGGGACAAGGCTCAGGACACATCGCTCTATTCTGCTGCCACTTTGTCTCCCCTCTGGAGAAATCAAGTTATCAGCACCTAGATTCCTGGAGTTTTATCAGAGCCTAACTGACCTAGGGGAAGGAAATGTTTGACTCTAGCTGCCTCTAGCATCTATGTGAACAAAGAGAAATATCCAACTTTAGCCCACTCTAAACATCCTATTCCAGTGGTCAGCAAACCATGGCTCATGAGCCACATGTGGTTCTTTGGCCCCTTGAGTGTGGCTCTTCCACAAAATACCACAGCCTGGGCAAGTCTATTTTGAAGAAGTGGCATTAGAAGAAGTTTAAATTTTAAAAAATTTGGCTCTCAAAAGAAATTTCAATCATTGTACTGTTGATATTTGGCTCTGTTGACTAATGAGTTTGCCAACCACTGTGCTATCCCAACTAAGGTGAAAAACTGAGAAGGTGACCCAAGAGGCCTCTGATCAGTAACATTCTAGAAATTGGGAGCTAAGACTGTCCTCTTAAATGTTTTTATGGAGGCAAAAGAGAATGTGATTCCTAAAATAGGCAGCCCACATCAAAATGTGGGGCTCCAATATCCAAAGTTAAAATTCCAAAGGAGAACCAAATTAATTTCAGCATTGCAAAAGACTGAGACCTAGTCATATGATTATAAAATGCTTTCCCTCCTCCCATGCCTTACTACCACATTATCAAAGACCTATTTACCACAGTTCCTTTTACCCATTACATCATATTCACCTTTCAACCAAAAAGTATAAAGCATACTAAAAGGAAAAAACAAACACAGTTTAAAGAGACTGAACACAGGAATGTTGGAATTATCACACCATGATTTAAAAAAAAATCAAGTAACAATTTATTGATCACAGCAAAAATAAACAAGGAAGGACATAGAAGAAGCAACAGGAGAGCCTAGGCTGGGCTGCCTTAGCTCACTGGGAAGTCAGAGAATAGGGGCCTTGAAAACAGGTTCAGGAGGTTAATCCAGGATGAGCTGCTACCGCCTATTGCTCCTCTGGTTGCAGGTTTCACAGGTTCCCTTAGAAGTTAGGGGACATGTGCCTGTGGAGCAAAGAGAGAGGGAAGGGAATGGCACAGGAGTGCTACCTGGAGGGAGAGCACAGAGAATAAATTTTTTAAAACTATGATTAATATGCTAAAGGCTTTGATAAATAAAGTAGACAGTTTGCAAGGACAGATGAATAATGTACACAGAGACAAGGAAAATCTAAGAAAGAATCAAAAGGAAATATTAGACATCAAAGACACTAACAGAAACAAAGAATATCTTTAATAGACTCATTCATAGACTAAAAATAACTAAGGAAAGACTCTCTGAGTTTGAGGATATGACAACAGAAACTTCCAAAACTGAAAAGCAAAAACAAAGTCCAGAATAGAATATCCAAGAACTGTGGGGAAATTAGAAAAGGTGTAACATATGTATAATGGAAATATCAGAAGGAAATGACAGGAGGAGAGAGAGAGAGAGGGAGAGGAATAGAAGAAATGTTTGAACTAGTATGATTGAGAATTTCCTAAATTAATGTCAGATATGAGCCTACAGATTCAGGAAGCTCAGAGAACAGCAAGCAGGATAAATGCCAAAGAAACTATACGTGGGCATGTTGTATTCAAAATTCAGAAAACCAAAAATAAAGAAGAAAAAACTAGAAGAAGCCAGAGTTAAAAACACCTTACCTATAAAGGAGCAAAAATATTTAATCTGACTTTTCCTCTGAAATTATGCATGCAAGAGGAGAATGGAGTAAAACAGTTAAAGAGAAAAAAAAAGGCACCAACATAGAATGCTGTATCCTGCAAATTTATCTTTCAAAAATGAAGAAGAATTAAATACTTTCTCAGACAAACAAATATTGAGGAAATTTTCTACCAGTAGATCTATGTTAAAAGAAATGTTAAAAAATATTTATATGCCTTAAACACAGTAACTTGCACCTTAGTGTAACAAGGAAAATGATATAGGTCAGAAATTCAAGTCTGCATGAAGAAAGAAAGAGCATCAGAGAATAAATATATAAAGGTAAAATTAAAACTTTTATTTTTTATTCTTAATTGATCTAACATAAAACACTTTGTTCTAAATAATAGCAATAATGCATTTGATTATGTATGCTTATGTATAAGTAAATGAATGATAGCAATGATACAAAAGATAGGAGAGAGGATTAGAAATATTTTGTTTTTTAAGGTACTGCACTATGCATCAGTGGTATAGGGAAAACAAATAGAAAACAGTAACAAATATGATAGACATCAATCCAACTATATTTACATCAATAAATACTTTAAACATCAATGGCCTAAATTCACTGCTTAAAAGACAGATTGTCAGAGGGAATAAAAAAGTAACACCCAACTATATGTTGTCTACAAGAAATTCAGTTTAAATATAAAGACATATAGATTAAAAGGAAAAAGAAAAAAAGTAAAGGGATAGATAGAAATATACCATGCTAACACAAATCAACAGAAATTGGGAGTAGTTATAATAATTTCAGACAAGGCAAAAATCAAAGTAAAGTTATCAGGGATAAAGAAGGGGATCACATAGTGATAAAAGAGTCAGTTCTCTAAGAAGGCATAATAATCCTTCATGCATATACACCCAACAATAAAGTGGCGAAATGCATCAGAAAAAAATTGAAAGAACTGTGAGGAAAAATAGATGAATTCACTATTATAGTTGAAGTCTTTAATATCTCTCTCAGAATTGGACAGATTCAGCAGTCAGAAAATCAGAAAGGACATAGTTGAACTCAACAACACCATCACAATCAACTGGATGTAATTGACATCTATAGACTTATTTCATCCATCAACAGCAGATTACACATTTTTTTAAAGATTACATGGATCAACTCAGGACAGCATAGTTCAGTGGTTCGATTCCTGATCAGGGTTCGATCCCAGTGTAGAGTGTGCAAGAAGCAGCCAATCAATGATTCTCTTTCATCATTGATGTTTCTATCTCCCTCTCTCTCTTCCTCTATGGAATCAATAAAAGATATATTTTTTAAAAAAGATTACATGGATCTTTCACCAAGATAGACCCCATTCTCGGCAATAATACACACTGATTCGTAAAAGATCAGCCTGCTGTCACACCCAGTCCTCACTTCTGCCCTGAGTTCTGCTGAACCTTCAGAGCTAGTGGTAGCCTCAGAGGTGAAAATAGGAAAGAAGCAGGAAAGAACTGGAAAATGCATTAATTAGGTACTATTTATTCATTGTACAGTCTCATAATTTGTTTTAATGACTTTTTACCTTGATTAATATCATAGTCTCCCGTGCATACATTAAATTATGTTTCAGTCTGTACAAAAACATCTAAAGTATGCACTGTTTGCAGCTGGCAGTAGGGAACCAGCGCCTCTGTCAGCAATATCCTCTCCAGAAGCCTATGACCCAGGCCCAAGGTTCTATTGGAATTAATATATGATTATACCTCTGCTCTCCCAAGCTTCAAAGAGCCCCAGTGCATCATGGATAATTTGATCTTTGCTACTTCCTTCACATTGAGAAGGATTTCATGAGAAGTAACCTTTCAGAGAGAAGTCTGCCTTTTCCTATTCAACCCTACCCCTTCTTCCTGATCTCTCCATGCCATTTAGGCTCCCACTCCCACCTCAACATAGCTTACTAATTATTACCTTTTTGTTCTGGGTTTTCAATCTTGCATGTCTACTGACTTTCTCTATGGCTAAAATAGGCCTGCTTGTATCATCCTTATAATAATGATTCTCTAACCCTTCGCTCTCCCTTCTCCCAACTGCCATCCCACCTCATTCCTTCCCTTCATAGTCAAAGGTCTTTGAAGGAGAGCCCCTTTCAGTGACTGCACTTCCTCACTTCTTGCACACTCAGCAGTACTTGTAGTTTGCCTTTATCTCTCCCCTCCACACTCTGCTCAAAGATCAGAAGTGAAGCCAGACCCAATGGACATATTGCAGCTCCTAATTTAGGGACCCTTCTGCAGCCCTGGGCACTGCTAAGCATACTCCCCTTGAAACTTTCTCTCCCCTTGGGCCATTGTGGTTCTCTTCTCTTAGTTCTCCTCCTATTTCTATTACAATTGCCTTTTACCTACCTGACATGGTCTTCATCTTCTACCCTTCTTGTATGTTACTGTTCCCCAGGACTCCGTACCCTGACCTCTTCTCTTCTTATAATAATACACTCTCACATTCTGGCCTCATCTTTTCAACCTCAATCTGTATGGTCCCACATATATGGCTCCAGCCTAGACTTCTCCCCTGAGTCCCGGACCTATACACCAACTGCTGATGTCTCACTGTCACCCCACACTTGACACATCCAAAATGATTCATCACTTTTCCCCATAAATTTTTCTCTTTCTAGTTTATTCACCATCTTGTTGAACAGCTTCATCAGGCACCCAATCAATTTTTGTCAAATTATTTATTTACTTATTTTTAATAAACCTTTATTGTTCAGTTTATTACAGATGTTCCTCTTTATTTCCCTCCCATAGCTCCCCTCCAACTGATTCCCCCCGCACCCCATGCCCTTACCCCCACCACTGTCCTCATCCATAGGTATAAGATTTTTGTCCAATCTCTTCCTGCACCCCTCACTCCTCCTTTCCCCCAAGAATTGTTAGTCCATTTCCTTTCTATGCCCCTAATTCTATTATATTCACCAGTTTATTCTGTTCATCAGATTTTTTTTATCCACTTGATTTTTATATTCACTTGTTGATAGGTATGTATTTGTTATCACTTTGTTGTTCATAATTTTTATCTTTACCTTTTTATTCTTCTTCCTCTTCTTAAAGAAAATCCTTCAGCATTTCATATAATCCTGGTTTGGTGGTGATGAACTCCTTTAGCTTTTTCTTATCTGTGAAGCTCTTTATCTGACCTTCAATTCTGAATGATACTTTGCTGGGTAGAGTAATCTTGATTGTAGGTTCTTGCTATTCATCACATTGAAATATTTCTGCCACTCTCTTCTGGCTTGCATAGTTTCTGTTGAGAAATCAGCTGACACTCGTATGGGTACTCCCTTGTAGGTAACTAACTGTTTTTCTCTTGCTGCTTTCAAGATTCTCTCTTTGTCTTTTGCCTTTGGCATTTTAATTATGATGTGTCTTGGTGTGGTCCTCTTCGGATTCTTTTTGTTTGGTGTTCTGTATTTTTCCAGGCTTGTAAGTCCATTTTTTTCACCAGGTAGGGAAAGTTTTCAGTCATTATTTCTTCAAATAGGTTTTCAATATCTTGCTCTCTCTCTTCTTCTGGCACTCCCATAATTCTGATATTGGTATGCTTGAAGTTGTCCCAGAGGTTCCTTAACATTTTTGGACTCTTTTTTTTTTCTGTTAGGGTGTTTTTTGCTTCCTCATATTTCAGATCTTTGTTTTGATTCTTGGGGTCCTCTAGTTTGTTGTTAGATTTCTGTATATTATTCTTTATTTCAGAGAGTGCATGCTTAATTTCTGACTGGTCCTTTTCCATTTTTTTGGCATTCTCATTTAGATCCTTGAAGGTTTCACTAAGTTTCTCAGAGTTCTCAATTAGTTTTTCGGTGGTTTGTAGAAGATTCTTGAATAACCTTATAAATGTGGTTTTGAACTCTATGTCTAGTCATTTGCTTTTCTCCATTTCTTTCATTCATGACATGTTTCTTGGTCTTCACATTTTGGTTGCTTCACTGTGTTGATGGAGTGGCTTTGTGTGCTAGTTGTCCTTAGGGTCCAGTAGCTCCACCTCCCAATCACCTGAGGTGGACACTCTTGGTGCACCCCTTTGTGGGCTGGGTTCACAGTCTTATTGTAGTTAAGCCTTGATTGCTATTGGTACACTGGGAGGAATTGACCTCTAGGCCAATTGACTGTGAGGATTAGCTATGTCTAATAATGGAAGAACTGCTGTGCCGGAGACACCCCTATGGGGCAGAACTTGCTTCAGTGGAGCTTTGGTGCTCACCAAGTCTGCCTCTTGAGTGTGTCACTTATGTATGTGAGGAGTTGAAATCTGGTGTTGTCTCACACTGACCTCTAGGTACACTAGTTCCTGGATATCCAAGGAGGTGCAAGTCAGCTAGTGTCTGAGGCCACCCAGCAGGAGCTACAGGGAGCTCTGCAGATTTCTCCTTAGAGTTTGGAAGATTTGGAGTTGTCTGACCCAGCTGCAGTTTGTTAGGTTAAGCTGCCAGAGGGCAGGCCATTCATATGCAAAAGTCGCTGAACAGCTGGGTGTGTTTGTAAATTGGGCAGGATGGGTCTCTGGGAGTCTCTAGGCTAGGGCGTGGCAAACAGCAATGGCTGCCAGTCAGCCCTCTCTGCCTGCCCTGTTCTGTTCAGTGTCCTGTGTCCCGAGTCCCAGCGCAGTAAACAATGAGTCCAGTGTGCAACTCTGCGAGAGAGCCACCCTCTCTTTCCGACCCCATGGCAGACAGTCCAGTTTCTCCCTGAATGAGTCTGGGTCCCCAGAATCTCACCAGAAACTGGAGTTCAGAGAGTTGGGAACTTCTAACTCTCTCTCAATTGAAAACAACAGCGCATGCCAGCACGATTCGTGCGCCTTTGTACCTCTGCCTTTCTGAGCCTCTGCACGTCCCACCAGGTCTGGATGCACTTTTTTCTTTCCTTCTAGTTGTAGAACTTCCACTCTGCCAGCTTTCCCGTGGTTCTGGGGGATAGTTATTTTGTCTTTTAGTTGTAGTTTTGGTGTGGTTGCAAGAGACAGCACTTACAGATGTATATCTTATGCTGCCATCTTCTCTCCCAGACACCCAATCAATTAAGCCAGAAATATGGAAATTATCCCAGATTCCTCTTTCTCCTTAATCCTCCTCAACATCCAATCTACCAATTTGTTCCACCAGCTATTCCTTCAAAATATATCGAGAACATGACTACTCGTTTTCACCTCTACTACCACCTTCTTGGTTCAAGTCACTACCCTCTCTCACCTGGATGGCTGTAGCAACTTCCTAACTTGTCCCCCTGCTTCTACTCTGTTCCCTTCAGTGCACATCCCACATTCCAGCCAAAGGAGTTGATATAGTATAAAATGCCCATATCATTCCTCTACTCAAAATGGCTTCTCATCTCACTTAGAATAAAATAAATTCAAACTCCCTACCAATGCAGGAAAGGAAGTCCATATTCTGGTTTCTGCCTGGTCTATCCAGCTTTCTCACACAATCACACAATAGTACCCCCCACACCTGCTTCTGGATTTTTGCTGATAACTATGCCCTCTGCTTGGGATAATCTCCACATTATGACCAGCCAATCTGGTGACCACATAAGTCATCTTTCAAGAGAGCAATAGAAATGTCCTGATATTCCCAGGCTGAATGTATACAGTCATCTATAGAATCTGTAAGTCATTGACAGGAAATGCCTATTGAGTGCTTATTGTATACTGCTCCCACCCACTCTTATAGATAACCAATTTTATTAGTTTCTAGTTTATTCTTCTTTTGTTTCCTTTTGTACAAATGAGAAGATGCATCTATAGTTTCTTACTTCCTCTCCTTCTTACACAAAAGGTAGCATTATTTATTTGTTTTTGGAGAGAGTCAGGAAAGAAGAGAGAGAGGGAGAGAGACACATTGACGTGACAGCAAAATATCCACCGGGGATGGAGCCCACAACCTGGCATGTGCTCTGACTAGGAATCAAACTGGAAACCTTTCAGTACATGTGATGACACGCAACCAACTGACCCACACCAGCTAGGGCAACAAAAGATAGCATATTAAAGATACTTTTTGTACTTTGTTGTTTTTTTTAAACTTTTCAACATACCCTGAAAATCACTCCCTATCAACTCATAGGACGTATCTTCATTATTTTTTACTGCAGCATAGTGCTCTATTCTGAGGCTGTACCAAATTCTATTCAATCACTCCCCTTTTTATGGACATTTAGATAGTTTAAAATATTTTGCAATTATCATGTTATATGAATAATCTTGTACATCTACATTTCCATATTAGTAGCATGAAGGCAAAACCCTAGAAATGGGGTTGGTGAGTCAACAGGTAAACACATATATAATTTTGTGAGATATTGTCAAATACCCCTCCAAAGGGTTGTATCAATTTTCTTTTCCACCACTAATATATGAGAATCACCTCAGGCATTTTTGGAAGAGGATTTCTCAGGACATTAACTAGCAACATTTCCTAGCTGATCTGTGTTTGTGACTGATCCATCCCCTTACACGCAAAGGTCCCTCGGCCATTCAACACATAATCCTGCCCCTTGAGAAGTCCCATCACAAAAGGAGCATGGATAAACCCAAGTCCTACATTGCTGGCAATACCCCTGAATCTTAAAAATAAGCAAATTATTGTGGCTCCAATTGTGCAAGTCACAGCCTATCTGAAGGTTCTTCAAGGGCCAGTTAGCTTGGGGAAAACAGAAGTACATGGAAAGTGTAATACTTTTCCATGCTTACCAGGTACCAATTTAGTTTGCTCAAAGGCCCCTAATGAGGACAGACTTCCATCTTGTAAATAAATAAACCATCCTATTGAGAAAAATAACAATAAAAGTAATTTACAATGCTTCAAGGGTAACAAAGTACTTTCACACATACTGTCTCATTTGATTCTTACAAAAGAAGCATCCGTGATGGAACAACTGCTTCCCTGACCAATCTTTGATGTACATTAAATGGTTCATGGACTTTAACTGTGATTTATCCACCCAGACTTCAAAAGGTTAATGAGAGCTGAACTCTGAACAACCTGAACTTATTAGAGGCACAGGGTTGGAAGAAGCCTGAGAGCAAGAAGTGGTCAGGAAGCTGAGTCTGCCCTAGGCTTGAATTTCTCTGACCAAGAGCCTCAGATGAATTATGGTGGAAAACCCCCAACTGTACTATATCCTCTCCCTTTAATTTAGGCATTTAATAAACAGATTGCCTCATTCTCCAAAAACGAGGAAGGTTAATCATTTTCTTGGATGGAGAGTACCAAGCAGCCCTTGTGGCTTTATGCAGACCTTCAAAAGAACTTCTGCAGACAGAGTCTGTGAAACTTTTTATACTTGTCTATTAAATTTTCACCAGGCTCCCCTGCCCTCATTAATATCATTAGAGAACCTGAGAACCTATCCAGTATGTGTCAGACATTCCAATACAAGGAAGGGATCTGAGGCTATAAAGCAGGTGCTCTCATGAGTCACTCCTGTCAACTTTCCCAACAGTACCCTTCCGTTTCCTTTTAGGTGCCCAGGACCCCCCCACCATGGCACCATTATTACAAGCCAACTGAAAAAAAAAGGCCTTCCTAGCTCATAGTAGCATAGTGACCACCTGCTTCTACCTACCAATATGTCAGGCTGGCACTCCAAGTGTAAAATGGGGAGGCATGGTCATTCTTGGGCATTCCAAGATTGTCAGGGCTTCAAGTGTAGAGCTATAAATTCACTGCTTAGGGAAGCAATTATGAGTGTGAGGTGTGAGATCAAACAGACCTGATTTCAGACCCTGAGCTCTTCCCTTTGCTGTGTGATCTGGGGTAAGTCACTTAACCTCTCTGAGCTTCATTTTCCTAATGAGGGAGGAGAAGAATAATAGTATCCACCTCATAGGAGTTATTGTGAGGATTAAATGAAGTGAAGAATGTAAATCACTTACCTTGGCCTCTGTGCATAGCAGCTATGAGGCTGCTAGCATGTCACAACTAGAAGTGACCTTGAAGGCATTTACTTGGACTGCTCATTTTCTAGATGGGGAAACAGACATACAGGGAAGTTTTCCAACTTGTAAATTAAATACCCAAGTTTAGAAAAGTTTCCCTAACTCTTTTCAATCTACTATGATGCCAACTCTTCCCCCAAAGAACAGCACTCCCAAAGTAAATGGGTAGGTAGTGAAGCAAGGTCTGACCTGCTGGAGCTCAGGTTGGGGAGATAGCAAATGCCATTTTTACTGGTGCAGTATAAATTGGCACCAATGCTGGCTAGCAAATAAAGCCTATGAGAATTTTCCTCTCTAGGATTATTTTCATTATTTTCTATTTTAGCAAAGCCTTGGTTGACGACTATTTGGTGTCACTTCTCCTTAGTTTGTTGTCAACTGAGATATCCCCAAAGAGCAAATGTTTCACTTTGGGAAGCAGAACATTCATCTTCTTTGGGCTGTGAGCAAGGCGCCTCTCCCCAAGGATTTTCGGGGTGTGTGTGGAGCTGGGAATGTAAGGAACTTCTCTCTCCAGCTCACTTTGTGGTGGGAAGTTCTGTGGCTTTTCTAAGGGCAAGTTCAGAGAGGGGGGAAAAGAGCAAGGATGCTGTGGCTCTTGTGATTGGCATTCCATATAAGTGGTGTGTCCAAGAGCAGCCAATTCCATACCAGCTCAAGAGTGAGGACCCTCCCCCTGACCTCACATGGCCTTGCATGAGATTGTTGCTTGCTGGCTCTCAGACCCAGGAGCATTGGGAGTTCTGCCCAGCTCAGCACTTGGTTATATTATGGAGGAAGGAAGGAAGGAAATGGCCTGTAAATACTTAGCTCCTGGTTGAACAATGGCCAAACTAAACAGGGTTGAGATATGCAACTAAGGGCTACTGCTTCCTTCACTATACCCCCAGCCAGTGAAACTCCAGAGCTTCTCAAATAATGGATACCAGAGTCACTTTATTTCCTTCCCAGTCAGCATCTGCATCGGGTTCCAAAACTCACTTTGCCTTCTCTGATTGGTTCTCTATTAACCTTTCTCTTGTGGGAGACCAGCACCAGGAAACAAGGTGAGTTTGAGCAAGTTATTCCCATTCTCTAGGCCTTAGTTTCCTAATCTGTAATATGTGTGAGCTGAACTCCTTTACTGAGTTCTCCACAGTTGTTACTCTAGGTCAGGTAACCATTAAAAAAAAAACTCCTGATTTGTTGCTCTGCTTCCACTCCTGTCCCCCATTCAATCCACTACCAACATTGTAGCTAGGGGACTCTTTAAAACACAAATTACTCAAGAGAAAAATGGTGGCAGAATATATGGATGTGTCCCAAGCCTTGTCCCTGAGCAGACAGAGAGAACAGCTGAGGGTCACACTGGGAGTACTTGTTGGCTATTTAAGGGGTACTATACTCCAGGAGAAGGTGGGAGACTGCTGGACAGGGCTCCCCTAACTGGGCAGCCCCCACTGCTGCAAGGTTCCCTTCCTGAGCCACCAGCTTGAACAGGGAGACCGCACCATCTTGACAGGGAAAGGAGATGTTTACAGAAGCCTGAAAATCTACAGCTGTGCCACCCACTGATCAGCTGCAAGCCCCAGAACATTGATCTCTAATTGGTGCAAACAGTCAGATTCAGAGGAGCTCCACACATCACATGGAAAGGTCAGATTTCACCTGGGATAAGGTGAGGTCTCTGGTCCTGCAGAACAGAAAGGCAGACACCGGGAGCTGCGAGTCCAGGGGAAATTTGCACCTAGAGAAATACGTGGCTGTTGGGCAGGGCGTGATCCCTGGATGTGGAAGGGGGTCCTCAGAGCTGTTAACAGAGGGGATCTCTAGAAAGCAATCCATTTGATCTGACGCAGAAGGACAGCCTGGGAGTTATTAAAGTGTGCCAGCTGCTTAGACAGGAGCGTGGAAGGGGGACTGCGCAGACTTGCACCCTTTCCTCTTCAGATCCTTGTTTCTGATTGCTAAAACCAATACAAAGGATCACACAGTTTGGGACACCCTGGGAGACTTCAGGAGAAAGTTGTTTTTCTGGAGCCTGGGGATCAGAGCAGGGAGTGACCATCAGAAAATCATCTCTGGGGCAGCCCACTCCCACAAACTGGTATTGAGTGCCATAGGGAAAGCAGGATCTAAGCACAGGCTAGAGAGGACCTATAGTTGGAGAGATCAATCCTGAAACACTGCCAACCAAGGGCTGACTCATAAATTGACTCTTGTGTAATCACAAAAGAATAAAGAGATTAAGACAACCACTGGCTTAGAATCTAGTGGAACACAGGGAAGTGCAATATTGTCCTGACTGGGTAACGGGTGTGCCAAACAGATCAATAGAGGAAGTGAATGAATTACCTTCCCTACTGCACATTCTATTTTTTTATTTTTTAATTTCTAATTTTATCATCTTTTACTTAAGTAACTATTTTTTTTCTTTCTTCCTCACTTGATTTTAACTTTTTAATTATTACATTTTTATTTTCTTTTTTTCTGGTATTTTTTATTGTTAATTTTTATACATATCTTCCCATTGTCCCTCCCTCCCTCCCAGGCATACCCTAACCTCCCAGTGTCTGTGTTCATTGGTTATGCTTATATGCATGCATACAAGTCCTTGGATTGATCTCTTATGTTCCACACCTAACCTTAATCATCCCAATGTAATTTAAGTCTGTTTGATGCGATTGCGGAGGAATCCAAGATGGCGGCATAGGTAAACACCTACACTGCTGCCTCGCACAACAATTTCAAAACTACAACTAAAAGACAGAACGGACATCATCCAGAAACACAGGAAATCTGGTTAAGTGGAAGTTCTACAACTAGAAGGAAAGAGAGGGGCTCACAGAGACCCAGAGGAGCTGCAAAAAGCTGAGGTACAGAGACGCGCGCGCTGAGAGAGCGGGAGCCAGAGTACCGGGCTGGCTTTCTCTGGCAGGAGGGAAATGGAGACACCCAACGGCATTGAACCCCTTATCCTATGACACTAAACCCCAGATCCAGCCGAAACTCATACGGGGGGAGTTTGGACTGTGAAAAGGGAGAGGTGCACGGAACTTTAGGGGAGTCGCAGAAGATCAGGTCCGGTCTCACACGTGCATGGTGCTGCACGGAGGACAGACTGCTGATTGTACCGCTGGTTTTCGCGACTGGGCGGGAGACAGAGCCTCCCAACTGTGCCACTTCTGAGTCCACTGGGCCCCTGTTTCGGGCAAAACCCTGGGGACCTAGACTCGTGTGGTCCTGGTGCGCAGGGGAGCTGGAAAGGCAGCGGTTAGAGGCACCGTGGGCCCGCGCACAAGGACCGCTCCAGCCATTACCCAGTCACGTGAGACTCAGGGGCCGTGGAGGGCAGGGCTGACTGGAAGGCAAGGCGGTCCCTTAAGCCCTGAGACTCAACCCCTCCCAAGCTCAACAGAGGCTTCTGCGGCTTTGCTGCTGCTATCATAAGGCTGAATCCAACACAGAAGTTTTGCCGGCATAGGGAAAATACAGAGACAAGGGAAGGGATCACAAACAAAAGACATGGAGGAAAAAAAACGACTGGATATAGAGTTCAAAACCACGCTTATAAGGTTTTTCAAGAATATGCTAGAAAAGATGGATAAATTTAGCGAGACCCAAGAGGAGATGAAAAAGGACCAAATAGAAATTAAACATACACTGACTGAAATAAAAAATATTATACAGAGTCCTAACAGCAGACTAGAGGATGGCAAGAATCAAGTCAAAAATTTAAAATATAGAGAAGCGGAAAACCTTCAACTGGAAAAGCAAGAAGAGAAAAGAATCCAAAAATGTGAAGATAATGTTAGGAGCCTCTGGGACAGCTTCAAGCGTACCAACATCAGAATTGTGGGGTGCCAGAAGAAGAGAGAGAGCAAGATACTGAAAACCCATTTAAAGAAATAATGACTGAAAACTTTCCACATCTGGTAAAAGAAATAGACTTACAAGTCCAGGAAGGACACAGAACCCCATATAAAAGGAATCCAAAGAGGACCACACCAAGACACAGCATAATTAAAATACCAAGAGCAAAAGAGAAAGAGAGAATATTAAAAGCAGCAAGAGAAAAACAGTTTATTACCTACAAGGAAGCACCCATACGACTGTCACCTGATTTCTCAACAGAAACGATGCAGGCCAGACGGGAGTGGCAAGAAATATTCAACGTGATGAACAGCAAGAACCTACAACCAAGAATAATCTATCCAGCAAAGCTAACATTCAGAATTGAAGGGCAGATAAAGAGCTTCACAGATAAGAAAAAGCTAAAGGAGTTCATCAACTCCAAACCAGAATTATATGAAATGCTGAAAGGTACTCTTTTAAAAGAGGAAGAAGAAAAAGGTAAAAGCCAAAAAATTATGAACAACAAATACATATCTATCAACAAGTGAATCTAAAAATTAAGTGAATTAAAAATTTGATCAACAGAATAAACTGGTGAATATAATAGAAGCAGGAGCAC
The DNA here is from genome assembly GCA_011751065.1 of Lasiurus cinereus. Taxonomy (NCBI): domain Eukaryota; kingdom Metazoa; phylum Chordata; class Mammalia; order Chiroptera; family Vespertilionidae; genus Lasiurus; species Lasiurus cinereus. The sequence continues at coordinate 11,724,156 of JAAGEH010000031.1, forward strand.
AGAAAGGTAGTAGACTGATAATTCTAAGTGGGGAAGGGGTGAGGGGTGTACAGGGACAGACTGGACAAAAATCATACACCTATGGATGAGATCAATGGGAGGGAGCTAAGGGCAGAGGGAGGGGTGGGAGCTGGGTGGAGGGATGCTATGGAGAGAAAAAAGAGAAACAAATGTAATAATCTGAATAATAAAGATTTAATTTTAAAAAAGTCTGTTTGATGCTTTACTGCCTCTGTATCTATCCTTTTGTTCATCAGTTTATAATGTTCTTTATTATCCACAAATGAGTGAGATCATGTGATGCTTCTCCTTCATTGACTGACTTATTTCATTTAGCATAAGGCTCTCCAGTTCCATCCAGGTTGCTGTAAATGGTAAGAATTCCTTCTTTTTATGGCAGCATAGAATTCCATTGTGTAGATGTACCATGGTTTTCTAATCCACTCATCTGCTGACGGGCACCTAGGCAATTTCCAAATTGTAGCTATTGTAAATTGTGCTGCTATGAACATAGGGGTGCATAAATCCTTTCTGATTGGTGTTTGTGATTTCTTAGGATAGATTCCTAAGAGTGGGATTACAGGGTCAAATGGGACTTCCATTTTTAGTTTTTTGAGGAAACTCCATACTGTTCTCCACAGTGGCTGCACCAATCTGCATTCCCACCAGCAGTGCACAAGGGTTCCTTTTTCTCCGCATCCTCACCAACACTTGCCATTTGTTGATTTGTTGATGATTGCCATTCTGACAGGTGTTAAGATGGTATCGCATTGTCATTTTGATTTGCATCTCTCCAATAATTAGTGACTTTGAACATGTTTTCATGTGTCTCTTGGCCTTGCTTCTGTCATCTTTCAAAAAGTTCTATTTAGGACGGTTGCCCATTTTTTTATTGGATCATTTATCTTCCTTTAATTAAGCTGTATAAGTTGGCTGTAGATGTTGGAGATTAAAGCTTTATCAATGATAACATTTGCGAATATGTTCTCCCATACAGTGGTCTTTTTGTTGTTTTGTTGATGGTTTCTTTTGCTGTGCAAAAGCTTTTTATTTTGATATAGTCCCATTTGTTTATTTTTCTTTAGCTTCCATTGCCTTTAGAGCAGTATCAGTGAAGAAGTTTTTTCGGCATCTGTCTGAGATTGTGCTGCCTGTGGATTCCTCTAGTATTTTTATGGTTTCTCTTCTAATGTTTAAGTCCTGTATCCATTTTGAGTTTATTTTTGTATTTGGTGTAAGTTGGTGATCCAGTTTCATTTTTTTTTTGCATGAATCTGTCCAATTTTCCCAGCACCATTTATTAAGAGGCTATCTTGGCTCCATTGTATGTTCATGCCTCCTTTGTCAAATATTAGTTGATCATAGTGGTTTGGGTTCTCTATTCTATTCCATTGGTCTATATGTCTGTTCTTGTGCCAGTACCAAGCTGTTTTGAGAACAGTTGCTTTGTAATATAGCTTGAAATCTGGTATTGAGATCCCATGTACTTTATTCTTCTTTCTCAGAATTGCTGTGGCTATTCGTGGTCTTTTTTTTTTTCAGATGAAACTATGAAGCATTCTTTCTAGGTCTGTGAAATATGTCATTGGTATTTTAATGGGTAGTGCATTGAATCTATAGATTGCTTTGGGTAGTATGGACCTTTTAATGATGTTTATTCTCCCAATCCATGAGCATGGTATGCTTTTCCATCTGTTAACATCTTCCTCTATCTCTTTTTTCAGTGTCCTGTAGTTTTCTACATATAGGTCTTTTACCTCTTTAGTTAGGTTTATTCTTAGGTATCTTAATTTTTTTGGTGCGATGGTAAATGGGATTGTTTTTTTAGTCTCTCGTTCTGTAATTTCAGTATTAGTGTATAGAAATGCCACAGATTTCTTGGCATTAATTTTGTATCCTGCTACATTGCTGAATTCATTTATTAAGTCAATTGGTTTTTGGATGGAATCCTTTGGGTTTTTCCTGTCATCTGCAAATAAGGACAGCTTTACTTTTTCTTTTCCAATTTGGATGCCTTTTATTTCCCTTCTTGTCTAATTGCAATGGATAATACTTCCAGTACTATGTTGAACAGGAGTGGTGTGAGTGGGCATCCCTGTCATGTTCCTGTTCTTAGGGGAAATGGTTTTAGTTTTTGCCCATTCAGTATGATGTTAGCTGTGGGTTTATCATATATGGTTTTTATGATGTTGAGGTATGATCCTTCTATTCCCACTTTGCTGAGAGTTTTTATTAAGAAAGTGTGTTGTATTTTGTGAAGTGCTCTTTCTGCATCAATTGATATGACCAAGTGATTTTTATCTCTCAGTTTGTTTATGTGATGTATCACGTTTATTGATTTGCAGATATTGTACCATCCCTGCATTCCTGGGATGAATCCTACTTGGTCATGGTTTACGATCTCTCTGATGTACTGCTGGATCCGATTTGCTAGAATTTTGTTGAGGATTTTGGCATCTATATTCATGAGAGATATTGGCCTATAATTCTCTTTCATTGTGTTGTCTTTATCTAGTTTTTGTATTAGGGTGATGCTGGCTTCATAGAACGTGTTTATAAGTGTTCCTTCTTTTTGAATGTGTTTGAATAGTCTGAGGAAGATAGGTTTTAATTCTTCCTTAAATATTTGGTAAAACTCTCCAGTGTAGCCATCTGGTCCCTGGCTTTTATTTGTTGTATGCTTTTTGATGACTGCTTCAATTTCTTCCATAGTTATTGGACTATTGAGATGTTTAGATTCTTCCTGATTGAGTTTTGGAAGGTTATATTTTTCTAGGAATATGTCCATTTCTTGCAGGTTGTCAATTTGTTGGAATAGAGTTGTTCATAGTATTTTTTTAAGAATCCTTTGTATTTCGGTGGTGTCTGTTGTTATTTCTCCTCTTTCATTTCTGTATAAGTACTGCACGCTAACCGATTGCGCCACTGGAGCTCCTCTTTCATTTCTGATTTTGTTAATTTGGGTCTTCTCGATTTGCTTCGTGGTGATCCTGGCTAGAGGCCCATCAATCTTGTTTATCCTTTCAAAGAACCAGCTCTTGGTTTTGTTGATCTTTTGAATTATTTTTTTGGTCTCCATGTTGTTTATCTCTGCTCTGGTCTTTACTATTTCCTTCCTTCTGCTTACACTGGGCTTTTCTTGTTGCTCTCTTTCTAGCTCCTTGAGTTGTAGGGTTAGGTAATTTATTACTATTGTTTCCTGTTTTTTTTTTTTGCATTAGGCTTGTAGGGCTATGAACTTCCCTCTCAAGACTGCTTTCACTGTGTCTCATAAATTTTGTATTGTTGTGTTGTCATTGTCATTTGTTTCCATGATGTTTTTTATATCTTCTTTGATCTCTCTGGTTACCCAGTCATTGTTTAATAGCATGTTGTTTAGTCTCCATGTGTCTGAATTCTTTCTATTATTTTTATTATAGTTGATTTCCAGTTCTATGCCACTGTGGTCTGAGCAAATGCTTGATATGATTTCTATCGTCTTGAATTTGAAGAGACTTTTCTTATGACCCAACATATGATCTATCTTTGAAAATGACCCATGTGCACTAGAGAAGAATCTATATTCTGTGGCTTTGGGGTGAAATGTTGTGAAGATGTCCATTAATTCCATCTGGTCTAGTGAGTCATTTAGGATTGATGTTTCTTTGCTGATTTTTTTTAGAGGATTTGTCCAGTGGTGACAATGGGGTATTAAAATTTCCTACTATGATTGTATTGCTGTCAATCTCTCCCTTAATATCCTCCAGGAGTTTTTTTATGTATTTAGGTGGTCCTATATTGGGTGCATATATGTTTACCAGAGTTATTTCTTCTTGTTGGATTGTTCCCTTTAGTATTATGAAGTGGCCTTCTTTATCTCTTGTTATGTCCTTCACTTTGAGATTTAATTTGTCAGATATAAGTATTGCAACACCAGCTTTTTTTTCATTTTCATTTGCCTGAAATACCATCTTCCATCCCTTCACCCTCAATCTGTGTGCGTCTCTTTTTCTGAGGTGGGTTTCTTGTAGACAGCAGTTATCTGGATCATGTTTTCTTATCCAATTGGTTAGCCTATGTCTTTTGATTGGAGCATTTAATCCATTTACATTTAAAATAATTATTGATAGGTACTTATCCATCGCCATTTTTAGTCTTTACCCCCGAGTTCCTTCTTCTCCTCCTATTTCATTTTATTACAGCAGACCCATTAACATTTCTTGCACTGCTGGTAATATATTCCTTTAGTCCTTTTTTGTCTGTGAAGCTTCTGATTTCACCTTCAATTTTGATTGACAGCCTTGCTGGTTACAGTATTCTTGGATACAGACCCTTCCTTTGTATAACTTTGTATGTTTAATTCCATTCCCTTCTGGCCTGATGAGTTTCTGTTGAGAAATCAGTAGATAATCTTATAGGGGTTCTTTTGTAGGTAACTTTCTGTTTCTCTCTGGCCACTTTTAAGATTCTTACTTTGTCATTGATGTTTGCCAATTTAATTATAATGTGTCTTGGTGTGGCTTTTTAGGGGTTCATTTTCCTTGGGACTCTGTGAGCTTCTTGGATTTGTGTGGTTTTTTTTTCCCCTATATTGGGGAAATTTTCTGTCAGTATTTCTTCAAACAGGTTCTCTAATCCTTGCTCAGTTTCCAATCTTTCCGGAACCCCAATTATGCGGATGTTGTTTTGTTTCCTGTTATCCCAAAGTTCCCTTAGGCTCTCCTCTTGTGTTTCAGGGGCCTACACCCTGGAGAGGTGTGGCTGTGCTCTCCAGAGTTAAAAAATCACAGCCACGAGGGCTCCCAGGCACTGTTTAGTAGGTGGACCGCCAGGAACGTGCTGCTGAAAACCCGCCTTGGGTGGTGGCCTTGGGGGCGCACCACAAACACCAGTGACTAGAGAGCTCCACAAACAAGATAGGAGGGCACGCAACAGACAAGGCGACCAGAACACGCAAACACAGGGTCTAGGAAGCCACAAACGGGGAGACCATGATGCTCAAACACAGGGACTAGGGTGCTTCACGAACTGGTGCGAAGTAACACTACAGACATGCGCGGAAACGTGTTGAACCGGGAGTTCTGCAGGTGGGGTCTAGTGTGTAGCTGCAGTTGAAACCACAGACGGGGTGAACCTGATGTGCAAACACAGGGACTAGGGTACTTTGCAAACTGGTGCAAAGGCGATGAACATGGTGCTTGTGGTGACCAGCGAGACCACACGCCCAGATCCCTGTGTGGCCACTGCCGCAGCCGTGCCGATGTCACTGGGGAGGGGGAGGTTGCACTCACTGCTTTGGAGGTGGAGATCCCAGGATCCACGGGAATGCAGGGTCCAAGGGAATGCAGGGTTCGCGGGTCTGCAAGTCGTTGGCTGGAGTGGCTGTTGGGTTGCAGGGCAGGTCCAATGCCTGTCTAGCTGGCACTGTTGGTGAGTTCCCAAAGAAAGGCCATGTTTCCCTTCAAGATGGCATGGGCTTCGTGCCCAAGTTACACAGTCTGGGCAGTGAAAGCCATGATGGCATTCTCTCCTTGTCCAAGAGAGGCTGGACTGCCTGCCCCCACTGCTCCCATGAGATTCAACTGTCCCTCATTGAATCACACACCCACCACACACACCCATACACCCCCTTTTAGTCTCCTCACTCACTTCCTCTCCATCACCTCCTTCCTGCCAGCCACCATCATCCTGCTTTCTCCACGTTGACTATTTCTGGCCACTCCCATCTCGCCTGCATAATTTCTGTTGAGAAATCAGCTGACAGTGGTATGGGTGCTCCCTTCTAGGTAATTAACTGTTTTTCTCTTGCTGCTTTTAAAAATTTTTTCTTTGTCTTTTGCTCTTGGCATTTTAATGATGATGTCTTGGTGTGGTCCTCTTTGGATTCCTTTTGTTTTGGTTTCTGTGTGCTTCCTGGACTTTTAAGTCTATTTCTTTCACCAGGTGGGGGAAGTTTTTAGTCATTATTTCTTCAAATAGGTTTTCAGTATCTTGCTCTCTCTCTTCTTCTGGCAACCCCATTATTCTGATGTTGGTATGCTTGAAATTGTCCCAGAGGCTCCTTACACTATCTTCACATATTTGGATTCTTTTTTCTTCTTGCTTTTCCAGTTGAGTGTTTTCTGCTTCTTTATATTTTAAATTTTTGACATGATTCTTGCCTTTCTCTAGTCTGATGTTAGATCTCTGTATAATATTTTTTATTTCAATCAGTGTATGTTTAATTTCTAGTTGGTCCTTTTTCATCTCCTCTTGGGTCTCACTAAATTTATCCATCTTTTCTAGGAAATTCTTCAAAAACCTTATAACCATGGTTTTGAACTGTGTATCCATTCGTTTGTTTTCCTGCATTTCTTTTGTTTGTGATCAACTCCTTTGTCTCTGCATTTTCACTATGCCAGGAGAACTTCTGTGCTGGAATCAACCTTATGATGTAAGACTTGCAAAACTGCAAAAGCCTCTCTGTTGAGCTTGGATGGGGTGGAGCCTCAGTGTTTAGCAAACTGCCTTGACTTCCAGTCAGCCCCGCCCTACACTGCCCCGGGGTCTCAAGTGTCTTTCCGTAATTTTGCAGCCCTTTCTGCACATGTGTGCCTCTAGACCTCTGCCTTTCCAGTTCGCTTGCGCTCCAGGATGTGTATGAGTCTGGGTCCCCAAGATCTCAACTAAAACTGTGGTTCAGTGCAGTTAGAAGTAGAAGATTGGAGGCTCTGTTCCCCACTGACTAGAGAAAGCCAGTGGCACAATCAGCAGTCTGTCCTGTCTGCATGCATTGGTGTGCATGCCCCAGACTTCTGGTCTTTTCTGGCTTCCCTAAATTTCCATGCACTCCTCCCTTTTCACCGTCCAGACTCCCACCATATTAGTCTCACCCACAGCTGGGTTCAATGCCATAGGATAAGGGGTTCAGTGCTGTCGGGAGTCTCCGTTTCTCTCTTTCCAGAGGAAGACAACCAGGCACACCACCACCAGCTCTCTCCACATACGTGTCTCCATACCTCAGCTTTTTGAAGCTCTTCTGAATCTCTGTGAGCCCCTTAATTTCCTTCTAGTTATAGAATTTCCACTCAGCTAACTTTCCTGTGGTTATGGATGATGTCCGTTCTGTCTTTTAGTTGTAGTTGTGAAATTATGGTGTGAAGCTGCAGTTTAGGTGGTCACCTATGCCGCCATCTTGATTTCTCTAGTCAACTTTATTTGTGGCTATTAATATTACGAATACATTTTTATTCAGTGCCTTATGTAATGTACTTGGTTGTGTTGTCTTGTGCCTTTAAATCAATACAGGAGAGAGAGAACTACATAACCAGACACAAGGAGAAGAGAGACCATGGGCAGACAAAGAAACAGCCTGTACATGAAAGAAAAGCAGGCATCACCAGAAAAGAAGTAAACAAAATGGAAGCAAGCAATCTTCCAGGGAAAGAATTCAGAGAAATGGTCATAAGGTGGCTGAAAACAATGGAAGACAAATTCAACAATATGAGGAAGAACTAAGAGGAAATGAAGAACAAGAAGAAAAGAAAAATGACATCACTGCTGTAAAGAACTCAAGAGAAAGTATCAAAAGTAGTCCAGAAGAAGCAGAGGACCGCTTCAGTGATCTAGAAGACAAGAAACCCATCAGGCAAGAAGGGAATGGAATGAAATATACAGAGTCATGCAAAGGAAGGGTCTGAATCCAAGAATACTGTACCAGCAAGGCTGTCAATCAAAATTGAAGGTGACATCAGGAGCTTCACAGACAAAAAAGGACTAAGGAAATTTATTACCACCAAACCAGCAATGCAAGAAATGCTAAAGGGTCTTCTATAAAAAAAAAAAAAGGAAGGAAGAAAAGAAATAGGAAGCAAAGAAGGAACACAGGAGTAAGGAATAAAAATGGCGAGAGATAAGTACCTATCAAAAATGAAGGAGGTGATATAACAACAGATCCCACTGAAATACAAATGATTGTTAAAAAATACTATAAACAACACTGTTCCAACAAACTGGAAAACCTGGAAAAATGGACATATTCCTAGAAAAAATCTAACATTCTAAAACTCAATCAGGAAGAATCTAAACATCTTAATGGGTCAATAACAATGGAGGAAATTGAAGCAGTAATCAAAAAGCTTCCAGCAAACAAAAGCCCAGGGGCAGATATCTACACAGGTGAGTTTTATGAAACATTGAAGGAAGAAGTAAAACCTATCCTCCTCAGACTATTCCAAAAAATTCAAGAGGAAGGAATATGTCCAAGCACCCTCTATGAAGCCAATATCACCCTAAAACCAAAACAAGATAAAGACAACACAATGAAAGAGAATTACAGGCCAATATCCCTCATGAACATAGATGCCAAAATTCTCAACAAAATTCTAGCAAATCAGATCCAAAAGTACATCAAAGAGATCATACACCATGACCAAGTAGTATTTATCACCAGAATGTCCGGATGGTACAATAGCCAAAATCAATAAACATGATACATCACATAAACAATTGAGAGATAAAAATCCCAGTCATATCAATTGATTCAGAAAAAGCATTTGACAAAAATCTAACACCCTTTCTTTTTTTTAATTAAATCTTTATTATTCAGAATATTACATTTATTTTTCTTTTGTCCCCTCCATAGATCCCCTCCACCCGGCTCCCACCCCTCCCTCTACCCTTACCTCCCTCCCATTGACCTCATCCATAGGTGTATGATTTTTGTCCAGTCTCTCCCTGTACACCCCTCACCCCTTCCCCCTGAGAATTATCAGTCCATTCCCTTTCTGTGCTCCTGATTCTATTATATTCACCAGTTTATTCTGTCGATCAAATTTTGAATTCACTTAATTTTTAGATTCACTTGTTGATAGATATGTATTTGTTGTTCATAATTTTTTGGCTTTTACCTTTTTCTTCTTCCTCTTCTAAAAATAATACCTTTCAGCATTTCATATAATATTAGTTTGGTGTTGATGAACTCCTTTAGCTTTTATCTGTGAAGCTCTTTATCTGTCCTTCAATTCTGAATGATAGCTTTGCTGGATAGAGTATTCTTGGTTGTAGGTTCTTGCTATTCATCACATTGAATATTTCTTGCCACTCCCATCTGGCCTGCATCGTTTTTGTTGAGAAATCAGCTGACAGTCGTATGGGTGCTCCCTTGTAGGTAATGAACTGTTTTTCTCATGCTGCTTTTAATATTCTCTCTTTTTCTTTTGCTCTTGGTATTTTAATTATGATGTGTATTTGTGTAGTTCTCTTTGGATTCCTTTTATATGGGGTTCTGTGTGCTTCCTGGACTTGTAAGTTTATTTCTTTTACCAGGTGTGGGAAGTTTTCAGTCATTATTTCTTTAAGTAGGTTTTCAGTATACTGTTCTCTCTCTTCTTCTAGCACCCCCACAATTCATATGTTGGTACCCTTAAAGCTATCCCAGAGGCTCCTTACATTATATTCCCATTTTTGGATTCTCTTTTCTTCTTGCTTTTCCATTTGAGTGTTTTCTGATTCATTTCTTTCAAATTTTTGATGTGATTCTTACCTTCCTCTCGTCTGTTGTTAGGTCTCTGTATAATATTTTCTATTTCAGTCCATATATGTTTAATTTCTAGTTGGTCCTCTTTCATCTCTAGTTGGACCTTTTCCATCTCTAGTTGGTTCTTTTTCATCTCCTCTTGGGTCTCGCTAACTTTATCCATCTTTTCTAGGATATTCTTGAAAAACCTTATAAGCATGGTTTTGAACTCTATATCCATTCGTTTTCCTCCATTTCTTTTGTTTGTAATCTCTTCCTTTGTCTCCAAATTTTCACTATGGCGGGAGAACTTCTGTGTTGGATTCAGCCTTATGATACAAGACTTGCAAAACTGCAAAAGCCTCTCTGTTGAGCATGGGATGGGTGGAGTCTCAGGGCTTAAGGGACCACCTTGCCTTCCAGTCGGCCCCACCCTCCATGGCCCCTGAGTCTCACATGACTGGGTAATTGCTAGAGCAGTTCCTGTGTGCATGTGTTCTCTTGCAATGCCTCTAGACTGCTGCTTTTCTGGCTCCCTTGTGCTCTGGGACCATTTGAATCTGGGTCCCTAGGGTTTTGCCCGAAACTGGGGTTTAGTGGAGTTCGAAATGGTGCAGTTGGGAGGCTGTCCATCTCCCACTTGTGAAAGGCAGCAGCACAACCAGCAGTGGATCTTCTGCACACAGTGCTGTGCACGCCACCAGACTTCTGATCTTTTACCACTCCCCTAAATTACCATACACTTCTCTCTTTTCACAGTCCAAATTCCCACCGTATGACTTTCGGCTGGACCTGGGGTTTAGTGTCATAGCATAAGTGGTTTAATGCCATTGCGAATCTCTGTCTCCCTCCCGCCAGTGAAAGCCAGCCAGGTACTCCGGCACCCACTCTCTCCACACGCGCATCATCTCCATACCTCAGCTTTTTGCAGCTCCTCTGGGTCTCTGTGAGCCCCTCTCTTTCCTTCTAGTTGTAGAATTCCTCTTGTCCAGCTTTCCTGTGGTTCTGGATGATCTTTGTTCTGTCTTTTAGTTGTAGTTTTGAAATTGTTGTGCAAGGAGGCAGTGTAAGTGTTTACCTATGCCGCCATCTTGGATTCTCCTCTAACACCCTTTCTTGATAAAAACTCTCAACACGGGAGGAATAGAAGGATCATAATAAAAGCCATATAAGGTAAACCCAGAGCCAACATAATACTCAATGAGTAAAATCTAAAACCATTTCCTCTAAGAACAGGAACAAGACAGGGATGCCCACTCTCACCACTCCTGTTTGTCATAGAACTGGAAGTATTAGCCATTGCAATTAGACAAGAAGAAGAAATAAATGGCATCCAAATTGGAAAAGTATAAGTAAAGCTGTCCTTATTTGCAGATAACATGATACTGTACATAAAACCTGAAAGACTCCATCAAAAAACTAATAGACTTAATAAATGAATTCAGCAATGTAGCAGGATCCAAAATTAATGCTCAGTAATCTATGGCATTTCTGTAGACTAATACTGAACTTACAGAAAGAGAAACTAAAAACTCAATTTCATTTACCACCACACCAAAAATATTAAGATACCTAGGAATAAACTTAACTAAGGAAAATCCAAGAAGGCAGCATAGGTAAACACATACACTGCTGCCTCGCACAACAATTTCAAAACTACAACTAAAACACAGAGCGGACATCATCCAGAACCACCGGAAAGCTGGCTGAGTGGAAATTCTACAACTAGAAGGAAAAATAGGGGCTCACAGAGACCCAGAGGAGCTGCAAAAAGCTGAGTACCTGGCTGGCTTTCTCTGGCGGGAGGGAAAGTGCCGGAGTACCTGGCTGGCTTTCTCTGGTGGGAGGGAAACAGAGACTCTCAAAGGCATTGAACCCCTTATTCTAGGACACTAAACCCCAGATCCAGTCAAAACTCATACAGGGGGAGTTTGGACTGTGAAAAGGGAGATGTGCACGGAAATTTAGGGGAGTCGCAAAAGATCAGAATACTGGTGGTGCACACAGCACTATGAGCAGAGGACAGACTGCTGATTGTACCACTGGCTTTTGCGAGTTGGCAGGAGGGAGACAGACCCTCCCAACTTCGCCACTTCTGACTCCACTAAGCCCCAGGTTCGGGTGAAGCCCTGGGGACCCAGACTCTTGTGGTACTGGAGTGCAGGGGAGCCGGAAAGACAGCGGTCTAGAGGCACTCCAGGAGCGAGCTCCCAAGGACCGCTCCAGCAATTACCCAGTCACATGAGACTCGGGGGGCTGTGAAGGGCAGGGCCAACTGGAACGCAAGGTGGTCCCTTAAGCCCTGAGACTCCACCCATCCCAAGCTCAACAGAGAGGCCCTGTGGTGTTGCAAGTCTGGTATCATAAGGCTGAATCCAACACAGAAGTTCTCCCTGCATAGTGAAAATGCCAAGACAAGGGAAGGGATCACAAACAAAAGAAATGGAGGAAAAACAATGACTGGATATAGAGTTCAAAACCATGCTTATAAGGTTTTTCAAGAATATCCTAGAAAAGTTGGATAAAGTTAGCGAGACCCAAGAGGAGATGAAAAAGAACCAGCTAGAGATGGAACTAGAAATTAAACATACACTGACTGAAATAAAAAATATTATACAGAGACCTAACAGCAGACTAAAGGAAGGCAAGAATCAAGTAAAAAACTTAAAATATAAAGAATCAGAAAACACTCGACTGGAGAAGCAAGAGGAGAGAAGAATCCAAAAATGTGACGATAATGTAAGGAGCCTCTGTGACAGCTTTAAGTGTACCAACATCGGAATTGTGGGGGTGCCAGAGGAAGTGAGAGAGCAAGATACTGAAAACCTATTTAAAGATATAATGACTGAAAACTTCCCCATCTGGTAAAAGAAATAGACTTACAAGTCCAGGAAGCACACAGAACCCCATATAAAAGGAATCCAAAGAGGACTACACCAAGACACATCATAATTAAAATACCAAGAGCAAAAGACAGAGAGAGATTATTGAAAGCAGCAAGAGAAAAACAGTTCATTACCTACAAAGGAGCACCCATACCACTGTCAGCTGATTTCTCAACAGAAACGATGCAGGCCAGACAGGAGTGGCAAAAAATATTCAACGTGATGAATAGCAAGAACCTACAACCAAGAATAATCTATCCAGCAAAGCTATCATTCAGAATTGAAGGGCAGATAAAGAGCTTCACAGATAAGAAAAAGCTAAAGGAGTTCATCAACTCCAAGCCAGTATTATATGAAATGCTGAAAGGTACTCTTTTAGAAGAGGAAGAAGGAAAAGGTAAAAGCCAAAAAATTATGAACAACAAATACATATCTATCAACAAGTGAATCTAAAAATTAAGTGAATTAAAAATTTGATCGACAATAAAATGGTGAATATAATAGAATTGGGAGCCCAGAAAGGGATTGGAGTGATAATTTTCATGGGGAAAGGGAGGAGGGATGTACAGGGAGAGACTGGACAAAAATCATACACCTATGGATAAGGTCAACGGGAGGGAGGTAAGGGCAGAGGGAAGGGTGGGAGTTTGGTGGAGGAGAGCTATGGAGGGTAAAAAAGAGAAACAAATGTAATAATCTGAATAATAAAGATTTAATTTTAAAAAAACCACACAAATTAGATGGCACTTCCCCAGCTTTAAATAAAATGTAAACTCTTTGCTACGATTTTGGAGGCCTACATAAGTGGCTAGTCTCATTTCCTGCCTCCCATCCCTTCATTCCCTCTATTTCAGATATACCAGTCCTTTGGTGTATTCCACAAACATTCCAAGCTTTTAACTGCCTCAAGTCTTCATGTACCCTCTGCCTGAGATATCCTCCCTCAGGTTTTTGTTTTGTTTTTTTGTTTTGTTTTGTTGCCTATTGAATTCCTGGTTATGGTCTTGACTCAAGGTCACTTCCTTAGGTAAATCTTGAACAGCATTTCCCACCTTGTCTCCATTCCTGCCAGGCTCATTCAGGTTCTCCTGCGATATGTACTTTCACTGGACTCTGCTCTTTTCCTTCACAGAACTCTCACAGCTATATTTTCTAATGTCTGTCTTCCCACTAAACTCTAAGCTCTGTGAGAGCAGGAACCGCAAATGCCCTGCTCACCATTTCATCGTTGGCACCTTGTGCAGTGTCTGCCTCATAACAGGAGCTCACTAAAAATTGGTGGAATGAATGAAGTGCCTTACCAGTCTGGCCAGCCCAAAGTGCCAGCCCCACAGCTCCTTAGCCTGCTACTGTGCTTCTCCCTCTCTGGGGCTCTAACACATTGACCTATTGACCTCACTTTCAGATAAGCCAGGAGGGCAGACCTGTTGTTGGAAGACTCTGAATGGGGTCACTCCTAAAGCCCAAAACAAAAGACTTTGGTTTATTTTATTAATGCCCCGATTCCTTGCATTTGTGATTTGATCCCTCAAGTATCTATTGGGCACCTACTGTATACCTGGCCTGTCCTAGATGCTGCTAGTCTAAAGATTTCCTCTGGGCTCTTTGAAAGTTCACACGTAAACACCAATTCTCATGCACATCAGCCTATGCTAAGTGCCTGGGAGGACAGAGCAGGAAAGAGCAATTGAGCACTGAGTGTCCTGTGGACATTTAGTGGTGAAAGAGGAAGGGCAGATGATTGTGTAACAGGGTAATCCAATTAGTTGAGGAACAGAAGGGCCTTTCCTGATAAAACTATGCACATTAAAGGAGGCCCAAAATTCCAAGGGACCAGAGTCTGGAGGATGATGCTTCCCCCAGAGGCAGTGGAAGGATCTGCTGATGGAGGAACTGCAAAGCAGGAGCTACAGGAGGGGAGAGGTGCTGGCCCATTCCCACCTTTGGAGAATTTTCTAGGGGCAACCTTGGTGTAAAAGAGGTATATCTGGCTGGGTGGCAAAAGACCTGCATTTTAATCTTAGGTCTGCCACTTCCTAGCTGGCTGATGTTGCTCAAGGCACCCCAATCCTAAAATAAAGAAATGCTCTCCATGATTATTATGCTAAGTGAAATAAGGCAGTCAGAGAAAGTATCACATGATCTCACTTATATGTAGACCCTAATGAATAAAATAAACTGATAAAATAGGACCAGAGACATGGATACATGAAACAGACTGACAGATCTCAGAGGGGAGGAAGAGATTTACCAAAGAACATAGTATATGTATAGCCCATGGACACATAATAATTTGGCAAAGGCCTGGAGGTAGAGGATGGGTAGAGGGGGGCAAAAGGGGGAAAATGGGAAACATCTGTAATAGTGTCAACAATTTAAAAAAGAATGGTCTTCATGATCTATAAGTCTTACTAAGTCTGTTTCCCAACCATTAAATGAGAGATAGCACAAACTTTGGAGGGGTTTTGGGAAGACTTAGGTGAGATGATGACCTAATCTACTTAAGCATAGTGCCTGGCACCTTCCAAGTGCTCAGTAAAATACCTATTATTGTTATCCTTTGGCATGATCCTAATGTACTTGTTCTAAAATTTCAAAGGAAAAAGAAGTCAGTTGCCACCTACAATGCAACAGGGAGAGAAATGGAGGAGAGGATGTGAGAAGGAAGGGTTTTCCTTGGGTCCAGGAAAAAAAAATTAGAATTGAATTTAAAACTAAATTTAGAAATAAATGTTCCCTGCATGGAGGGATGAATCTAATTTACTAATTCTTCCTTTGGATGCAAACAGCTTTTTGATTCTTTCCTTTAAAAAATAAGTATCAGACATGAATGCATAAATTGATATTTAGTCTTCTAAATTTGTTTTGTTTGGAAATTATCTTGTTTTCAAATAATTTTATTTAAAAAGTCTTTCCATGGACTCAGTGCCTTTTCAATACCAAAAGAGAATGTTATTGGAAGTAGATAATTGAGTGTCATGAAAATCATCAGTTTATTTCAGTTTCTTTCCTCCTCTCTGATCTATACTTCCACACTTGCTACTTATCTGCCTAGAGAGCATGGCCCTCCATGAGAACAATTCAAAGTGATGTAAAGCTGGCTAGATCTTCAGAAGTAACAATTTTTCAGTTCTGTTTTCCCCAGCTCTTTTCCTATAACACAGTGGTCGGCAAACTGCGGCTCATGAGCCATATGCGGCTCTTTGGCCCCTTGAGTGTGGCTTTTCCACAAAATACCACAGCCTGATTGAGTCTATTTTGAAGAAGTGGTGTTAGAAGAAGTTTAAGTTTAAAAAATTTGGCTCTCAAAATAAATTTCAATCGTTGTACTATTGATATTTGGCTCTGTTGACTGGTGAGTTTGCTGACCACTGCTCTAACCCAACCCCACAGCTTACTCAAAGCTCAGAGAGACTAAATACCTGACTGAATTAGTCCATTTGTGGAGAAGCTTACCCACAAAAGTGTTTTCTTGCCCTTGAAATGTTTTGGTTGCTGTCTTCTAGTTATTTCAAAGATAACTTGAATCAAAATGCATGAACACAACCATCATATAGTTGAGTATATACACTAGATATTGCATAGTAAGTATTAAATTGGATACTTGAAAAATATATAAGCACATAAGTATATGTTCTGTTTAATAATTTGTGTCTATATAACGTTTACATTCATTTATGTGTTCATGCTTATTTATGTGACCTAGTAGCACCATGTATCAAGTAAAACACACCTGTCTCTCTGAGAAATTAAAAAAAAAAGAAAGACAGAAGGTGAAGATGAAGAAGGAGAATGAGAAGAAAAGGAGGAAGAGAAGAAGGAGGAGGAAGAGGCCCATGTTGGTGAAGGCTCTCTGTCCATTGAGTGGCCACTAGGCATTGTGTGCTGGGGTTGCAGGCCCATCCAACCAACTCATGCTCACACACTCAACCACAGCAACTCTCACATTATTGGATCTCAGAACCATTCAGGGAACTTCTGAAACATGCAGAATCCACTCCTTCCTCTGACCTAGCCTGTAGATTCTGATTGAGTGGGTCAGGCATGGCATCCAGCCATCTGCATGTTCTGAGGCTGTTACTTCAAAGAGAACACCCAGAGGAAAATTGCTCAGGTAGACTTTCAGGTGATAAATGCAAGTGGGACCTTAAATGGAAGCCGAGGACCACAGTGCATCTTGAGGACTTGGGTTACACCACTGACTGATGGGAGGAGGGAGGGAGTTTGGGGGTTAGTGGCAGAATCTGAGTGAGGGTGGCATTAATGGTATAAGAGTGGAGTCCTTAGCTTTTCCTATCTTATGTCACTTAACATGATATTCTCACAATCTATCCATGTTGTTGCAAATGCAGTATTTTATCTTTTCCTATGGCTGAGTAGTATTCCATTGTATAAATAAGATAGACAGAAAAAGCTAAGAACCAGATGATTCCACTCATATGTAGGATATAAAAATGAAACTCATTGACACAGACAACAGTATGGTACTTACCAGAGGGAAAGGAGATGGAGGTGTAGTAAAGGATAAAGGGGGCCAAACATGGTGATGAAATATAATTTGACTTTGGGTGGGGGTATACAATGCAATATACAGATCATGAATCATAGAAATATATACTTTAAACCTACATAATCTTATTAACCATTTTTACCCCAATAACTTTAATAAAATAAAACAAATAAATTAAAAATATTTTTTTTAAAAAGAGTGGAGTCCTGAGTCCATGATTAAGAGTCCTCAGGCCACCCTAGCAGGATTGGCTCAGTGGATAGAACATCAGCCTGTGGACGGAAGGGTCCCAGGTTTGATTCTGGTCAAGGGCATATTCCCAGGTTATGAGCTCAATCTTCAGTGTGGGGTGTGCAGGAGGCAGCTGGTCATTGACTCTCTAATCATTGATATTTCTATGTCCCTGAGCAGATAGAAAGAACAGCTGAGGGTCACACTGGGAGTGTTTGTTGGCACGTTCAGGGACAGCTATACTCCAGGAGAAAGTGGGGGACTGCTGGACAGGGCTCTCCTGACCGGGCAGCCCCCACTGCTGCTGGGTTTTTCCCCAAAGCCACCAGCTTGGATGTGGAGACTGCACCATCTTAAAGGGGAAAGTGCATGTTATCGGAAGCCTGAAAATTGACAACTACAGCACCCACCAAATAGCTGCGAACCCCAGAACACCAGTCTCCAATTAGTGCAAACATGCAGATTCAGAGAAGCTCTAGACTCCACGCAGAAAGGTCGGATTTCGCCTGGGATAGGGTGAGGTCTCTGGTCCTGCAGGACAGAGAAATGCACACATTGTGGGAGCTGGAGGACCTGGGGAAATCTTCATCTAGAGCAGCGGTTCTCAACCTGTGGGTTGCGACCCCTTTGGGAGTTGAATGACCCTTTCACAGGGGTTGCCTAAGACCATCGGAAAACACAGTGTAGCAATGTAGTTTACTGTTGTCATATGAAGACTGTTGCCCATGCTACACCATGATTCAAGACAAAATTTCATTTATTTGTAATTAGAAATAAATATTTCACGATATATAATTACATATTGTTTTTGTGATTTATCACTATGCTTTAAATATGTTCAATTTGTAACAATGAAATACATCCTGCCTATCAGATATTTACATTACAATTCATGACAGTAGCAAAATTACAGTTATGAAGTAGCAATGGAAATAATTTTATGGTTGGGGGTCACCACCACATGAGGAGCTGTATTAAAGGGTCACGGCATTAGGAAGGTTGAGAACCACTGATCTAGAGAAATCTGTAGCTGTTGGACCTGGCATGATCTGTGCATGTAAAAGAGGGTCCTTAGACCTGCTAACAGAGGGTATCTCTACAAAGCAACCCATTTTGATCTGATGTAGAAGGACAGCCTGGGAGTTTTTAAAGTGTGCTGGATGCTTGGATAAGAGAGGGGAAGGGGGAATTCACAGGCTTCTGCGCAGCTCCAGAGTTTGTGTACATGGGCATTTCCTCTTCAGATCCTCGCTTCTGATTGCTAAGCCCAATACATAGGATCACCCAGTTGGGGACACCCTAGGAGACTGCAGGGGAAAGTTGTTTTCCTGGAACCTGGGGATCAGAGTGGGGGTGACTGTCAGAGAAACAGCACTGAAGCAGCCCACTCCCACAAACCAGTATTGAGTGCTACAGGGAAAGCAGGATCTAAGTACAGGCTAGAGAGGACCTATAGTCTCAGAGGTCAATCCAGAAACACTGCCACCCAGTGGCTGAATCACAAATTGACTCTTGTGTAATCACAAATAAAGAAATAAAGAGATTAAAACACACAGCCTAATTAAAAATCAGGACTGGTTTACAACATTGAGCACCAGTGAAATGCAGGGAACTGCAATACTGTCCTGACTGGGAAACCAGTGTGCCAAACTGAATAATAGAAGAAGTGAATGACCTTCACAACTGCACATTCTGTTGTTTTATTTTTTAATTTTTTCATCTTTTACTTAAGAAACTATTCTTTCTTTTTCTTCATTTTATTTCACCTCTTTAATTATTACATTTTTATTTTTAATCAGTATTATTACTACTACTATTTTATCTTTTTGGAAAAAAAGTGTCATTTTATTTTCTCTTTATTTAACTTTGGGATTAGAGTTCTACATTCTATTTTTATCTTTTGTTTAGCATCATTTTACTCTATCTCAACTCTACCTTTATGCCATCACTCTCTTCCTAACTTTTCCCTTTTTGTTGTCCTGTTTCTCTTACCCTTTTCCTACTTTAGATTTTCCCTATTCTTTCTTTTTACCCACTGTTAAAATATCACTCTACTTATATATGTAATTTCCAATCCCTTGCTTCAAGTCCATACACATCTCTCTCTTCTTTGTCTTCACTATCCAACAAATTGTTTTTCTCTCTGTCCTTTTGTTTTTGTTTGCTTGAATGTTGATTATATCGATTTTTTATGCTTGTCTGTGAGATTCTTTTACTTATTCTTTTTGATTATTCCGTTTTTTGTTTGCTTTGTTTTTGTTTGTTTTTTACTTCTGTTTTCCCTTGCCTAGCTTGATATTAATTGTTGTTTGTAGTTTGCATTAATCTCCAGGTACTTGTTGCTGTCATTTGTTGGAATTATTAGCTGTTCTATTGGAATTTTCTCCCCATATATATAGTTTGTTCCCCTTCTTTCTTATTCTCTTTCTTTTTCCTCTTAATTTTTTTCTTCCTTCTCCAAATTTCATTTTGGCACTCCTTTCTTTTCCTTTCTTTCCTCCTTTTATCCCTTCTTCTTTCTCTCCTATCCCCTAATTTATTCTCTCTGCTGATCACCTTTATTTGTCTTATTAATATCGTGAATACATTTCTTTTCAGTGCCTTGTGCATTGTACCTGGCTGTGTTGTATTTTGTGCCTTTAAATCAATGCAGGAGAGAGAGAGAGAATTACATAACCAGACACCCAGAGAAGAGAGGCCATGGGGAGAAAAAGATACAGCCCACATATGAAAGAAATGCAGGCCTCACTAGAAAAGGAAGTAAATAAAATGGAGGCAAGCAACCTGCCAGAGAAAGAATTCAGAAAAATGGTCGTAAGGTGGCAGAAAAGATTGGAAGACAAATTCGACAATATTAGTAAGAACCAAGAGGAAATGAAGAAGAACCAAGAAGAAATGAAAAATGACATCACTGCTGTAAAGAAATCAATAGAAAGCATCAAAAGTAGGCTAGAAGAAGCAGAGGACCACATCAGTGAGCCAGAAGACAAGGTAGGAATATATACCCAAGTAGAGCAGCATCTGGGGAGGGGGGGAATTAAAAAGCAGGAGGAGAGCCTAAGGGAGCTTTGGTACAACATGAAACAAAAAAACATTTCTATAATATGGGTTCCAGAAGGAGAGGAAACTGAGCAAGGAATAGAAAACCTGTTTGAAGAAAGAATGACAGAAAACATCTCTGATATAGGTAAGAAAAATCCCACACAAATCCAAGAAGCTTACAGAGTCCCAAGCAAAATGAACCCCAAAAAACTGACGCCATGGCAATTTATAATTAAATTAGCAAACACAAATGCAAAGTAAAAATCTTAAAAGCGGCCAGAAAGAGACAAAGGAACCTCCATCAGATTAGTGACTGATTTCTCAACAGAAACTCACCAGGCCAGAGGGAATGGAATGAAATGTACAAAGTCATGCAAAGGAAGGGTCTGAATTAAAGAATACTGTACCCAGCAAGGCTATCAATCAAAATTGAAGGTGAAATCAGGAGCTTCACAGACAAAAGAGGACTAAGGGAACTTATTACCACCAAAAGAAAGAAAGAAAGAAAGAAAGAAAGAAAGAAAGAAAGAAAGAAAGAAAGAAAG
>JAAGEH010000031.1:11799478-12057247 GCA_011751065.1 Lasiurus cinereus
CTAAAGAAAAAATAAACAAATGGGACTACATCAAAATAAAAAGCTTTTGCACAGCAAAAGAAACCATCAACAAAACAACAAGAAAGATCAATGCATGGGAGAACATATTTGCAAATGCTATCACTAATAAAGGTTTAACCTCCGAAATCTACAACCAACTTATACAACTTAATAAAAGGAAGATGAAGGATCCAATAAAAATATGGGCAACGGACCTAAATAGAACCTTTTCAAAAGACGACAGAAGGAAGGCCAAGAGACACATGTAAACATGTTCAAAGTCATTAATCATCCGAGAGATGCAAATCAAAATGACAATGCAATACCATCTTACACCTGTCAGAATGGCAATCATCAACAAATCAACAAACGACAAGTGTTGGCGAGGATGCGGAGAAAAAGGAACCCTTGTGCACTGTTGGTGGGAATGCAGACTGGTGCAGCCACTGTGGAGAACAGTATGGAGTTTCCTCAAAAAACTATAAATGGATCTCCCATTTGACCCTGTAATACCACTCTTAGGAATCTATCCTAAGAAATCACAAACACCAATCAGAAAGGATTTATGCACCCCTATGTTCATAGCAGCACAATTTACAACAGCCACAATTTGGAAACAGCCTAGGTGCCCGTCAGCAGATGAGTGGATCAGAAAACTGTGGTACATCTACACAATGGAATTCTATGCTGCCATTAAAAAGAAGGAATTCTTACCATTTGCAGCAACCTGGTTGGAACTGGAGAGCCTTATGCTTAGTGAAATAAGCCAGTCAATGAAGGAGAAGCATCACATGATCGCACTCATTGGGGGATAATAAAGAACATTATAAACTGATGAACAAAAGGATAGATACAGAGACAGTAAAGCTTCAAACAGACTGTGAAATTACAGCAGGAAGATTAAAGTTAGGTGAGGTAGATAAGAGATCAATCAAAGGACTTGTATCTATGCATATAATCATAACCAATGAACATAGATACTGGGGGGTTGGGGTATGCCTGGGAGGGAGGGGGGGCAATGGGGAGATATGTATAAAAAATTAATATAAATAAATAAATAAATAAATAAATAAATAACGGAACTGCATAAGACTCAGTCCAAAAACTGCCCTTGAGGATCTCACAGTCCTATCAGAGAGTAAATAGGCTATTGATCAACCAACCTATATTTACTGAGGCCCCACTACGCAATGGTGAGAGAAGGGAGATAATCAAAAGGACGAGACATGATGCCTGCCATCTTTGAGCTTATAATCAAGTCAAGAAGATACACTCTCCACAAATCAGTAGGTTGCAATACAAAGTATGACATGATCAAATGTTAGGTGGTACTGTGGGGTGCATCAAGAGCCCAGAAGAGAGGGAAGTAACTATTGTTGGAACTCTCAGAGAGCATCATGAGGAACTTGAGGATGGAAAGGATTTGGACAGTAATGGAAGAATAAAGAACATTCTTCAATAGCAGTGATGGAATGTTCTGAGCAACATCTTGGGGCAGAGGGGAGCACGGAGTCAGTTTGGACACTGGTAATTTCATAAAAGACAGTGATGATATGAGCCTTAAGTACAGCTATATCAGCAGGAATGGCTATGTGGCAAGAGTAGGATTTCCAGATTCAACAAGTAAAAATAAAGGACACAATGCAAGGGACATACTTAAACAAAAGTTATTTGTTGGGTATTTGAAATTCACATTTAATTGAGCATCCTTATGGTGGTGGACAGCAAGATTGGGCAAATCATAAAAGTATTGAATGCTATGCTTAAATTATTACCTTGTACCCTGATGGTAATGAGGAGCTACTGAAGGGTTTTAACTGTTGAAATGACATGATCAGTTGTGCCTTTTAGAAAGATGGCTCAGGTAGTGGTGAGAAGAATGTACTGAGGAGAGGGGGGTGGCAGAGGGCTGTGAAAGCAATTCAAGTGACAGAGGATCAAGACCTGAGTCATGACATAAGTTGTGGGCATAGTGAAGAGGCTAGAGTTCAGGAGCAACCCAGTTCAAATCAGACAGTGCTACATTAGTAATAAGTACACGTTGTGGGAATAAGATATGGGAGTTCTGATTCAAAACCCAGGGCCCGCAGGTGAGTAGCCTCTAAGTTGTCGCTGGGCTGAGAATAATGTGATTTCTTCCATGATCTCCTGCTACCCAAGAAAGAAAGAGAGGCAGGCACTGGTGAAGCTTAGATGGAGGAGCCTGAGCAGTTGCCATAGTAGAAACCTCTCCCTGTCTTTCCCCTGGCTGGTCAGTTCTGCACATTTCCCTTTCCCCTCTGGCTCCGGCACCAGTCCAGGGCACACAGTGTTCTCCCAAGCAGATGCACACATTCTGGGCTGGGTGATTCATAGTCTCTGGCCAGAGGGCCTGCCTACTATAACAAGGACCAGACAAACCCAAAGAAGACTCTAAAGGGTCCCCAGTGTAAACCTTTATGGAAAGGTTCACATGGAAGAAAACAACAGGTGTCAAGGAGTGTTGGCCTTTTATGGGGTGATTTTTAGCACAGCTGATAAAAAAGATGTCCTATTTTGCCTTGCTGGCCAGCAACATCTAGAATACTTTCTTAGCTCAGGCCTTGCACTCCTTGGGGATGAAAGAGCCAAGAAGGCAGAGTCTGCTTGTGGTTAATTTGTTCCGCTCTAGTCCAGGCACTTGTGCCAACCTCAAATCCCACTCCTCTCCCATGATCCTCCTAGCTGCATGTGTCTACATATGGCTCTGGTAGGGAGGGACTAGAAACTGTGATAGCAGAAAGGGCTCTTCTCTACAGGCTGTAAAAGTGGGTATGGGGGAGTGAGAATTTTCCTATTAAAGCTACTGTCTTGCCCTGGGATCTGTGGGATGCACTGGTCCTGCAGGGCCTATGATGGAGCTGCCAACACCTTCTTTAGTAACCTCTAAGGATATTATGCCATCAGTGGGAGACTTCCTAGTTAAGGGCAGTGACTCTAACCTCAGATAGAGCTGAGTTCTAGGTTTCACTTTCCCCTTATTAGTTGTGACCCTTGGACAAGATACTCAAACGATAAGCCTGAATTTGTATTACCAGTGTGTAAAACCATAGTAATTAGGATAGTTGACAGATTTAAATGAGATTGCCCATGTAAAGCATTTTTGCCCTACGTCTAAAACTTAGTAAGCATTGAATAAATGCTAGCTAGTGCAATTATCCTCATTTATTGTCATTGCCTCTGTGTTCTACCTCACACCTCACTAGATTCTTTTTCCCAAGGTCACAGTTCAGAACTATCCACCATTGCCTGGCCATAGAACCCTCCCCAAGGATTCTACTCTGACTCCTTCCTTGCTCCACAGATGGTAGGTCTCTCATCCTAATTAACAGCCACTTGCCCTCTATACCTTAGTCTTTTGCCTTTTATCTCTTGTGTCATGCTGGAGAAGGAGCCACGGATGAGGACAAAAGGAAGGGGCAGAGAGCAGGCTGGCTATACCAGGTGAGGCAGAGGAGATGCTGAGAGCTGCCCTGTCAGTGTTTTTTCAGTGTGGCTGCTGAGGGACTGAGCTTTCTGAGAATGTGCCACACTGCTTCTGGCCCAATCAGGCCTGCCCTGGGGCCACTCCCCTTTCCGCAGCAGGATTTCTGATCTCCTGGATGGAAAGAAGGAACAGGAAGCTCAAAGAGCTCCAAAGCTTACCTCCCACACATAGCCCTTCTGGCAGCCCCTCAGCCTAGCCCAGGGGCTGTCATCCTTCATTGGCCTTGCTACTGGCACCCATGTGCCCTGAAAACCCATGGGACAAAGCTACTCTTTAAAAGACAGGGGGTCCTGCAGAGCCAGGCAGTGACTTGCTACCAGAGGTCTTTGTTTGCTCTCCAAGCTGTATACTTCCATAATCGACTTATGTGTCCCTGCACTTCAAGACCAAGTGTGAAAATGTCCCCAGTGCTAAAGTATTATCATCACCTTCGCAATCAAGCCTGTGATATAACCCCCAGCTTTTCCCCAGATTTTACTGCACCTTCTAGGTAGAATCTCATTAAATCCTTTCCAATCTCTAGGAAAAGAGGAACGCAAATACTTGACAAAGAGAAGACACAAATAGCTGCATTCAAGCTGACTGCACAGAAAAATTAAGTAGGCGGGGTGGGGAGCGGGGAGGCGGGGGGAGAGATGTTATGCTTAAAACATCTGGAAAGTAATATCAGTCCTGTGAAAGCAAGGCTGGGGGAGCAGAGGGGGACTTTCCATTGGCTTTGCCCAGCTGTGTTCCTCCCACTCACATAGAATGAAATGTTCTGTCTTTTGTGGTTATAACCTCTTTTAACTTGGAATGACTTGCCAGAGTCTGCACCTTGCTCAGGGCTGCCGCTCTAAGAAGCTCTCACGCAATAAACTAAATTCAGTCTCAATGCAAGGTCCCTTCCCCCAACCCTCTCCCTTTCTTCCCCTCCCTCTGCCCTCCTCCCACTTGAAGAGTCAATGTGGTTGGTGCTCAGGAGGCTTCTAAGCTCAGGCAGACACAGAACAACAGCTCACCCTCCTTTCTCAGCACACGTTATCCCATGCTTCCTCCTCCGCCCCAGCCGTGGGGTGGGGGACGCGGGAGGGCGTGTACACCGCCACGCAGCCTCAAGACCTCTAGACCAGGGCGTGGCAGAGGGGCAGGGCGGCAGCTCCTGGAGAGACCGGGTTACTTACCAGAAGTACTAAGGAGATTGGAGTTCTTGAGACTTTCCAAAAGCCCCTAAAAAGGTCCTTACCCAAACTCACCCAATAAAACAAAACAAACGACACTAACAAGGGGCTTG
Source organism: Lasiurus cinereus (assembly GCA_011751065.1). NCBI lineage: Eukaryota > Metazoa > Chordata > Mammalia > Chiroptera > Vespertilionidae > Lasiurus > Lasiurus cinereus. The sequence goes on from JAAGEH010000031.1 coordinate 11,804,257, forward strand.
AGTAGGAAGGAGAGAGGGTAAATATTTGGCTCAGAATCCCAGCACTCGGATGGGATGAAGGTTGTGGGCAGCGCCTGGGAAGCCAAGCTTTGAGCTCTGAGCAGATCCGGAGTCCAAGCCTGCAGGTCAAGGGATGGGGAAATTGGCCAGGGTGTAATGTAAAATCATGGTTCTCAATTTTGGCTGAAAATTAGAATCACCTGGGGGAACTTTAAAACTCTTGATGCAAGGGCCTCACCCCAGTCAAATGTTATCAGAATCCCAGGGAGGGGGGAGGAGAAGGGGACATGCTTGAGCAGTTTTTTAAAACTCTCCAGGTGGTTCCAATGGGCAGCAGAGGTTGAAAGGCAGTGGTGTAAGAATTCCTCAGAGTTGGTCCAAGACTACCAGCCTTGACACCTGGGACCTTGTTTAAAAAGCAGAATCTCCATCTCTACCTCAGCCCCACTAAACAACACCTGAATTTTTTAAGTAACAGCTTTCATAAGATATCATTCACACAAAATACACCCCTTTAAAGTGTACAATTCAATATTGTGTTTTTTTAAAGTATGCTCACAATTCTACATAACCACCATCTCTATCTACCTAGTTCCATTTTTATCATTCCCCAAAGAAAACCCATGTTCATTAGCAATCTCATGCCCCATTCCCTCCTCCCTCCAGCCATGGGCAACCACTATTACACTTTCTATCTCTATGTATTTGCCTATTCTGTATGTTAACTGCATTCCCAGGTGACTCCTCTGCACATTACAGCTTGAGAAGCACCAATGTAAGAGACTTTCTAAAAGAAGCAGCCCTCACTCCCTCCCACATCCTTGTGGTGCTAGATTTTCTGCTTTTTCAAGAAAAGCCAGAAATCTGGATTTTTATGTGAAATATTCCACATTTTAAAAGGTTGGCAATTAATTCAAATTTTTGGAAAACACTGTTTGGGCCAAACAAAACATGCCAGAGGGCTGGATTCATCCTGTTAGCTACAGTTTGCAACCCCTGATGGTCACCAGGTTCTTACCCATGCCCACCAAAATCCTTTCTATTCCAACTGGAGTCCATTTCTATTTGTTCCTGGTCGCATGGAGGTGAAGAAACAAGTACTTAGTAGCCACGTTATAAAATCCTCTCAAGTCTTATTCTTCCTTTTTCCAAACCAATAACTATACATTTACTAGGGACTTATGATGGTGCTTTACAATTTTGGAATTACTTAAATCTTTAAAAAAAACCACATATTTTTATTGATTTCAGAGAGGAAGGGTGAGGGAGAGAGAGATAGAAACATCAATAATGAGAAAGAATCATAGATGGACTGCCTTCTGCACACCCCCTTCTGCGGATTGAGCCTGTAACCTGGGCATGTGCCCTTGGCCAGAATCAAATCTGGGACCCTTCAGTCCACAGGACAACACTCTATCCACTGAGCCAAAGTGGCTAGGGCCCAACAATATTTATGACAGATATTATTATTCTAGTTTTAAAGACAAAGAAACTGTAGCACAGAGGGGTTAAGTAACTTTCCTGACGTTGTACAGTGGCTGTGTCCAGCTCCTGGACATTGGTGCCTAAACTCTTTCTACCTCATCACAGAGCCTTCACTTTACTTGTCTTTGCCCAGAGGCCCCATTTTCATCTCTTTTTTCTTCTTCTGAATTTTCTCCATTTCCTCAATATTATGGACATATCTCTCTGGTGAAGACTAAACTGCCAAAGAGCATGGCCTCAGAGAGCCTAGGAACTAAATTATCTGGGAAAGAGTTCCAATTCCAGGCTTATCCTATGCCAGAGGCCCAGTACACAAAAATTCATGCACTCAAGGGGTTCCCTCAGCCCAGCCTGTGCAATCCAGGACCTCTCCGAGGATTTCCATCTGCTGGCTTAGGCTCACTCCCTGGGGGACCGGGCCTAAGCTAGAAGTCAGACATCCCTCTGGCAGTCTGGGAACCCTTGGGAGATGTCCACCTGCCAGCTTGGGGCCACTTCCTGCCACCGCTGCTGCACTCACAGCTCACAGCCATCAGCCCAGCTTGTAGCTGAGCAGAGCTCCCCCTGTGGGAGTGCACTGACCATCTCCTGCATTGAGCATATGCCCCCTGGTGGTCACTGTGCATAATAGTGAACAGTCTTTCCTGGTCATTCCACCGTTAGAGTAATTTTGCATATTACCCTTTTATTATATAGGGCTAGAAGCCCAGTGCACAATTTTATGAACTGTGGAAGGATCCCCTCAGCCCAGCCTGCACCCTCTCCAATCTGGGGGATATCCGATTGCTGGTTTAGGCCCGATCCTTGACCACTGGCTCCTAATCACACACCTGCCTGCCTACCTGGTCACCCCTAACTGCCTCCTGCTGTTGGCCAAGTCACCCTTAACTGTCCCCAACTGCTGGCCTGGTCACTTCCAACTCTCCCGTCCCCCCTCCTGCCGGCCTAGTTGTCCTTCACTGCCTCCCCACCAGCCTAATACTCTCAACTGCCCCCCTGCCAGCCTGGTTGCCTCTTATTGCCCCCCTGCCAGCCTGGTTGCTCCCAACTGCCCCCCCCATGGCCTGGTCGCCTTCAACTGCTCCCTCTGCCATCCTGGTCACCCCTCACAGCCTCCCTGCTGGCCTGGTTGCCCCATGCAGCCTGCTGTTCAGTTGTTTGTTTGCCCTTCACTAAACCCCCTGCCAGCCTGGTCGTGGGCAGCCATCTTGTGAGGGCATGAGGGTTAATTTGCATATTACCTCTTTATTATATAGAATAATAAACCCTAATATGCAAATCAACTGAACTGCAGAATGAGCAGTCACTATGATGCACACTAGGGGGCAGACACTCAACACAGGAGCTGCCATCCCCTGAGGAGTCCCAGAGTGCCCTCTCCCACTCTGGGACTCCTCAGGGGATGTCGGAGAGCCGGTTTCGGCCGATCCTCGCAGGCCAGACCAAGAGGGATCCCGCTCACTCCACAGACACCATTTGAGCCTGTCTCAGGTGCAGCCAACCGGGGAGGGGCCATGGGAGGTTGGCTCTAGAGCATGTCCAGCCCATCTCACCCAGTCCCATCCCACCCGCCCCCTTCTAATTAATTTCCTTTCAATGTGCACAAACCCATGCACCGGGCCTCTAGTTTCTCCATAATTATATTCATCTTTGTCAGAAATGTCCTAATCTTTGATATGGAGGATGTGGCCAAAATAAGTAAGCCATGATCTATTCTAAGGCTGATTCATATTCAACTTGTGGTCAGTTTCCTCTTTCACTTGGTGTTGTGCTTGTTGATTTGTGTTGAGTCAAATTATGTTGTTAGGTTTTGTCACTAACGGACCCCTTGCACTTGTTCCCAATGAATTTCATCCTGGTTTTGCAGCACCTTCTTCCTCCAAAACATCCAACTTGAAATCCTTCCTCCATATCCTGTGGGATAGGCCACCTCCCAAAATTCTTTCATTTTCAAGTCACTTCAGACCTGAGAAAACTGTTTCCACATTCTGCCAGTGCCCCATCTGTCTCCCTCCTTTCAATGCCTTGAGAACCCTCAAGAAGCTCCTGGGGAATGGTGCAGACAGGAAGGAGGACAAATTTGTACCCTTAAATTTTTTGGGAGTGGAGGAGGGTCTGCTTGTGGGTGGGAGTGTCCCCTTATGGTGGCCTTAGGCTGGAAACTCTCCTAGGCCAGCTCCATACTTAATCTGGCCTCCGTGGGGTGCCAGGAGCCTGTGGACTGCTCTTCAGCTCAGAGATATCCTCGGTTCTGGAATACCCTTTGGCAGGAAGTTTTTAAACTAAGCCCTAGCCACTTGAGACATCTTATTGTTTGAGTGCTGTGGAATCCCAGGCTAGTTGCTAGGCACAGGGCTCTCAAACAATGTAGTGTGACAGTTCCCCAGGGGCCTCCCCAAGCCACAGGGTGTGGTTTTCTGTCTGGGTACATTCTGTACCCTTACTCTGGGGGCGGGTTTGTGGTTCTTGGTGCAGTACAGCAGAGCCCCGCCCATGTCTTTCCTCTCCAGCCACAAAAACAAGCTTAGACACCAAGAAGGGTGGAACCAAAAAAGAGGCTGTTACTGTACAGCTGGTCCCTGAAGACTCCAGATGGACCCACTCCTTTCCCATTTCCTGAAGGCATCCCATGCAGGGAAGGCCAAAAGTGTATATTGCCAGTTCTTTTATTCCCTCCCTATGCATTCTTAAATGGCCACTAAACAATCACCTGGGGGTGGGGTGCAAGGCAAACTCTTTGGGTACTGGCTATCACTGTCTTCCCAGGAGACCAGAAATCATGGCTTTCCTTTCTCTAGCAGCATTAAGCATCTCCATATTCCTCTAGCCATGAATCTGATTGCTCAGGGTCCTGGATCTCTGGTATTAACATTATTATTAGTAGTAGCTACTTGAATGCCCAAATGTTTTGGGTGCTTTCCACCTTTCCCATTTAACCATCACAGACACTTATTGAGGAAATGCTAGCTTGTACTTATTTCACACTCACTATGTGTAGATACTACTGTAAGCACTTGACATATCTCATTAATTCTTGCACCATTATAAGATAAATGCTTGTACTATCATTAACCACATTTTATAGAAAAGGAAACTGAGACACAGAGAGGTTAAATACTGTGCCCAAGGTCCTATACTACCAAGTGGTAGTAGGAATCAGGATTTGAACCCTAGACTGGTGCACTCCATAACCTATGATCTTTCCACTGGATTTTCTCCTTCCTCCCTCCCACCCCAACAAGCTTGAGGACTGGACATGCAGCACTCTTAGTGATCTTTTAGCTAGAGAATAAACTGGCTCAGGCCTCAGAGGAAAGGACAGCTGCCTGGAGAAGCTGGGAGAAGCAGGCAGAAACTTTACTCAGTATTATAGGGATTCCCCAGGACCACCTGGGAGTCAAACCACACCCAACTACTGCCTCTGCTGGGATGGCAAACAGTGTCTGCTCTATAGTGGGGTAGTTGAGTATGTGTGTATGTATGTGTTTGTGCAGGCACTCACAGGTTGACCCAGAGGTGGGGTGGGGTGAGAGAAGAAGGTTCCTGAGGAAACCACCATCTGGGAGCTCTCTGGCACCCTCTTCAGGCAATGCACACTCACTGTCACTCCTCTCTCTGGGTAACCAGTTGCTGCCATCTGAGGCTTTGTTCCTAGACCTCAAAACCCACCACCATTCCCTGTGGACTGTAAGCTCAGTGGAGACGCCTGCTGCTGGGCCTGCTTTTATTTATTTATTTATTTATTTTTACCATTTGAATCATTTTCAAGTGTACAAATTCAGTGGCATTAAGTATGTTCACATTATTATGCAATTATTACCACTACCCATCTCCAGAACTTTTTCATCATTCTAAATTGAAACTTTATATCCATTAAACATTCCCGACTCCTCCCTAGCCCTTGGTTACCACTATGCTACCTTCTTTCTCTATGAATTTGATTATTCCTGCTCCCTCATACCAGTGGACTCATACAGTATTTGTCCTTTTGTGTCTGGCTTCTTTCATTTAGCCTAATGTCATCAAAGTTCATCTAAGTTGTAGCATGTGTAAAAATTTCATTCTTCTTTAAGGTTCAATAATATTTCACTGAGTCTATATACTATTATTCGTTTATCCATTCATCCATTGATATACATTTGGGTTTTTACCTTTTGGCTATTGTAAATAGTGCTACTGTGAGTATGGGATGTATAGGTGTTTGTTTGAGTCTCTGCTTTCACTTTTTGGGGATATGTACCTTGGAGTGGAGTTTGGGGATGTTTGCCCATTTCCCGTGGCAGGATAGTGGCCTGACCTTCTTCCAAGTAAACCTGCCTGTGCAGCTTTCTGCCCTCACTCTAGGGAAAGCTCCTTACTCACCCCACACTACCCCACCCTGTTGCCAATAATCCCCAGCACCAACTCTGACTGATTAGCCTCTCTGGACTTCATTTTCCTTTTTTGGCCTATGTATGTCTGGTCATAGTCTCTCTCTTGAAGATCATGTCAGTCTTTGGTTGCCCTCTTTCTCAGCTACCCAAAATGGCCTTTCTATAAGCAGTGAGAGACAGTGTGGTGCAGTAGTTAAGGGCTTCGGGGCCAAACTGCTGATGTTTCAATCCTGGCTTATTCCTTGTGTAAATTTGGGCAAGCTAGTTGACCCCACCATACCTTGGTTTCAGCATCTGTAAAATGAGGACCATAATAATACATATCTCAAGGGATTATGAGGAATTAAATGTTATACAGAAAGCCATAAGTGTAATGCCTGGTACATAGTAAATTATAAATAAATGGGAGCTATTGTTTGTAAGTTTCCTTTCTCTCCTTCATTGACTCTTGGGGAAAAAAACACACACATCCAGGAGATAGTGGAAAGTTGGTGTTGAATTGATAGACTTCCCTCTTCACCATTCCCCACTGCTTCCCTGTGTTAATTGTCTTCTCAGTCTGGCACACCTCCACTTGTGTGAAATGTTTTTGTTAAGTTAGTGTAAACAATATAGAGACTATAGAGATTGTTGTCTTCACTCCTGCAACCGAGCATATTGTAGCCATTGTGTGCATGATAACCTGGAGATCCAGTTGGGCTCCTATTCAGGCCAAATATGGCTCAGAAAAGCTGCCAACAGCAGCTGGCTCTAAGAAACCTCTTTCCGCTCAGGAACCTGTGACAGAGAGGGTACATACATTGCTTATGGAGTCCAGGCTAGGAGAGAAGAAACCAGGCTCAGTGTATTTTATGTTTATAAGATAGCCCTATCTAATTAGTCCTGTTGGTTAAATCAACATTATCAATAGGGTTTACTAATAGGGTCAAGAACATCATTTCAGTCTACTTGGCCATTTTCCAATTCACCTATTAAAAACTAGGTGCTCTTTCCCTAGTTGGTTTGGCTTTATGAATGGAGCCTCGGCCTGTGGACTGAAGGGTCCAAGGTTTGATTCTGGTCAAGGGAGCATGCCCGGGTTGCAGACTCATTCCCTGGAGGGGGACATGCAGGAGGCAGCCAATCAGTGATTCTCTCTCATCATTGATGTTTCTATCTCTCCCTCTCCCTTCCTCTCTCTGAAATCAATAAAAAATATATTTAAAAAGTAAAAACTAGGTGCCCATGGCATACAGAAATAAGTAGAGTAAGATCTTTTCCCTCGAGGGACCCAGGCCAAGAAAATGCAAGGCTTGAAGGTCTCCCTAAATCTTCCTGAAGGAGTGAGGCAAGACATTGCAGAGGCAGCGCTGATGTTTGGGTTGACACTTGAAAGAGAAGTTTGTCACACTGAGGCATGGCAGGAAGGTCAGGGCATTCCCCAAGGCACAGAACCTTGGTGCACTAAGGGCTAAAATTGCTGTAAAATGAGGGCCATATAATGGTTGTGGCCAAAACATAAGGAATGAGGTAGGGTGGCAAGATAAGAAACTCAGTCAGGGGAGCATGAGCTAAAGCATGAAAAAGTACTTTCTGTTGTTGGTGGTTTCTTTGTTTTGTAAGAGTTTGGACTTTGTCCTGCAGGTTTTCTGACAGTATTTCCTGAAGTACTAAAGTTCTGCAAAGAGGCATATTTGGAGCTATCCAAGTAGCTGCTGAATGTGAAAGGAGAGTAAGGGGCAAGGAGGATACTGAGTAGATGGGGCTGTAAGATATCTGCCCCTCTCCAACTAGAATGGCTCCACTTTTCTCTGTGTTAAAAAGTTTTGCTTGTTTTTACAAAAAAAAAAAAAGAGTTCCACTGTTTTAGACAAAAAAATCACTTATACATACGTTTGAAAACTACCATTGTGGACAATGGGTGAATATTAAAGGATCTAGAGCCTACTGTGGTTTTCAAATATTTAATAGTTTTAATATATTCTGTATGTGTATACGAGGGAAAGGTCAGAGGTAGAGAAACCAATTAAAAGCTCAAGAAAGAGAATATAGTGGCTCATACTGAGGTGGAAGCTATAGAATGTGTGAGAGTTGGTGGGAACAGGTCTAGGTTTAGGAAGCAGAATATGCAGGATTTGGTGATAGATAGGGTATAGGAAGTTGGGGAGAAGATGTTAAGAATCACTTCTAGGTTTCTGCTTAAATCTATGTCATGAGGTGGAGAAGTCTGCTTTGGATAACTACTTGAGATAAGTTTGGACTACATTGGTTAGGACTATCTATGAAACACCCAAGCAGAAATGCTTTGTAAGTGGTTGGATATATGAGTCTGGAGTTTAGAGGAGAGGTGGGGCTGCAAATTCAGGGTTCATTATCAAAGAGACTGAATGAGGATGAATGAATGAATGAATGCAGGTATAGAAAAGAGCTCTGAGGACTAAGTCCTGGGAATGCCATATTTAGAAATCACAACCATGAGAGGGGCCCTTCAAAGCAGACTAAGAAGTATCAAGTGAGGTAGGAAAACCAGGGAAGTGTGGAGGAAACCCAAAAAACAAAATGAAGAAAGAATTTCAAGGAGGAGTGACTGATAGATAAAACAACTAGTAGTACTGAGAGGACTAGCAAGTTGAGGACAGACAATTGATCATTCATGTTGATAAGTTGCAGAGAACCAGGGACCTTGACAAGAACAGTTTTCATGAAGTGGTGGGGATGGAAGCTAGATAGGAATAGACTGAAAAGTGATTAGATTAAAAAAGAAGAGTGAGTAGGAAGTAAGACATTGAAACTGTGTGTAGACAATTCTTTCAAGAGTTATGCTTTGGCCCTGGTCAGATGGATCAGTGAGTTGAAGCATTGTCCCATACACCAAAAGGCAGCAGGTTCGATTGCAGGTCAGGACACATACTTTGTGGATTTGTTCCAGGGAGTATGTCTCTCTTTCTCTCATCAATAAATAAAATTTTTGGATTTGTTCCAGGGAGTATGTCTCTCTTTCTCTCATCAATAAATAAATAAATTTTGGGGGTGAAGAATTTTTAAAAAGGAATTGTGCTTTGTTTTAGAGAGGAGGGTGGACATACTTTTATTTCAGACAATTTGAATCTGAGGTGCCTTAGAGACATCCAAACAGAGTGTCCAGTTAGGCAGATGGATATATGGTCCTGGAGATCAGGAGTAAATTCTGGACTATATACAGATTTGTGAGGCATTCATTGAAAATCTGGGGATTGAAAGAAAAAAGGGGTTATGGTGGTGAATAAAGATACAGATCATTTGGTGGGGTCAGTTTGGAAGTTGAGGGAATTCCTGCCTACTGGCCTGATGGGAGCAAGTTAGATTGGTCCTATTGTAAAGGACATAAACCTAGTTCATAGAAGACTGATAGGAAGACCTCTTGAAACCCAAGGCTGTGAGGGAATTAGGAGTTCTACGGTGAAAGAGTGTCTAGATGGACCCTAATTGTTGACATTTTATGATCTGGAAACTTCGTGAACAAGGTTGTCCAGTATAACAAAGTACAAAATTAACCACTCAGATTTGAAAAGGAAATGTGCATGATGTCACCATTTATTCAAATATTTTTTAAAAACCCAAGAAGTCAATACTACAGAATGTTTATAGATATATACTATATGATAAAGTATAAAAACATAAATAGATTCTTCTGCATTTCTTCTTGCTGATTCTTCATCTCCTCTTGGATCTTCTTCATTTCCTCTTGGCTCTTACTCAGGTTGTCAATTTTGTCTTCCATTCTTTTCATCCACCTTATGATCATTTCTCTGAACTCTTTCTCTGGCAGGCTTATTTCTGCTTCTATTTCGTTTACTTCCTTTTCTGGTGAAACCTGCCTTTCTGGCAAGGATGCGGAGAAAAAGGAATCCTTGTGCACTGTTGGTGGGAATGCAGACTGGTGCAGCCACTGTGGAGAACACTATGGAGTTTCCTCAAAAAACTAAAAATGGATCTCCCATTTGACCCTGTAATCCCACTATTACGAATTCATCCTAAGAAATTACAAACATCAATCAGAAATGATTTATGCACCCCTATGTTCATAGCAGCACAATTTACAATAGCTACAATTTGGAAATAGCCTAGGTGCCCGTCAGCAGATGAGTGGATCAGAAAACTGTGGTACATCTACACAATGGAATTCTATGCTGCCATTAAAAAGAAGGAATTCTTACCATTTGCAGCAACCTGGTTGGAACTAGAGAGCCTTATGCTTAGTGAAATAAGCCAGTCAATGAAGGAGAAGCATCACATGATCTCACTCATTTGTGGATAATAAAGAACATTATAAACTGATGAACAAAAGGATAGATACAGAGACAGTAAAGCTTCAAACAGATTGAAATATCAGCAGGAAGATTAAACTTAGGTGAGGTAGATAAGAGATCAATCAAAGGACTTGTATGCATGCATATAAGCATAACCAATGAACATAGATACTGGGGGGTTGGGGTATGCCTGGGAGGGAGGGGGGCAATGGGGAGATATATATAAAAATTAACAAAAATTAAAAAAAACCACCACAAATAGATCCTCACCAACCACGAATTTTAGAATAATAGTTGCTAATTGGGTGAGTAGAAGAGGAATGGGATAGGGAGAAGGTTAACTGCTTTGGGGATGTTTTCTTTCTTTTCTTTTTTTATTTAAATAATCTTAGGTAAATATGGCAAAAAAAGTAAACATTTGTTAAATCAGAGTTATGGCTACATATTGTGTTTATTATAGTGGTACCAATTTCAATGGATTGTTGTAAAGAATGAGTTGATCCATAAAAATGAACTATTACAACCAACTATTAAGCCACTGGTGGAGGAGCAACAGGTCTTGACTGAAGGCAGCTGCGAATGCCAGAACACTGGTCCCCAATTGGTGCAAATACGGAGATACAAAGGAGCTCTACAGTCCATCAGGGAAGGTCGGATTTTGCCTGGGATAAGGAGAGAGAGAACTACATAACCAGACACCTGGAGAAGAGTGACCATGGGGAGACAAAGAAAAAGCCCACATATGAAACAAAAGCAGACATCACCACCAAAGGAAGTAAATGAAATGGAGGCAAGCAACCTGGAAGAGAAAGAATTCAGAGAAATGGGCACAAGGTGGATGAAAAGAATGTAAGACAAATTCAACAATATGAGTAAGAACCAAGAGGAAATGAACAAGAACCAAGAAGGAATGAAAAATGACTTCACTGCTTTAAAGAACTCAATAGAAAGCATCAAGAGTAGATTAGGAGAGAAACCAAGATGGCAGCAAAGGTGAACACCTAAACTGCTGCCACACACAACAATTACAAAACTACAACTAATCCAAAACCAGTTTGGCTCAGTGAATAGAGCGTCGGCCTGCAGGTTCAATTCCGGCCAAGGGCATGTACCTTGGTTGCAGGCATATCCCCAGTAGAGGGTGTGCAGGAGGCAGCTGATGGATGTGTCTCTCATCGATGTTCCTACCTCTCTATCCCTCTCCCTTCTTCTCTGTAAAAAAAACAAAAACAAACAAATATATATGTGTGTGTGTGTGTGTGTGTGTGTGTGTTTTTAACAGCAACAACAAAAAACCTACAACTAAAAGACAGAACGAATATCATCCATAACCACAGGAAGTTGGCTGAGTGGAAATTCTACAACTAGAAGGAAAGAGAGGGGCTCACAGAGGCACAGAGTAGCTGCAAAAAACTGAGGTACAGAGATGTGTGCAGAGAGAGTGGGCGCCAGAGTGCCTGCCTGGCTTCCTCTGGCAGGAGGGAGACAGAGACTCCCAACTGCACTGAACCCCAGGTCTGGATGAGACTCATATGGAGAAATCTGGACTGTGAAAAGGGAGAAGTGCACAAAAATTTAGGGGGGCCACAAAAGGGCAGAGGTCTGGGGGCGAGCACACCACTGAATGCAGAAGATGGACTGCTGATTGTGCCACTGACTTTCTCTAGTGGGTGGGAGACAGCACCTCCCAACTGCACCACTTCTAACTCCACTGAACCCCAGTTTCGGGTGAGACCCTAGGGATCCAGAATCATATGGTTCCCAGAGTGCAGGGGAGCCAGAAACACAGGCATACACACGCATGCACACAGAGAATCTGCAACAATTACCAATTACTGAGAGAAACTTTTGATGCAGGGGCTATGTAGGGCGGGGCTGACTAGAAGCCAAGGCAGTCTCAGCTAAGCCCTGAGACTCCACCCCACCCAAGCTCAACAGAGAGGCTTTTGCAGTTTTGCAAGACTTGTATCATAAGGCTGATTCCAACACAGAAGTTCTCTAGGCATAGTGAAAATGTGGAGACAAAGGAACAGATCACAGACAAAAGAAATGGAGGAAAACAAATGAATGGATATCGGGTTCAAAACCACGCTTATGGGGTTTTTCAAGAATTTTATAGAAAAGATGGCTAAATTTAGTGAGACCCAAGAGGAGATGAAAAAGGACCAATTAGAAATTAAACATACACTGACTGAAATAAAAAATATTATACAGAGACCTCACAGCAAACTAGAGGAAAGCAAGAATCAAGTCAAAAATTTGAAATATAAAGCAGAAAACACACAATTGAAAAAGCAAAAAGAAAAAAAAGAATAAAAAAATGTGAAGATAGTGTAAGGAGCCTCTGGGACAACTTCAAGTGTACCAACATCAGAATTATGGGGGTGCCAGAAGAAGAGAGAGAGCAAGATACTGAAAACCTATTTGAAGAAATAATGAATGAAAACTTCTCACATCTGGTAAAAAAAAATACACTTACAAGTTCAGGAAGCACACAGAACCCCATATCAAAGGAATCCAAAGAGGACCACACCAAGACACATTATAATTAAAATACCAAGAGCAAAAGACAAACACAGAATATTAAGAGCAGCAAGAGAAGAACACTTAATTACTTACAAGGGAGCACCCATATGATTGTCAGCTGATTTCTCAACAGAACCTATACAGGCCAGACGGGAGTGGCAAGAAATATTCAAAGTGATGAATAGCAAGAGTCTACAACCAAGATTACTCTACCCAGCAAAGCTTTCATTTAGAATTGAATGGCAGACAAATAGCTTCACAGATAAGAATAAGCTAAAGAAGTTGATCACCACCAAACCAGTATTATATGAAATGCTAAAAGGTACTCTTTAAGAAGAGGAAGAAGAAAAAGGTAAAGATAAAAAATATGAACAACAAATACATATCTATCAACAAGTGAATCTAAAAATCAAGTGAATTAAAAATCTGATGAAGAGAATAAACTGGTGAATATAATAGAATCAGGAGTGTAGAAAGGGAGTGGACTGACAATTCTCAGGGGGAAAAGGGTGAGTGGTGTACAGGGAGAGACTGGACAAAAATCATATACCTGAAGATGGCAGAATAGGTAAACACCTACACTGCTGCCTCACAAGACAATTTCAAAACTACGACTAAAAGAACAGACATCATCCTGAACCACAGGAAAGCTGGCTGAGTGGAAGTTCTACAGCTAGAGGGAAGGAGAGGGGCTCACAGAGACCCAGAGGAGCTGCAAAAAGCTGAGGTACGGAGATGGGCACGTGGAGAGAGCGGGTGCCAGAGTACCTGGCTGGCTTTCTCTGGCAGGAGGAAACAGAGACTCTCAAAGGCATTGAACCCCTTATCCTATGACACTTATCCCCAGATCCAGCCAAAACTCATACAGGGGGAGTTTGGACTATGAAAAGGGAGAGGTGCACGGAAATTTAGGGAAATCACAAAAGATCAGAGTTCTGGTGGCGCGCACAGCACTGCACAGAGGACAGACTGCTGATTGTGCCCCTGACTTTCTCGAGTGGGCGGGAGACAGACCCTCCCAACTGTGCCACTTCTGACTCTACTAAGCCCCTGTTTTGGGTGAAACCCTGGGGACCTAGACTCGTATGGTCCTGGAACACAGGGAAGCCAGAAAGGCAGCAGTCTAGAGGCACTGTGGTCGCGTGCGCACAAGGACCTCTCCAGTCACGTTAGATTCAGGGGCCATGGCGGGCGGGGCCAACTGGAAGACAAGGCAGTCCCTTAAGCCCAGAGACTCCACCCATCCCAAGCTCAACAGAGAGGCTTCTGCCGTTTTGCAAGTCTGGTATCATAAGCCTGAATCCAACAGAGAAGTTCTCTCTGCATAGTGAAAATGCTGAGACAAGGGAAGGGATCACAAACAAAAGAAATGAAGGAAAAAAACGACTGGATATAGAGTTCAAAACCACGCTTATAAGGTTTTTCAAGAATATGCTAGAAAAGTTGGATAAAGTTAGCAAGAGCCAAGAGGAGATGAAAAAGGACCAACTAGAGATGCAAAAGATCCAACTAGAGATGGAAAAGGTCCAACTAGAGATGAAAAAGGACCAACTAGAAATTAAACATACACTGACTGAAATAAAAACTATTATACAGAGTCCTAACAGCAGAATAGAGGAAGGCAAGAATCAAGTCAAAAATTTGAAATATAAAGAAGCAGAAAACATTCAACTGAAAAAGCAAGAAGAGAAAAGAATCCAAAAATGTAAAGATAATGTAAGGAGCCTCTGGGACAGCTTCAAGCGCACCAACATCAGAATTGTGGGGGTGCCAGAAGAGAGAGAGCAAGATACTGAAAACCTATTTAAAGAAATAATGACTGAAAACTTCCCACATCTGGTAAAAAAAAAAATAGACTTACAAGTTCAGGAAGCACACAGAACCCCATATCAAAGGAATCCAAAGAGGAACACACCAAGACACATCATAATTAAAATACCAAGAGCAAAAGAGAAAGAAAGAATATTAAAAGCAGCAAGAGGAAAACAGTTAATTACCTACAAGGAAGCACCCATATGACTGTCAGCTGATTTCTCAACAGAAACTATGCAGGCCAGACAGGAGTGGCAAGAAATATTCGATGTGATGAATAGCAAGAACCTACAACCAAGAATAATCTATCCAGCACAGCTATCATTCAAAATTGAAGGGCAGATAAAAAGCTTCACAGATAAGAAAAAACTAAAGGAGTTCATCAACTCCAAACCAGTATTATATGAAATGCTGAAAGGTACTCTTTTAGAAGAGGAAGAAGAAAAAGGTAAAAGCCAAAAAATTATGAACAACAAATACATATCTATCAACAAGTGAATCTACAAATTAAGTGAATTAAAAAATTTTTCAACAGAATAAACTGGTGAATATAATAGAATCAGGAGCACAGAAAGGGATTGGACTGATAATTCTCAGGGGGAAAGGGGTGAGGGGTGTACAGGGAGAGACTGGACAAAAATCATACACCTATGGATGAGGTCAATGGGAGGGAGTTGAGGTCAGAGGGAAGGGTGGGAGCTGGGTGGAGGGGTGCTATGGAGGGGAAAAAAGAGAAAGAAATATAATAATCTGAATAAAAAGATTTAATTTAAAAAATCATACACCTGTGGATGAGGACAATATGGGGGAGGTGCGAGGTAAGGGTAGAGGGAAGGGTGGCAGCCAGGTGGAGGGGAGTTTTCGGGGGAAAAAGAGAAACAAACGTAATAAACTGAACAATAAAGATTTATTAAATAAAAAAAGAGTATATTAGAAGAAGCAGAGGACTGCATCAGTGAGCCAGAAGACAAGGCAGGAAAAAATACCCAAGCAGATCAGCTTCTAGAAAAAATAATTAAAAAGCAGGAGAAGAGCCGAAGGGAACTCTGGGACAACATGAAATAAAACAACATGCACATAATAGGGGTTCCACAAGGAGGAAACTGAGGAAGGAATAGAAAACCTGTTTGAAGAAATAATGATAGAAAACATCCCTGATATAGGGAAGAAAAATCCCACACAAATCCAAGAAGCTCTCAGAGTCCCAAGCAAAAAGAACCCCAAAAGACCAATGCCAATGCACATTATAATTAAATTGATAAACACCAATGACAAAGTAAGAATCTTAAAAGCAATCAGAGAGAGACAGAAAGTTACCTACAAAGGAACCCCCATCAGAGTAGGGACTGATTTCTCAACAGAAACTCTTCAGGCCAGAAGAGAATGGAATGGAATGTACAAAGTCATGCAAAGGAGGGGTCTGAATCAAAGAATAATGTACCCAGCAAGGCTATCAATCAAAATTGAAGGTGAAATCAGGAGCTTCAGAGACAAAAAAAGGACTAATGGAACTTACTACCACGAAACCAACAATGCAAGAAATGCTAAAGTGTCTGCTGTTAAAAAAAAAAGGAAAAAAAGAAAAAAAAGAAAGGAAGAAAAAAGAAATAGGAAGGGAAGAAGGAACACAGGGGTAAAGAATAAAAATTGTGCCAAGACCAGTTTCACTCAATGGATAGAGCATCAGCCTGTAGACTGAAAGGTCCCAGGTTTGATTCCTGTCAAGGGCATGTACCTTGGTTGCTGGCATATCCCCAGTGAGAGGGAGGCAGCTGATCAATGTCTCTCTCTCATTGATGTTTCTCTCTATCCCTCTCCCTTCCTCTCTGTAAAATATCAATAAAAATGTATTTACAAAATTTTTTAAAAAGAATAAAAATTGTCACATATAAATACATCTCAATAATAACTTTAAATGTAAATAGAATAAATACCACAAACAAAAGACATAGGGTAACAGATTGGATAAGAAAACATGACCCATATATCTGCTGTTTACAAAAAACCCACCTCAGAAAAAGAGATGCATACAGACTGAGGGTGAGGGGATGGAAAATGGTGTTTCAGGCGAATGGAAATAAAAAGAAAAGCTGGGGTAGCAATACCTATATCTGAAAAATTAGATCTCAAAGTGAAGAACATAACAAGAGATAAGGAAGGCCACTTCATAATACTAAAGGGAGCAATCCAACAAGAAGAAATAACTCTGGGAAAAATATGCACCCAATACAGGAGCACCTAAATATATAAATAAACTCCTGGGGAATATCAAGGGAGAGATTGATAGCAATAAAATCATAGTATGAGACTTTATACTCCACTAACACCATTAGACAAATCCTCTAAACAAAAAATCAGCAAAGAAAAATCAATCCTTAATGACTTACTAGACCAGATGGAATTAATTGACATCTTCAGAACATTTCACCCTAAAGCCACAGAATATACATTGTTCTCAAGTGCACATGGGTCATTTTCAAAGGTAGACCATATGTTGAGTCATAGGCAAACTCTCCTCAAATTCAAGAAGATTAAAATCATATAAAGCATCTTCTCAGATCACAGTGGCATAAAACTGGAAATCAACTATAATAACAACAATAGAAAGAAATCAAACACATGGAGACTAAACAGCATGCTATTAAACAATGACTGGGTAACCAGAGAGATCAAGAAAGAAATAAAAAACATCATGGCAACAAATGACAATGAAAACACAACAACCCAAAATCTATGGGACACAGCAAAAGCAGTCTTGAGAGGGAAGTTTATAGCTCCACAAGCCTACTGCAGAAAACAAGAAACAATGGTAATAAATTAAGAGTTAGAAAGAGAGCAACATGAAAGGCCTAGTGTAAGCAGAAGGAAAGAAATAATAAAGATCAGAGGGGAGATAAATGACATAGATACCAAAGAAACAATGCCAAAGATCAACAAAACCAAAAGCTGGTTCTTTGAAAGGATAAACAAGATTGATGAACCTCTAGCCAGGCTTATCAAGAAGCAATGAGAGAGAATCCAAATAAACAAAATCAGTAATGAATGACGTGAAATCACAACAGACCCCATAGAAATACAAAGGATTGTTTAAAAATACCACGAACAACTCTATTCCACCAAGCTGGACAACCTGGAGAAAATGAAGATATTCCTAGAAAAATATAACCTTCCAAAACTCAATCAGGAAGAATCTAAACACTTAAATAGACCAATAACTATGAAAGAAATTGAAGCAGTCATCAAAAAGCTTCCAGCAAACAAAAGCCCTGGGTGAGAAGGCATCACAGGGGAGTTTTTCCAAACATTCAAGGAAGAATTAAAACCTGTTCTCCTCAGACTATTCCAAAAAATTCAAGAAGAAGGAACACTTTGGAGCTCCTTCTGTGAAGCCAGCATTAACCTAATACCAAAATGAGATAAAGATAACACAATGAATGAGAATTTCAGGCCAATATCCCTCATGAACATAGATGCCAAAATCCTCAACAAAATTTTAGCAAATCAGATCCAGCTGTATATCAGAAAGTTCATACAGCATGAACAAGTAGGATTTATCTCAGGAATGCAAGGATGGTACAATATCTGCAAATCAATAAATGTGATACATCACATAAACAAATTGAGAGATAAAAATCACATAGTCATATCAATTGATGCAGAAAAAGCATTTGACAAAATCCAAGAGCCTTTCCTGATAAAAACTTTCAATAAGGTGGGAATAGAACGATCATACCTCATCATAATAAAAGCTATATATGATAAACCCACAGCTAACATCATTCTCAATGGGCAAAACCTAAAACCATTTCCCCTAAGAACAGGAACAAGATAAGGATGCCCACTCTCAGCACTCCTGTAGTACTGAAAGTATTAGCCATTGCAATTGGACAAGAAGAAGAAATAAAAAGGCATCCAAATTGGAAAACAAGCAGTAAAGCTGTCCTTGTTTGCAGATGACATGATATTGTACATAAATATCTGATAGATTCCATCAAAAAACTAAAAGACTTAAAATAAATGAATTTGGCCGGGACTGATTTAGCTCAGTGGATAGAGCGTCGGGCTGTGGACCAAAAGGTCCCAGGTTTGATTCCAGTTAAGGGCATGTACCTTGGTTGCGGGCACATCCCCAGTGGGGGGCGTGCAAGAGGTAGCTGATCGATGTCACTCTCTCATTGATGTTTCAAACTCTCTATTTCTCTCCCTTCCTCTCTGTAAAAAATCAATAAAACATATTTAAAATAAATGAATTCAGCAATGTGATAGGATACAAAATTAATGCCCAGAAATCTATGTCATTTCTATACACCAATAGTGAACTTACAGAAAGGGACATTAAAAAAGCAATCCCATGTACCATTGCACCAAAAAAATTAAGATACCTAGGAATAAACCTAACTAAAGAAGTAAAAGACCTATATGTAGAAAACTATAGGACACTGAAAAAAGAGATACAAGAAGATGTAAACAGATGGAAGAACATACCATGTTCATGGATTGGGAGAATCAACATCATTAAAATGTCTATACTACCCAAAGCAGTCTATAGATTCAATACACTTCCCATTAAAATCGCAATGGCATATTTCACTGACCTAGAAAGAACTCTCCAAAAATTCAGCTGGAATAAAAACAGACCCTGAATAGCCACAGCAATCCTGAGAAAGAAGAATAAAGTAGGTGGGATCTCAATACAAGATTTCAAGCTGTATTAGAAAGCCACTATTCTCAAAACAGCCTGGTGCTGGCACAAGAACAGACATATAGACCAACAGAATAGAATAGAGAATCAGATGTCAACCTAAAGCACTATGCTCAATTAATATTTGACAAAGGAGGCATGAACATACAATGGAGTTAAGACAGTCTCTTCAATAAATAGTACTGGAAAAATTGCACAGACACATGCAAAAAAATGAAACTAGAACACCAAATTACACCATATATAAAATAAACTCAAAATGGATACAGGACTTAAACATAAGACGGGAAGCCATATAAATACTAGAGGAATCCAAAGGCAGTAAAATCTCAGACATATGCTGAAGGAACTTCTTCACTGATACTGCTCCTAGGGCAATGGAAAGTAAAGAGAAAATAAACAAATGGGACTACATCAAAATAAAAAGTGTTTTCACAGCAAAAGAAACCTTCAACAAAACAACAAGAAAGCACACTGTATGGGAGAATATATTTGCAAATGTTATTACTAATAAAGGTTTAACTCCAATATCTACAGGCAACTTATACAACTTAATAAAAGGAAGATAAATGATCCAATAAAAAAATTGGCAATGGACCTAAATAGAATCTTTTTGAAAGAAGACAGAAGGAAGGCCAAGAGACACATGAAAACATGCTCAAAGTCACTAATTAGCTGAGAGATGTAAATCAAAATGACAATGCCAGAATGGCTGTCATCAACAAATCAACAAATGACAATTGCTGACAAGGATGCGGAGAAAAAGAAACCCTCGTGCACTGCTGGCGGGATGTAGACTGGTGCAACCACTGTGGAGAACAGTATGGAGTTTTCTCAAAAAACTAAAAATGAACTCCCATTTGACCCAGTAATCCCACTCCTAGGAATATATCCTAAGAAACTAGAAACACCAATCAGAAAGGATATATGCACCCCTATGTTCATAGCAGCACAATTTACACTAGCTAAGACTTGGAAACAGCCTAGGTGTCCGTCAGCAGAAGACTAAATCAGAAAACTATGGTACATCTACACAATCCTGCTATTAAAAAGAAGGAATTCTTAACATTTGCAGCAACATGGTTGGAAGTGGAGAGCATTATGCTAAGTGAAATAAGCCAGTCAATGAAAGAAAAATACCACATGATCTCATTCATTTGTGGGTAATAAAGAACATTATAAACTGTTAAACAAAAAGATAGATACAGAGGGAATAAAGCATCAAACAGATTGTCAAATTACAGTGGGAAGGTTAGGGAGAGGTGGGGTAGATAAGAGATCAACCAAAGGATTTGTATGCTTGCATATAAGCATAACCAGTGAACGCAAGACACTGGGTGAGGGCATATATGGGTGTAGGGTGGGTAGGTGGGGAATGGAAGATATGTACACATGTAATACCTTAATTTTAAAAATGGGGAAAAAAGAATAAACTATGAGCAATTTTAGCTCTGATAAGAGTGATCACTATGCTAATTAGTACCACCATGAAATGACTCACTATGATCCAGACAATCTACCAACTGCAATGCTACAGTACAAAATAGACAATACTGTAGATGCTTTGAAAGGAAAATGCAACTAGCTAAACAGTGGACCCATCAGACTTTCCAGCTTGGCTTCCCTTAGTCTATAGGAGCATTTCTGCCATGGTAGAATATTGTTAATTGCAGCAGGGAGTAGAAGTGTCTTATCAGTAAGTAAGCCTAGTGTAGGCCAACTGGCAGCAGACCAGAAGGAATGAGTATATTCTTCAAATGGGGGCAAACCAGCTGATCGGCTTAGATATGTAGACTGGCTAACAAAGGCTGGAAAATTCCCAGGGGAGGGAATAGAGACCATAAAAAGAACAATAGGAAGCATACAACCATGAACTGTCAAAGCTGGAAGGGCCCTTAGAGATCATCTAATCTTTTGATCTTTATGGATTAGGAAACCAGGGAGGGCTCAGGGAGGGAATAGGACTTATCCATCACTGCCTAACCACTCAGTGGTAGGTGTGGAAAGAGAACTCATGGCTCCTAATTTTTCTGTAGGGTCTTTTTTTTTTTTTAATCCTCACCCAAGGGTGTTGTTTGTTTGTTTGTTTGTTTTTTAGAGGGAGTGGAAGAGAGATGTAAAGATAGAGAGAAATATTAATGTGAGAGAAACACATTGACTGGTTGCCTCCTGCATGAGCCCCAACTAGAACCTTGGCCAGGGAGGAGTCTGCAAGTTAGGTATCTGCCCTTGACAAGGAATTGAACCCGGGACCCTTCAGTCCGCAGGCCAACACTCTATCCAGTGAGCCAAACCAGCTAGGGCCTGTAGGGTCTTTGTGCTCTTTTTCAGGAATCACTCTGCCTTCTTGGCCCTTCAAATCCTTCACCTGGGAAACAAGGTTAGCTGCCCTGGTATGTAGTGCCCTTCAAAATCCATCTCTTCTCGCCCTTGCTGGGTACCTCAGTTAGAGCATTGTCCTAATACCCCAAGGTTGTGGGTTTGATCCTTGTCAGGACACATAAAAGAATCAAGGAATAAATATATGAAACAGTGGAACATCTCTCTCTCTCTCTCTCTCTCTCTCTCTCTCTCTCTCTCTCTCTGTGTGTGTGTGTGTGTGTGTGTGTGTGTGTGTGTGTGTGTGTCCCACTTCCTGATTCTCTGAAAATAACTTATTAAAAAATTCATCTCTTGCCTGGCTGGCATGGCTCGGTGGTTGAGTGTCGACCTATGAACCAGGAGGAGGTCATAGTTCAATTTCTGGTCAGGGCACATGCCTGGGTTGTGGACTCAATCCCCAGAGGTGGGTGTGCAGGAGGCAGCCAATCAATGATTCTCTCTCATCATTGATGTTTCTATTTCTCTCTCCCTTTTCCTTCCTCTCTGACATCAATAAAAATATATTTAAAATTTTTCATCTCTTCTCTGGGGCCCTCCCTTGAAGCTTTGCCTAGCGTAGTCTAGAGAGGTAACATGAGCCTGTGAAAACTCTGTTCTTGAAAAAGATAACACCCACTAGTCACATTACCCACTAGTCACATTAGCCAACTGCCAGGGGTACAAGTTCAAACCTTAAGTAGATAGACAATGGTCTAATATGTGACTAGGAGCCAGAATCTTCAGTCCTATAATGATCAATTCAAGCATTGAAAGGCAGTTCACAATACATATGAAGGTGAGGACTGTGGCAAGGGGTAGAGGTGAGGCAAAGACCAGCAAGAGAGGCCCCCTAAGGCTCCAAAGCAATAAAGTGTGAATTAGATCGTTGTTGGCGGGAGAATAATTGCCAAGCAAGCCAGAGAGGTATACCAGGAAGTCACTGAAAGGATATGATGGGGGTAAACAGGGGTGGGGATTGGAGGCAGTGAGTGAGTAAAGCCAGGCAGTTATGTAATTATCCTAACTTTACCTTTCTAAAGAAAAAAAAAAAAGTAGCTTACAAATATACACAAGATAAGTCAAGGTAGCATAAATTAAATGTAGAAAAACAAGAATAAGGGTAGAAATACATATCATAAAAACTTCTATTCTGCCCAGCCGGTATTGCTCAGTGGTTGAGCATTGATCCATGCACCAGGAGGTGGCCAGCTTTATTCCCTAGGTCAGAACACATACCTGGTTTCCAGCTCAATCCCCAGTAGGGGGTATGCAGGAGGTAGCCAATCAATATTGATGTTTCTCTCTCATAGATGTTTCTATCACTCTCTTCCTCTCCCTCTCTCTAAAAAAAATAATAATAAAAATATTTTAAAAACAACAACCTCTTGTCCCACAAAGGGTGGACCCAAAAGTTGACTCTAAGCTTTCTAGCAACCAACAAGAAAGGGGAAACCTTGTTATTATGCAATTCACAATGTTCAGGAGATAAAAACAAACACATTGCTCAGAAGGGCAGCTGTTCTCAGTAGTAAGATCAAACAGAATTCCTCCCTGGGGGTCCTCAGAGAGGATGCTGTGGGACACAATGAACTATATCCTTAACGACATCCTTACATAGCGGTAGCAACAAGTTTCAAAGGACTGTTTTTCATAAGGACCCCCAGGATCAACTGCCTGTATCCCACTGCAGCCAGGCAATTAGGAGCTAAAAATAGTGTGCATAGTATGTTTACGTTGGTGGGAAAAAAGAGAGTTATATATAGGCATCCGTATGCATCTAACCCCTCTGGAAGAATACATTGGTAACAGCAGTTGCCTCCAGGGAGAGGAAGTGGAGGACTGTAGCCTAAGATAGGATAAAAACTTCCTTTTCATCATACACCATTCCATACTGCCTCAGTTTTTGTTAACCATGTCTTAACCTTTCAATAAAAGCATTAGTTACTAAAATGATAATGACATTCCAAGTGTAAGGAGTGAGCTGGGTTTATCTCTGAGTCACAGACAGGCTGAAGATGTCTGAAAGTTCTCCTTGATGCTTAGGAAAAAAAGGAGCATAACAGTTATTGAGCAACTCCTGGGTACTAAGGGCTTTCATTTCCATTAGCTCATTTTATCTACACAATAATCATGTGAGAGAAATCTACCTCATAGACAATCAACTCAGTTTCCTTGAAGAAGACATGTGTTTTAAATAACTGCTTATTTTTCTTCCTCCTACTGATTTTTAGGAGAAATGAGCAATTGGAAAGAAAAGAAGCAGTCATGGAGAATTTAAGATAGCACTTGTATGGGACACTTATACTAAAAAAAAAAAATCCTTAGCGTTTATCTGAAATTCGAACTTACCTGGGTGTCCAGTTTTTCTTTAACTTTTAAAAAATTAAGATATAATCAACATATGAATCGCTTCTCGGCCTTTTGGCTAAGATCAAGTGTAGTATCTGTTCTTATCAGTTTAATAATCAACATATGACATATTACTTTCAAGTGTACAGTATAATCATTCAATGTATGTATATATTGTGAAATGATCACTACAATAAGTCTAGTTAACATCCAGCCAGTATTTTTTCAGGTTTTTTTTTTAAATTCACTATGTTAATCTAAGACTTTTAATTGGTGTAGTTATATTCTATTCATCAAATGTAATTATTTACTATATATGCTTGAGATTAAGACCACCATTTCATGGTTTGTTTCCTATTTGTTCTAGTTTTTGTTTCTTTATTCTCTTTTTCCTAATTTCCTGTGGCTTACTTGTGCCATTTTTATAATTTTACTAGTGACCTGGTGCACAAAATTCATGCACAGGGGCAGGGGGTGTCCCTCAGCCTGGCCTGAACCCTCTCAAATCTGGGACCCCTGAAGGATTGGGCCTAAACCAGCAGTCAGACATCCCTCTCACAATCCGGGACAGCTGGCTCCTAACCACTCGCCTGCCTACCTGATTCATGCCTAACTGCTCCCATGCCAGCCCAATGGCCCACAACTGCCCTCTCCTGCCTACCTGATTGCCCACAACTGCCCTCCCCTGCTGTGACCCACCTCCTCCCTCAGGACCCATCTCTTCTATGCCTCATGGAGCTGTGGGACCCCCAGGCCTTAACATGTGGAGTGGCCACTGGGCTCCACCTCTGCTGTGCGTGTGGCCATCTTGTGGCAGCCATCTTGTGACAGCGTTGCACACGAGGGCCATATAGGCTTTTATTAGTATAGATTTTAATTACCTATATTGCCTTGGGGTGTTTGCATAACATTTTAGTGGTTGCTCTAGAGAATATATAATATATACATAATACAGACTACTGGTTTTGACATTTTACAAGTTTGAAGTGTAGAAATCTTATCTCCCTCTACTTTCCCCTCATTTATAATATAATGTTTTTCTTATATGCTAATTTTTTCTAACTTTATTTAGGTATAATTGACACATACATAATTGTATTAAGTATTATTTCTACAAACATTGACTACCACATCAGACAGGGCTACAAGTTTTGTTTCAACCATGAAACATAATTTATAAAACTCAAGAGGGGAAAGAAAGCCTGTTGTGTTCACCCATATTGTTGCTTACCATGTTCTTTCCCCTTTTCTGCTATTCCGAGATGTGATTCCTTCTTCTAATCATTCTTTTCTGTGTAGAGAACTTCCTTTAGTTGTTCTTTCAGAGTAGATATGCTGATGACAAATAGTTTTAAATTTTCCTTCATCTAAGAATGTCTTGATTATCCCCCCTTCATTCTTGAAGGGTATATTCACTGGACTCTAGATTGGCAGTTCTTTTCTGTCAGCACTTCCTTCTAGCCCGCATGGTTCTAATGAGAAATCTGCAGTCATTTGAATTGCTTTTCCTCTATAGGTAAGGTATCATTTCTCTCTCCCTGATTTTAAGACTTTTTGTCTTTGGTTTTTAGAAGTATGACTGTGCTGTGTTTTAGTGTGGATTATATTGGGGTTTATTCTATTTGGGGTTTACTGAGCTTCTTGAAACTGTTGATTTATGTCTTCTGCCAAATTTAGGAAGTTTTTAGCCATTATTTCTTCTGGTACCTTTTTAGCCCCATCCTCTTTCTCCTCTCCTCCCTTTGTTATAGTCATGCAAGTCCCCAAGGTTCTGTTCCTTTTTACACTTCCCATCTACTTTTAATGTTCAGAATAGATCATGTCTATTGTTTTATGTGTGAGTTCACTGACACTTTCCTATGGCCCCTCCACTCTGATGTTTAGCTCATCCATTGAGTTTTTGCATTTCCAATTGTTTCTTTATACCTTTACTAGTGGATCAGTGCATGAAATTCGTGCACATTGAAAGGGGATTAATTAGAGGAAATATTTTAATATTCCTATTTGTCCTTTCTCTATTAAAGAAGTGTCAGAGATGAAAGAAAATTAGTAAAATGTATATGAAAATCTTCCTCCTGTCAGAGTCTGGGCCACACCATGGGACCCGGAGTAAAGTCCCCACTGATGTGTGCCTCAAAATTGTGTGAGGCCGAAACCGATTTGGCTCAGTGGATAGAGCATCAGCCTGCAGACTGAAGGGTCCCAGGTTCAATTCCAGTCAAGGGCATGTACCTTGGTTGCGGGCACATCCCCAGTAGGGGGCGTGCAGGAGGCGGCTGATCGATGTCTCTCATTGATGTTTCTAACTCTCTATCCCTCTCCCTTCCTCTCTGTGAAAGATCAATAAAATATATTTTTAAAAAATTGTGTGAGACCCAGACCTGGCTGCCCACCGCCCCCACATCCCCCCCACATTGAGCTAGATCCAGACCCAGCTGGTCCCACCCTTGTCAAGCCCCATGAGGCAGGGACGCAGCCTCAGGTCCCCTGGCCCACCACCGGGGCGGGGATGTGGCCTGAGGTCCCCCAGTCGGGGCCAGGGTGGGGGGTCATGCTTTGGGGTACCCTGTCAAGCCCTACCAGGTGGGGGACATGACCTGAGATCCCCTGTAAAGCCCTGCTGGGTGGGGGGGCGTGGCCTAAGGTCCTCCATCAAGTCCTGCCGGGTGGGGGGTATACCTTGAGATTCCCCATCAAGTCCCACTGGGCAGGGAGTGTGGCCTGAGGCCCCTGTCAAGTCCCTGCCAGGCAGAGGGTGCGGCCTCAGGTCCCCTGGCCCAGTGCTGGGGTGGGGGGCACAACTTGAGGTTCCCCATCAAGCCCTGCTGGGCGGGGGGGAGTGCAGCCTGAGGTCTCCCAGCCTGGCACTGGGGTGGGGGCACGGTCTGAGATCCTCCAGCCCAGCACTGGGGCATGGGTATACCTTGAGGTCCCCCATTAAATCTCGCAAGGTGGGAGGTGTGGCCTCGGGTCCCCCGGCCTGCTGCCAGGGCAGAGGGCATGGCCTCAGGTCCCCTGTCAAGCCCTGCTGGGCAGGGGCATGGTCTGAGGTCCCCTGTCCAGCCCTGCTGAGTGGGGGGCGCAGCCTGAGGTTCCCTGGTCTGGCACCAGGGTGGAGAGATGTTGCCTGAGGTCCCCATAAAGCCCTACTAGGTGGGGGCCACGGCCTGAGGTTCCCTGTCAAGCCCCACCAGGGTGGGTCACAGCCTCAGGTACCTGATTGTTCCTTAAAGCTTGTTACAGGAACTCACCTCCACTGTGGGTGCATCCATCTTGTGTTACAGAAACTCTGCCTCTGCTGTGGGCATTGCTATCTTGTTACAGAAACCCCCTCTCCCCTTCCCCCTCCACTGTGGGCACTGTCATATTTGTGGTGGAGTGACGGTTAATTTGCAGACTTTTTATTTTTTCCATTTCTTTCAAGCATGTTCATATTTGTTCATTGACACATTCTTATTATGATGACTGCTTTAAAATCATCTGTTATCCTGGTGTTGGCACCCATTGATGGTCTTTTTTCCAATTAATTTGAGATCTTCCTGGCTCTTGAGGAAGAGAGTAATTTTTTTTTTTTTTTGGTAGCTTGGATATTTGGAGTATTATAAGATTCTGGATCTTCTTTACACCTTCTGTTTTAGCCATCCTCCTCAGACACATTACTGGTGGAAAAAAAGGGGGTAGGAGCATGACCTCATAATAGCCATAAGAGATGGAAGTCCAGAGTCCCCACTCAGCCTTGCTTGACACCCAGAGGTCAAGCAAGGGTGAGAGTTCAGGCTCCCCATCAGGGCCCTACTGAAAGGGGCGGGATGTGTCTCCACTGATATATGTGAGAGGCCTCTTTATCACCTATTGGTAACGAAAGCCCCAGCCTTATGCTAGGCTTTTTCTGAATCCACTCTAGTGGGGATTCTTGGAACCTCCTTATAGCCTGGTGAGAATGGACATCATGGCATCCCACTAGGTCTTTGCTGGCATGGGGCAGGCAGGGCAGGCTTTCTTTATGGTATTTGGTTGCCATTGAATGATTATTGTCTATATGTTTTCTGTCTTTTTAAGCTGTCTTTTTATTGCTCTTTTACCTAGAGAGAGGTGGATTTTGTTAGGGCCTTTTGGTCTGTGCCCATTGGCATTCCTGGGTGGCCTGTCTTTCTAGCACCCAGTCCAGGATATATACGGTAAAAATAAAATCCAGGGAACTCACTGCTATGCTGTTTCTCATGTCCTTAGAACCCTAGCTGGTTTGCCTTCCTCACTCCATCTATCTTATTTTTAAAAATATATAATGTCCATCACATCAAACTCCGGGCCACAGGGGGAAATAGGACCAAGACCCCTGGACCAGGGGCCCAGTCTGCTCTAAGAGCCCTTGCTTGCTCGAGAATGAAGATCGGATGGATTGAGGATGTCACTCCCATCCCCTTGGACAGCACCCACAGAACGGGGGGTCGCTGTGGTCGCAGTATGTGAGGACTCCTCAAATTATTTTCTGTTAATAAACTGCCTTTGTGTCCACTTAACATATATATATATAATGTCCAGTGTTGTTGTTATTTGACATCATGTATCATTTTTTATCACCATTTATCTTCCCTATACCCTCCTCCACCTTCACCCTTCCCCTCACAATCACCACACTGTTGCTCATGTCCATAAGTCCTTTATTTTCTTGTTTGCTCAATCCTTCCACTCCCCTCACCAGAGCTATCAGCCTGATCTCTCTCTCTATTTTGTTTGTTAATTAGATTCCACACATGAGTGAGATAATATGATATTTGTCCTTCTCTGACTCGCTTATTTCACTTAGCATAATATTCTTCAGGTCTATCCATGCTGTCACATAGGGTAAAATTTTCTTCCTTTTTATGGCAGAGCAGTATTCTGTAAATGTATCATAGCTGTTTTATCCACTCATCTACTGATGGACATTTGGTCTGCTTCAAAATCTTAGCTATTGTAAATAACACTGCAATGAACATAGGGGTACATGTATTTTTTCGCATTAGTGCTTCAGGTTTCTTCAGATAAATGCCCAGAAGTGGAATCTCTGGGTCATAAGGCAGCTCTATTTTTAATTTTTTAAGGAAACTCCATAGTGCTTTCCACAATGGCTGCACCACTCTGCATTCCCAGCAATAGTGCATGAGAGTTCCCCTTTCTCCACATTCTTTCCAACACTTGTTATTTGTTGGTTTATTGTATACTAGAAGCCAGGTGCATGAAATTCGTGCACTGGGGGTGGGGGGTCCCTCAGCCCAGCCTGCCCCCTCTCACAGTCCAGGAGCCCTCAGGGGATGTCCTCCTCTGCAAGAGGCAACTGGGCTGATCAGGGGAAGGCGCCACCCCCCATCACCCAGCCGCTGCTGCCACTACCAGCTGCTGCAGCTGCCAAGGTGTTTTCATCAACATGGACTCTAGTCTCTTCACCACGAAAAAAATGACAACTTTCTTTAGTCATTTTCAAGATGTCTCTTTCATAGGATATGACATTTCTTTCTTTTTTTTTGTATCCTTACATGAGGATATTTTCCCATTGATTTTTAGAGTGTGTGGAAGAGAGAGGAAAAGACAGAGAGAAATATCAATGTGAGAGGCACACTTCGATTGGTTGCCTCCTGCAAGAGCCCTGACCTGAGCCCCGGCCAGGGAGGAGCTTGCAACCTAGGAACATGCCCTTGATCAGAATTGAACCCAGGCCCCTGCACCTTTGTGTCTCTTCTCGGGCCCCCAGGCCCAGCCCTGCACTGTGGGTTTGTATCTCTGCTCCAGCACCAGCAGCCCAGCTCTGTGGCCGAGGGGCTGGGGCTGGGGGCTGACCGCCCTGCGTGTTGTTCTCTCTGGCTCTGGGCCTGCGCCAGGCCCCTCCTCCTGAGCTGGTCAGAACCTAATTTGCATATTACCTCTTTATATATAGATTGAGATATATGTATATTGACAGTATTACAGATGTCCCCCATTTCTTCCCTTTTATCCCCCTCTGTCAGCCCCCATCCACCCAGGCCTTCACCATGTTATTTTATGTGTCCATAAACTAGGCATATCCTATATAATAGCTAATATGCAAATGGTTGTCACACCCTCATGCTGTCACGCTGTAATGGCTGACACTCAACAATGGGGAGAGAGGAATGGGGACCAGCCAGGCTACATCCTGGGAGAGGGACAAGCCACTAACCCCGCAGTCCCAGGTGCCAGCAGCTGCATCTGTACCTGCGCCTGCAGCCCAGGAGAGGGACAAGCTTCCTACCCTGTGGTCCCAAGTACCAGTGGCTGCACCTGCACCTGTGCCTGTGGCCCGGGAGAGGGACACAGTGCCTGTCCCACAGTCCCCGGTGCCTGCAGCTGTGGCCTGAGTGAAGCCTCCTGCCCATGGTCCCCTGTGGCTGCAACCAGCCTGGGTGAAGCTGGCCTGGGTCCTGGGTGCCTGTGACTGGTTGGAGGAGGGAATCCAGGGTCCTAGATGTGGGGCAAGGCAGAGGCGGTTAAGAGTGATCAGGTCATCAGAGGAGCAGTTAAGGGCGATCAGGCAGGCAGGCAGGCAGAGGTGGATAGGGGCAATTAGGCAGGCAGAGGTGGTTAGGGGTGATCAGGCAGGCACACAGCTGAGCGGTTAGGAGCCAGTGGTCCCAGATTGTGAGAGGCAGTTGGACATCCCCTGAGGGGTCCCAGATTGGAGAGGATGCAGGCTGGGCTGAGGGACCACCCCACCGCCCCCCATGCACAAATTTTGTGCAGCTGGCCTCTAGTAAGTATGTAAGTTCTTTGGTTTATTTCTTCTCGTCTCCCAACCACACCCTGAGATATGTCAGTCTGTTCCATGCCTCTCAGCCTCAGAATTTATTTTGTTGGTCAATTCATCTTACTCATTAGATTCTACAAATAAGTGAGATAATGTGACATTTGTCTTTCTCTTATTGGCTTATTTAACTTAGCATAATAATCTCTCAGTCCCTCCATGCTGGCCCAAAGGGTAAGAGATCCTTCTTTTTCACAGCTGCATAGTATTCCATTGTATAAATGAAGCACAGCTTTTTTTTAATCTATTCATCTACTGATGGGCACTTGCACTGTTTCCAAATATTAGCTAGTGTAAATAACACTGCTGTAAACAAAGGGGCATATACATTCTAATTGGTGTTTCAGGGTTTTTAGGATATGTTCCTAGAAGTGGATCACAGGGTCAAAGAGCATTTCCATTTTTTGAGAAAATTCCATACTGTTTTCATAGTTATTGCACCAGTCTGCATTCCCACCAACAGTGCACTAGGGTTCCCTTTTCTCTACATACTCACCAGCCCACGTTGTTTGTTGATTTATCAATGATTGCCATTCTGGCAGGTATGAGATATCTCATTATAGTTTTAATTTGCATTTCTTTGATGATTAGTGTCTATTCAGGTCTTTTGCCCATATTTTAATTGAATTTTTTTTGTGTTTGTTGAGTTTTATAAGTTCTTTATAAATTTTGGATATTAACCCCTTATCATATGTATTATTGACAAATATGTTCTTCCATTCAGTGGGTTGTCCTTCCATTTTGATGGTTTCCTTTGCTGTGAAAAAAATATTCTAGTTTGATGTAGTGCCATTTATTTTTTCTTTTGTTTCCTCTTGCTTGAGGAAATATATCAGAAAAAAATATTGCTATGAGAAATGTCCAAGATTTTACTGCCTATGTTTTCTTCTGGGATTGTTATGGTTTTGAGTGATACCCTGTATTTTTCTTTCTTAAATCTAGCAACTGTACTCAGGATTCCTATTACAAGTGGAGGCAGTGAAGATGACTTGGGAATTTTGGGTGAATTTTCAACCACAAGGAGTGGAACACTTAGAAAGTTCTGTGTAACCTCTATTAACTCAGAAAAATTTTTAGGGAATTAAACTGAATAGCCAATCTGCTTACACATTTCTCTTCATCAAAATTTTACTGAGCTTCTAGAATCTTGGCAAACTTCCCTTTCCATGTAGTTGCCAGTGATATTTGAGTTTGTGCAAATGAGGCCCTCTGCTGTCTGCAAAGAGAAGGACAATGCCTTAAATCTAGAGCTATAGCAAATTTTTCAGCAGTACAAGGTGGTTGGGAGTTCATAAATTACATTCAATTATAAGAGTAGGTAGCTGACCCCCAAACTTTGGAGAGCTATAATGCCTTAATTATGTTTATCTTTAAGATACTATTTTACCCTAACTGTTTTGGCTCAATGAATAGAGTGCCGGCTGTGGACTCAAAGGTCCCAGGTTCGATTCCAGTCAAGGGCATGTACCTTGATTGCAGGCATATCCCCAGTAGAGAGTTTGCAGGAGGCAGCTGATAGATGTTTTTCTCTCATTGATATTTCTAATTCTCTTTCCCTCTCCCTTCCTCTCTGTAAAAAAATCAATTATATATATATATAAAGATACTATTTCCTTCTCTCCTCACAATGTGTATTAACATAGTATGAAAATGAAGGTAATATCAAATCACATTTTGGATATTTAGTGACAAACTCTCCCCTTAATCCCTAAATTGGGGTACTGTGAGCCACCTTCGGGTTTCACTGAGGCAGGCCTGGGCAAAGGCAGCTGATACCATTTGCCAGAGAGAGGAAAGGATTCATAAAGGTCAAGCTAGGACATAAAGTTATATTAGCCTAGGACTCTCCAGGAATTTTACTCCACCAAACTAAGAGGAAGGTAGAATTGTGTTAGAACTAGGGTCCATGAAGAGAGGCTGGCTTTCCTATCAGTGTTGCTTTCTACTCCATGCAATCCTTCACTAATAAGAGTCCTCAGTATGGGGCATAAATGAAGACAATGGGAGCTGACCTTGTTCCTGAGCAAGGGGAGGGAATATGTCAAAAGGAAACATGTTGCATATTCCGAGAAGGCCTTGAGAAGGACACTAAAGCACAGCTACTCTCCCATTGAAGCTTTTCTCGACCTCCCTCCAACCCATAGGCTAAAGTTACAATTGATACAACTCCTTGTTCCCCTGCAGGTAGGAAAGAAGAGAACAAAGACTGAGTGCCATGACAATTTACAATAGCTAAGATCTGGAAACATCCCAAGTGCCTTTTAGTAGATGAATGGATAAAGAAGCTTTGGTACGTTTACACAATGGAATACTATGCAGCAGTAAAAAAGAATTTCTTACCCTTTGAGACAGCATGGTAGGACCTGGAGAGTATCATGCTAAGTGAAATAAGTCAGTCAGAGAAAAACAAATATTACATGATTGTGCTCATATGTGGAATCTAAGTAACAAAATAAACTGAAAAACTATGTGGATCCAGAGACATGGAAGCATGGAAGACAGTGGGGAATCTCAGAGGGAAGGTGAGGGTGGCTAGGTGGGAGGTAATTAATCAAAAACCTTGTATGCATATATGCATAACCCAGGGACACAGACAATAGGGTGCTGAAAGCCTGGGGTGGGGGGTGAATGTAAAGGGCAGGGGCAGGCTGAAGTCAATGGGGGAAAAGAGGGACATATTAATACTTTCAATAATAAAGAATTATTTTTTAAAAAGATTGAGTGCCAGGAACTGTATCAGGTACTTTATATAATTTATATCACTTAATATTCACAAGGGTCCTAATACTAGTAACAGTAATTCCTACCATTGATTGAGGGTTGGCTTATGTACCCAGAACCATTTAAACAGCTCACATGAGCCTGGCTGGTGTAGCTCAATGGTTGAGCATTGACACAGAAACCAAAAGGCCGCCAGTTCAATTCCCTGTCAGTGCACATGCTGGGTTGCGGGATCAATCCCCTGTGGGGGCCATGTAGGAGGCAGAAGATTGTTTTTATTTCTATCCTTATCCCTTCCTCTCTAAAAATAATCACTTAAAAACATCTTTTTAAAAAAGAGAGAATCACCTGAATTTAAAGGAAGATTTAATAAAAATAACTAAACAAAAAACAGTTTACATGAGTTAATTTAATCTTCATGGCAACACCTCAAGGTTAGTACTATTGTCACCTTTTCCTAGGCTTCATAGCGAAAAGTGATAGAATTGACATTTGAACTAAGTTTGATTCCAAAACCTATGTTCTCAGTCACTACACTGTACTTTTGGTAAACAATAGAGCCCAAATTTGAACCCAGGTGTCAAGAACTTTCAAGTCTAAGGTGCCTAGGAAAGGAAATCAAATTGATAGTTTTTTTGCCAACAACCACAGGCCCATGCTCAAGGGTGTGTGTGTGCGTGCGCGCACACACACACACACACACACACACACACTGGGGATCTTTAAGCCAGTCAGAATAGGTTGCAAGCTTTCAATGCCCTGCTTCTAAGAGGTAGTAACTATTCTAATGTGGGGAGTTGTGGCTGAAGGTTGTAAAAAGAAATTTCTGGGGTGCTGGTAATATTATTTTTGGATATGAGTCTATGAATGTTCAATTTGTGAAAATTTATTGAGCTATAATTATCAAATATGCACTTTCTTGTGTGTTTTAAGTCAATAAAAAGTTTTGTGTTGTGTTTTTTTTTCAAAAGCATATTGAGTCTGGAAGACAGAGTAGTCATATTTTTGCCTTTTCCTTCTACTAAGTACCACAGAAAACTCTGGACAGTATACTATATGAAATAATCATATAAGACTCTAAAAAATAGAAAGAAAGCAGATTGAATAGGGGTTGCAGACTCAAGGAACAATATGATGGTGAGTTCCCTGTTTCCTTCTTGCCTCATAAATCCCAGACTTGGTTGAAGAAGCTCACAATCTGGAAATGCTAATGAATGCAGACAGAAAAAAAAAACAAAAACAAACAAACAAACAAAAAACTCCAGTAAAAGTCGTCTCTCTCTAGGAAAGGCACAGCCTAGGAAGACAGAAAACTGTAGATATTAATTTCTCTGCTGTAACGAAACAACACAGGAAAAACTATGGTCCAACCCCTGTACTAGTGGGGAGCAGATAACTTCAATTTCAGGATGAAAAGACACCCTGCCCCCAAACTCCTTGCCCATGACCCCTACCAGGGAATGTTAGAATAAGCCTAGTAGGGAGCTGGGACTTTCATCCCTGCTGAGTGGTATCAATGCCTCCCTCCAGGGGTGTCATTGGAGACCACACAGCAAGCTAGGACTTCCACCCCCACTAGGCCGTTACAAGGTGACTTTTCCCTTCATGGCTGGGTTGTGTCAGAAGATCTAGTGGGGAGCTGTGACTTTCACCATCACCCAGCAGTAATGAGGCCATACCCTCGTCATCCTGTGGTATCAGGGGAGGCTATGTGGGGAGCAGTAATGAAGGACACCTACGCCTCCCAGCCAGGAAGTATCAGTTGAGACCTAATGGAGGCTGGGACTCCCATCTTCTCCTAGCAGTAACAGGGAGGTTCCTAACCTGATTGTCAATGGGGGCTGAGTGGGAACCTTTAATTTTGGACCCCCAGCTGGTAGTCATGAGGTGGTGTCCCACCCCTCCTTCCCTTGCAGGAATGGTGTCAGAGGGAACCAGCTAAAGCAAAAGGCTTACATAAGATCCAAAAACATTTGACAGACACTTCATCAAAGGGGATAGAAGGAATGGCAAATAAGCACATGAAAAAAAATGTTCATCATCAACCATTACAGAAATACAAATAAACTATAATAAGAGATTGCAATATACCTATCAGAATGGTTCAACAAAAACTACAACAACAACAAAACAGCAACACCACCAAAGGCTGGTGAGAAACTGGACCATTAATTCACTGCTGGTAAGAATACAAAATAGTATAGCCACTGTAAAAATCAGTTTAGCAGTTTTTTAAAAAAAAAATAACTAAGCATGCATCTAACACATGACTCAGCAACTGCATTTTTTGGTGTTTATCTGAGAAGTAAAAACTTATATTCACACAAAAATTTGTATATCAATGTTCATAGAAGTTTTATTCTTTGATTTTAGAGAGAGCAAGGAGAGGAGAGAGAGAGAGAGAGAGAGAGAGAGAGAGAGAGAGAGAGAGAGTTTTCTATTGTTCCATTGACTTATGTATTCTTTGGTTGATTTTTGTATGTGCCCTGACCAGGGATTGAACCCACAATTTGGCATATCAGGATGACTCGCTAACAAATTGAGCTACCTGGCCATGGCCCAACCAGGCCAGTTTTATTCTTTATAGTCCAAAACTGGAAACATATATGTCCTTCAGTGAGTGAATGGTTAAACAAACGATGGTATTCTACTCACACTAGAAAGGAACAAACTATTGATATATGCAAATTGGATAAAACTACAGGGAATTAGCCCAGCTGGCATGGCTCAGTGGTTGAGTGTAGACCTATGAACTAGAAAGTCACAGTTCAATTCTTAGTCAGAGCACATGTCTGGGTTTTGGGCTCGATCCCCAGTGTGGGGCATGCAGAAGGCAGCCAATCAATGGTTCTCCCTCATCATTGATGTTCCTATCTCTCTCTCCTCTCCCCTCCTCTCTCTGAAATAAATTATTTTTTTTTAACTAAAGGGAATTAGATTGAGAAAAAAAAAAGGTAAATCCCCAAAGGCTACATGCTCTATGATTCTTTAATGATAAAATTATGGAAATAAAGATTAGTAGTTGTCAGGGGTTAAACAGGGAAGAGGGCAGGAGGGAAGTGCTGTGGCTGTACAAGGGTCACTGGGGGCTCCTTATGGTTATGGCATTGCTTTGCCTCTTCTGTATTGATTCTGCAAGATGTTACAATTGGAAGAAGCCAGGTAAAGGGCACATGAGACAACTGTATGTGAATCTGTGCATATCTCAAAGTAAGCATTTTAATTTAAACAAACACATAGGGACTTTTTATTCTGTTTTCTGAAGCCCTTGCCCATCTTTTGAGGCCCTGATTGCCATTCCCTATTTGGGTTAGTGATGTAGCCTTCCAAGTCTGACCTTGGACCCTGTTAAACTGTTACCGTAAATTATCTTTGCTTAACCTGCTGCTACCACTCTTGCTTCACTCATATATACCTTCCAAATACATCAAAATAATCATTGTAATGAAGCAGCAGATTATGGGTTAAGGCTTTTTACACATGTTTCCCAAATTGTCTATAATGGTGTTGTAAACTGTCCATAGTTAAAAAACACACACACACACACACACACAAAAAAAAACACCCGCATCTCTTCTAGAGCCTTCTTTGTTGGCTTCTATTTTTATCCTTTAGGTAACCTATAATCCAGATTTTCATTTTATGTGTTTAAAACCTTTTACCTTTCTTTAATCCCTAGTTTTATTCCTGTTCCATAACTTCTTCCACTTTTACTTGCCCTTTGCATTAAAACACCCAGGATACATAAAGCAAGCCTGGTGTACAGCCCTACCATTTCTTGATTATCTGGAAAGGATGTTTGCAAAAATGTATTGATGACCTTAATCTATCTGCTGACTGCAATGGCTGCTGGTTAAGTCCTACTGGTGAGGTCCCCTAGACAACTTAAACTTAGCATCATCCCTCTTATTCTACAGTATCAGCATCCACCAGGAACTCAGGCCAGAAAAAATGGAAACTATCCTGGACTACTCCTCCCTCAATTCCTACAACACATCACAAGTGCTGGCGTTATATTTTCCTCCAAAATATATTGTATATTGGTCTCTTCACCAGCACTTATCTTACTTTTGTCACCCTTGTTTCTCACTTGGACAACTGCATGGCTTCCTAACTGGTCTGCCTTTCTTCACTCTTGCCCCCCACCCAATCCATTTTTCACATTATTGCCAGTCAATTTAAACTTTGTCTCTCCTTCCCGTTCCCTTCACTCTGTCAGTGCCTTGCTTAAAACCCTTTCTGGCTCCTCATTGCTCCCATGATAAAATGGAAACTCCTTAGTCTTAAAAGTAGTTATAATATGATAAGGTTACCTATCATCCAAATCAGGACACTTAAGAATGAAAGTGGATGCTATTAATAAGTATGCTGGGACAATAGGTGTATGGTCACTCTATTTATAAGATCCTTCATGATCTGGTCTCATCAGCTCCATCCCTCATAGCTCACCGTACCCCCAAACACACACACATGCTAGCCAGATTCTTTTGGGTGTCCAGGTAAGCACACACTATTTTGTTTGCCTGAAATACCCTTCTCCCTACTCCATCTTTGGCTAACTTCTAATCAATTGCTTCAAGAGTCAAAATAATTTTCTCAAGGAAGCTTTCCATGACTCCCAACACTGGCTTAGGTGCCCCTTCCTGGGCTCCCATCAGACCTCGCTCTTCCCTCATCATAGTCCTTATCACACCAAGTTGTAATGTCCAGTTCCCCGTCTAGACAAGAGCACCTCAGATTATACTTACACTTTGTGGACTTTCCTTCTGTTGAATGAGTAAGAATTGGCCATCCTGTTGTCACCCAGGCTGCTGGGAATATAAAGGGGAAGAGGGGACCTGGACTGAGGCTGCCCCTCATGCCACCCCTCAAGTCCTAAGCCATTTTCCCCATGTGTCCCTAACCTCCACTCTAGTGGCAGCTAGGCAGTAGTGACAGGTCCCATGGGCCAGGGGGTGGATACAGGAAAGGGAATGGAGGGGAGTATCCCAGCCAGGCTTCAACTGATGGTAGCCCTATCCTGGATGTTCCTCCCTTGCTTTGCTGCAGCCCCTTCCACATCTCAAAGTTCCCATCTACTACATTAGAGGCTCTACGGGGAACTTTGAAGTGATGACTAAAGTTGGGTGGTGTGCCTCTAGGCTGGTTTATATACTGGAGGTCAAAAACCTCTGGTCAGTGAATTGCCCAAGCAAAATCAATTGGTTAAGCCTGGCTGCCCTGTTTTGTTTTATATTCAATCCATAAATCAAAACTATAAGATATGAGTTAGCTCATGGAACTATATGGGTGAAGCAACAAGACCTGGTTGCAGCAGTGAGTGAACAGCTGAGTTTGGCTATGGAAACTTGAAGAATATAAGAACGGAACTGTTGGAAAAAAACAAAAACAACGCGACGGGGGAGGGAATGGGAGTAAGGCCTATTGTCACACTGCAGTTTCAGATATTTTTGCTTCAAAATGAGCTTCCCTTCCTTCCATGTTTAATTCTATAGTTGCTAACTGGGCTATTGGAGAAAATATGTTGGGGACAAGAGCTTAAGAAAGGGAAAAGATAGAAGAGCCTGACTCAAGTGGCCAGTGGTGATCCACTGGTTTTCCTTAGGGCTTGGGGCAGGGACAGCAGGTTGTCACAGAGGGGCAAACAATAGATCAAGAGTAAAGAGAATCACGCCTGGACTCAGGAGGAACAAGGAGCTACCCAGATTTCTGAGGCTCTGGGGCTGGTAAGGTTACCAAGGGTTGGGATGGAAAAATCTACTCTGCCCCTTTGTCTCTTTTTCCCTTTCACTCCACAAGCAAAAATCCAAGGGAACATCCTCTAGAACAGAGGGCCTAAGAAGCTTTTTGACAAGATCAACTTAAGAACATCAAAGGCTAAGGGTATCCAGGCTTCAGAGCAAGAGTGGAGGAGGGGGAGTAGAAGGTGGTAGTTGTGAAGTGTCTTCTTTCTCATGGCCCTCAGTGTTAAGACCATAAGTCACAGGAAGTGTGAGGCAGTAGGAATCTGTCTAGCACCTGGAAGCCCTTTACTTTGCAGTCTTGGGGGCCATGTAGAGCAGCAACTGAACAACTGTTACCAAAGGTCTACTGGATCTAATTAACTTCCTGAAGTTTTAAGGAAAGATCATCACTTCATATTACTTCTTATATTTCTTACCCCATTTCAATTCCACACTCAAAACACATGGTTATCCCCTCCTCCAACCGAATGCACCCAGATCCTAAAACACGTTTGTCTGAATATGCCCATTAACATCTTAGCTCCTCTGCAGTTGTCCCCCAAAGACCTAGAAGTTAAAAAAGGTGATTCAGAGAAAATGCTTGAATAAGTTTATAAGAAATATTGAGTCCATCATAATTTGGAGAGAAATTTGCTCTACTCTTAAACAAGGAGTCTCAGACTGGTGAAAAAGTTCTTCAAGAGAAAAATAGGTCTCAAAACATAGCAGAAAAGTAAATTCTTTAATTCTAGCACCCTTTGCCTTTAAACCATGACTCTCATGATAAGTCACCCATTTCAAGCAGCAGTGTCCAGGGGCCAGTGAATGGTTCTCAGGAACAGGAGAATGCCAATGTGTTTTTGAATAATCACCTGCAAAAGGGTGTGAATGACTAATAGGCACATAACTGGTCAATCCTCAATCTGGAAATGACGTATTCCTACCCCATGGTGGTGTTCATTCCAATCCTCTCTTCTCTCATTTGAAGCTATGAACAGGAGGACTATATAGATGATCCTGGCAACCTTAGTTACCACATGACATAGGACTCCAAAGACATATGGCCCTCCTATAACAGAACCTATTTTGGTCATATTATGTACTGGGTACAAAAGGCCTTGTCACAGACAATGAAAGCAAATCCCCTGTAGGGAAGCACAAGGACAAACCAGAGGCAGAGGAACCCAGGGCTCCAGGAACCATTCAACTGAATAACCATCTGGCTAAAGGCTGGAGGTTCAGAGGCTGGCTCCATTTCCTCACTGAATTAAAAGACAATCAGACACATTAATAGGATACTTATTCCCTAGGGGTCTCTATCTGAGTGGTGGGCCCTGGACAATAGTGCAGATTTCTTACTTCATCCTCACTTTAGGAGTTTGTGGGGGAAGTGCCACCAAGAAACCAGACTTCTTTCCTGAGGCATTTTCTCTCTCTCCTACAATCAAGAGCTAGTCAGAGGGAGATGGTAAGAGAATAGGACAGTGGGAGATCAATGCTTTCTTATTGAACCTCATGCTTTTCGTGATTCTAGGAACCCTCAGGTTATTAGACTTCATAATATTAATGGGCACGTTAAATAAATCCTTTAGAAGATGCTTCCATTCCAAATTGGAAAAGAGACTAACAGCCCTAATTTGAGATGAAATAAATATTTTATTAATGCATTAGCTTGGGGACTTGATGAGATTAGCTTTGGTTCAACT
This sequence comes from Lasiurus cinereus, assembly GCA_011751065.1. Classification (NCBI taxonomy): domain Eukaryota; kingdom Metazoa; phylum Chordata; class Mammalia; order Chiroptera; family Vespertilionidae; genus Lasiurus; species Lasiurus cinereus. The sequence goes on from JAAGEH010000031.1 coordinate 11,845,079, forward strand.
AATCTCCTTTTCTTTGGTTCTGAGGCTGGGAGGTAAGGGAATGTGAAATAGAACCTGGTGATGCCTTTTGCTTAGAATTAATCACATAGCTATCCCGGGTAGTTTCAACTGTGCTCTTATTGCAATTCCATTCAGCCCACCAGTTCTGTTCCTGTTCCTGTTCCCAGTGAAGAACCATTTCCCATCCAGGACACTTGGGTCTCTCCCACTGGAGAAAAAAAAAAAAAGGAATGACCTTGGAGGTACTTATGGCACTTTGCTGGGTGTCACAAGAAACTGAATATTGATCTTCCCTCAGGCATAAGGATCAAAGATGGGGATGGGGGAACTTTCTTGAATGACCTCAAAACCTCATCCAGCCTGGCTGGTTTTGCTCAGTGGATAGAGCATTGGCCTTCGAACTGAAGGGTCCCGGGTTTGATTCCGGTCAAGGGCATGTACCTCGGTTGCAGGCACATCCCCAGTAGAAGGTGTGCAGAAGGCAACTGACCGATGTTTCTCATCGATGTTTCTAACTTTCTATCCCTCTCCCTTCCTCTCTGTAAAAAAACAATAAAATACATATTTCTTAAAAAAAAAAACAAAACTCATCCAAGGAACTGAATTACCCAAGGAGGCCCACAGTAAAGGTTTTATGACAAAATTTTCTTGCATGGTCAAACTCTAATAAACAAATCCAATACTTCAGGAAATAATCAGCAAGTTATGGCATCAGTGTACCACACCAGCTTCTCTCAGAGCAAATATTTTTGGGTGAAAGGGTCTAAAGGGTCATAGGTCACTTTGGTCCCTTCTGAACCACTTTTTTCAAGACTCATTATAAAATGAGTATCCCAATATTCAACATAAAAAAATACAAAGGAAACAAAACCAGAACCAGGATAACGGAACACTCTTTATAAAGCTCCAGAAGAATGTAGCTTCCCAAAATAAAAGAATACCCTTATTTGATGATACATAAAGAAACTCACTTTAAATTTTGCAATGCATTATAATTCATTCTTAATTTTTGCACATTTACCTTCCACAATAGTTTTTATTTGGAAGGGCTGAAATCAAATACCAAATGTGTGTCTCAACTATTAATATAGAGAAATTTCACATTTGGAAAAATTGGTTTAGAATATTCTCTTTCAATAAGAAAATACCCAATTCCCAGTAATAAGAACTAGAGATCTAGCAGGCATTAACATCCTACAATTGAGGTATAATGCACAGAATTACTATAGATATATATTTCTAAGTAAACCCCAGACATCTTAAGATCTTACAGCTGGATGAAATGGCTGCCAATGCCTTCTTTTGGCTTAACAGTGCAGCTAATAGTTTGGAAACAAAGAATAAGAACTATCATTGGACAGCAAGATACCTAAACTAAATCTGTGGCAGAGAGTAGTACAGATATGATATAGACCCACAATCACACACAGATACTTTATTAATTTCCTCTACAAGAGTTAGTAACATTAATCTTCTAACAGAAACCTCAAGTCATTTGAGATGCCAAACAGATCCAAGGAAATAAGATGAAAATTAAATACTTAATCAAAAGGCAGTACAAAACCACCTAGAACTTTCTACCACAGTGAGAGTGGGCTAATATTAAGCTACAGCAAAATAATTTCATGTAAATGTTAAAGAATACATAGCAAAAAGTGAGGTTTGCTTTCCAGAAGACTATGGTACACTGATCATTTGGGCCCAAGAAGGTATTAGCCAGGAAAAGGTCAAGATGGTTAAAGGTCAAACCAAATGGAAAAGGAACAGGTACAAAAGAGACTAAGCGACAGTTTCCTAGCAGAGGTTGAGGGATCAGGTTTTTTTCCTTCTAAGAAGCATCTGCTGCACTGTGTGCTGCCTTCCCTCAGGGTTGAGAGCTGCCTGCCTTACAGGAAATCAGCAACCAGAGCTGGATTCTGGGCTGCCTAGAGTTCTTGTTGTAATTTAGTATAGACCTTGGGGAACTTGTCACATGTTAAGGGGGGTAGGGAGTTAGTTTGACTTTGATCTTCTTATTTTGTTTATTTTGGTGGGGGGCACTGCTTGGCTCTGTTGCTAGTAGTTCTGAACCTAGGAATCCCAGAAGCATTCACATGAAAAGCAGTCTGAGCTTTCCCAAACACATTCAAACACCCCCATACAATACCCTTCAAAGTCTGAAATCTTGCAGAGGCTGAGTTATAGTTAAAGCTGCAAGGCCCACAAAATCAAAGAAGCCAGAACGAGACAATGCAGGTAGGAAATCTGAGTAGTCTCAATCTGTCTTTCTCTAATTTTGGAGAAAAGTTAATATACCTGGAATGGGATGTAGAAAGCTACTGGAGCAAGCTGGGGCTTCTGCTGAATTTTTCATCAAACATCAAGGGAAAACAAGGGAAGGGGTTCACTTTATTTTTTAAAAGCCTCAGAAGTTATTCTATTATAAAGGGACATGGCTGAACAGGTAGGAAACAGATTCCCCATTATGAGTTCTCCTGATGGCTTCTGCAAGAATCATGGAGATGTCGATCACCTAGAAAGACATGCAAAACACCAATTTAGTATCATATAGACAGAGATGACTGGCCAATTTGCAGACAATGATTAGAAGTCTAATGAGAGTCCTTCATTGTGCTGTTTCACCTCATGCACCTGCACCCAGCTAATCTTCATAATATTTTTTTAAATCCTCACCTGAGGACATGCTTAAGAGGAAGGGAAGGAGAGAGAAGGAGAGGGAGAGGGCAAGAAACATCAATTGGTTGCCTTCCTTATGTGCCCTAACTGGAGAATGAACCTGCCACCCAGGTATATGTCCTGGACAGGAATTGAATCTACAACCTTTCCATGCATGGAACAATGCTCAACCAACTGAACCCCTCTGACCAGGTGATAACATTTTTAATATAACCACGTAGTTGGGTTAAAATGCTAACAGAGGAAAATTTCTGACTCAAACTCATCAAGATGGTGGTAGATTGACATTTAAAAAATTTTTTAAGAATGAATGTTTAAGGTGAAAAAAAAACCTTTAAGAATAACATCAACCCTCCAATTCTACATATTTAAGAAAGCTAATGGATTACTGTATATATTTTTATATAGGCCTTCTCTTAGTGCAGCAACATTCAAACTCAAGTGCCTAATAATTACTTGGGGAATTACTTTAAAGTAGTGGTCCCAGGACTTTTGGTTTTATAGGTCTGGGATGGAGCAAAGTAATCTTCATATTAAGAACACAAGATAATTAACTTAGTGTGATTCCAGAGCAACTTTGAGAAACACTGGCATTCTGAGGAATATGCCATCAGTTTGAAGCAATCACATTATGTCTGCAAGGGCCAATAGTTAAGAGTGACACACAGACACATACTATAAACTTGAGTATCATGATCACTGGAAGAGCCTGTTAAAACGTAGACTCTAGCCCTAATCCAGTGGTCAGCAAACTCATTAGTCAACAGAGCTGCAAAATGTGGCCCAGCCTGTGGACTGAAGGGTCCCAGGTTCGATTCCAGTTAAGGGCATGTACCTTGGTTGCGAGCACATCCGCAGTAGGGGGTGTGCAGGAGACAGCTGATCGATGTTTCTCTCTCATTGATGTTTCTAACTCTCTATCCCTCTCTCTTCTTCACTGTAAAAAATCAATAAAATATATTCAAAAACAAACAACAAAAACATAGACTTCCAGGCACCATCCTCCAGAGATTCTGAGTCCAGCAATATGAGTTTTTAAGCATGTGATTTTTTTTTAAATATACTTTATTGATTTTTTTAGAGAGGAAGAGAGAGGGATAGAGAGTTAGAAACATCGATGAGACATCGATCAGCTGCCTCTTGCGCGCCCCCTACTAAAGATGTGCCCGCAACCAAGGTACATGCCCTTGACCGGAATCGAACCTGGGACCTTTCAGTCCGCAGACCGATGCTCTATCCACTGAGCCAAACCAGTTTCGGCAGTATGTGATGTTTTACTTTAGGAACACAGATCCTGATGATAGACAGAGCCCCTAAGAGGAAAGGAGAAACTCTTCTGGTAATTCAACACATATAACCACCTCCTGAATATTTAGTGGAGTTTTGTTTTACAAGAATCTCATCCTCACCTGTATTTTGGAGCAATGCTTCATCTTATCCTCCTGAGGTATGGTATTGGTGACCACTACTGCTTCAAAGCATGCATTGTTAATGCGAGAAATGGCAGGGCCAGAAAAGATTCCGTGAGTCAAGATAGCATAAACTCTGGTGGCTCCAGCTGAAAGAAGTCTACAGAAAAAAGCAGAATTGATTTTGATTAATCTTACCTGTCACTATAGAAAAGGGGTGGGGAACGTCTGGCCCGCAAGCCATATAACGCTCTGGAAATCATATGGTCTGGCCCTGCCAAGGCACAAGAGTGAGTTAGTTAATGTTTGACCAAATATAGCAGGCTAATTTTTAAGTTGAAAATTTTGTATGGCCTGTGGATGAAGTTATAAATATCCAAATGGGAGAAACCAAGATGGCGACATAGGTAAACACCTGAACTCGCTGCCTCGCACAACCACTTCAAAATTACCACTAAAAGACAAAAAGAACATCATCCAGAATCACAGGAAGGCTGGCTAAGTAGAAATTCTACAACTAGAAGGAAAGAGAAAAAAGCACACTGAGACTCAAAAGAGCTGTGGAAGTAAAATGCAGAGGTACAGAAGTGCGCACAGGGAAAGGGCTGGCAACTGGATACAGGGCTGTCTTTTTCGATCTACAGGGAAACATAAGCTCCCAACTGCTCTGAATTCCAGTTTCGGGTGAGACTCTGGGGACCCAGACTCATACTGGAGAAAATGGACTGTCTGGCAGCAGGTGGAACTTGAGGGCAGAACTCTCTCAGGTGCTTGCAGTGATTACTAAGGGACATTGAGGGGCCTCTTAAGGCAGGGCTGATGAGAAGCCATTGCTGTTTGCTCCACACTGAGACTCTGCCCCATCCAAGCTGTGTACAGAGGCTTTTGCATATGAATGACCTGGTCCTTTGAAATCTAAACTTACCTTACAAACTGCAACTGAGAGACCCAGAACATCCAAAAGAAGGCTCAAGGCCCCACAGCAGCTTGCATTGTTTCACAGCTGGGCCTCATCTGGGCACCTTCAAACCCAAACAAAGAAGAGGAATCTGCAGATCTCTCCATAGCTCCTGCTGAGTGGCCTCAGGCAGAGGCTAAATTAGCACCTCTTTGGAGATCCAAGAGCCAGTGTACCCAGGGGTCAGAGTAGGACCATCTAGATTACAACTCCTCAGATCCATAAGGGACACACTCAGGGGGCAGACTCAGAGAGCAACAAAACCCCACTGAAGCAAGTCTCACCTCATAAGGGTGTCTCCAGCACAGAAATTCTCCCATCGTAGATACAGCTGATCCTCACAGCCAATTGGCCTGGAGGTCAATTCCTCCCAGTGATACCAACAGCAATCAAGGCCTTAACTACAACAAGACTGTGTACACAGCCCACAAAGGGGTGCACCAAGAGTTTCCACCTCAGGTAACTCAGGAGGCTAAGCTACTGGGCCCTATAGTACATGTAGCACACAAAACCACTCTATCAACTCAAGGAAGGAGCCAAAATGTGGAGATAAAGAAACAGGTCACAAATGAAAAAAATGGAGGAAAGAAAATGACTGGATATAGAGTTCAAAACCACGGTTATAAGGTTTTTCAAGAATTTTCTAGAAAAGGCTAACAAGTTTAACAAGACTCTCGAGGATATGAAAAAGGACCAACTAGAAATGAAGCATATACTGACGGGAATAAAAAGTAATATACAAAGGTCCAAAAGCAGACTAGAGAATCCCAAGAGTCAAGTCAAAGATTTGCAATACAAAGAAGCAAAAACACCCAACTGGAAAAGCAAAAAAAAAAAAAAAAAAAAAGAATCCAAAAATATGAAGATAGTGTAAGGAGCCTCTGGGAAAACTTCAAGTATACTAACATCAGAATTATGGGGGTGCCAAAAGAAGAGAGAAAGGAAGATAATGAAAACCTATTTGAAGAAATAATGACTAAAAATTTCCCACCTGGTGAAAGAAATAGACTTACAAGTCCAAGAAGCACACAAAACCTCAAACAAAAGGAATCCAAAGAGGACCACACCAAGACACATCATAATTAAAATACCAAGAGCAAAAGACAAACAGAGACTCTTAAAAGCAGCAAGAGAAAAACAGTTACCTCCAAGGAAGCACCCATAAGACTGTCAGCTGATTTCTCAACAGAAACTCTGCAGGCCAGAAGGGAGTGGCAAGAAATATTCAAAGTGATGAATAGCAAGAACCTACAACCAAGATTACTCTATCCAGCAAAGCTATCATTCAGAATTGAAGGGCAGATAAAGAGCTTCACAGATAAGAAAAAGCTAACGGAGTTCATCACCGCCAAACCAGTATTATATGAAATGCTTAAAGGTATTCTTTAAGAAGAGGAAGAAGAAGAAAAAGGTAAAATAAAAATTATGAACAACAAATACATATCTATCAACAAGTGAATTTAAAAATCAAATTAGATCTTGCAGTGGGAGGTAGATGTCTGCGGTGGTCTGAAGCCTTCGGATGGGCACCCATTGAGCAGCCAGGGACCCGGGGACCCAGAACTCCTCTCTCCAATCGGCGCAGACACGCGGCGGAATCAGAGATCCACAGAGCACACGGAAAGGTGTGCCTTTCAATCAACGTAGGAGAGAGCACTACATAACCAGACACCCAGAGAAGAAAGACCATGGGCAGAAAAAGAAACAACCCACAAAAGACAGAAAGGCAGGTTTCACCAGAAAAGGAAGTAAACGAAATAGAACCACAAATAAGCCTACCAGAGAAAGAGTTCAGAGAAATTATCATAATGTGGTTGAAAAGAATGGAAGACAAATTTGACAATATGAGTAAGAGCCTAGAGGAGGTGAAGAAGCATGAAGAAGAAACGCAGAAGAAACTAGAGGAGGTGCAGAATAAACAAGAAGAAATGAATAATGACATCACTGCTATAAAGAACTCAATAGAAAGCATCAAAAGTAGACTAGAAGAAGCAGAGGACCGCATCAGTGAGCTAGAAGACACGGTAGGAAAAAATACCCAAGTACAGCAGCTTCTAGAAAAAAAAAGTTAAAAAGCAAGAGGAGAGTCTAAGGGAACTTTGGGATAACATGAAACAAAATAACATCCGCATAATTGGGGTTCAAGAAAGAGTGGAAACTGAACAAGGATTAGAGAACGTGTTTGAAGAAATAATGACAGAAAATTTCCCCAATATAGAAAAGAAAAAACCCACACAAATCCAAGAAGCTCACAGAGTCCCAAGAAAAATGAACCCCAACAAACCGACACCGAGGCACATTATAATTAAATTGGCAAACACCAACGACAAAGTAAGAATTTTAAAAGAAGCCAGAGAGAAACAGAAAGTTACCTACAAAGGAACCCCCATAAGACTAGCTACTGACTTCTCAACAGAAACTCGTCAGGCCAGAAGAGAATGGAATGAAATATACAAAGTCATGCAAAGGAAGGGTCTGAATCCAAGAATACTGTACCCTGCAAGACTCTCAATCAAAATTGAAGGTGAAATCAAAAGCTTCACAGACAAAAAAGGACTAAGGGAATATATTACCACCAAACCAGCAATGCAAGAAATGTTAAAAGGTCTGCTGTAATAAAAAGAAAGAGGAAGCGAAGAAGGAACTCGGGGGTAAGGACTAAAAATGGCAACAGATAAGTACTTATCAATAATAACTTTAAATGTAAACGGATTAAATGCTCCAATCAAAAGACATAGGGTAACCGATTGGATAAGAAAACATGATCCATATATCTGCTGTCTGCAAGAAACCCACCTTAGGAAAAGAGATACACACAGATTGAGGGTGAAGGGATGGAACATGGTATTTCAGGCAAATGGAAATGAAAAAAAAGCTGGGGTTGCAATACTTATATCTGACAAATTAGATCTCAAAGTGAAGGACATAACAAGAGATAAAGAAGGCCACTTCATAATACTAAAGGGAACAATCCAACAAGAAGAAATAACTCTGGTAAACATATATGCACCCAATATAGGAGCACCTAAATACATAAAAAAACTCTTGGAGGATATTAAGGGAGAGATTGACAGCAATACAATCATAGTAGGAGACTTTAATACCCCACTGTCACCATTGGACAAATCCTCTAAACAAAAAATCAGCAAGGAAACATCAATCCTAAATGACTCACTTGACCAGATGGAATTAATTGACATCTTCAGAACATTTCACCCCAAAGCCACAGAATATACATTCTTCTCCAGTGCACATGGGTCATTTTCAAAGATAGATCATATGTTGGGTCATAAGAAAAGTCTCTTCAAATTCAAGAAGATAGAAATCATATCAAGCATTTTCTCAGACCACAGTGGCATAAAACTGGAAATCAACTATAATAAAAACAATAGAAAGAAATCAAACACATGGAGACTAAACAGCATGCTATTAAAAAACGACTGGGTAACCAGAGAGATCAAGGAAGAAATAAAAAACATCATGACAACAAATGACAATGACAACACAACAATACAAATTCTATGAGACACAGTGAAAGCAGTCTTAAGAGGGAAGTTCATAGCCCTAGAAGCCTACTGCTAAAAACAGGAAACAATGGTAATAAATCACCTAAACCTACAACTCAAAGAGCTAGAATGTGAGCAACAAGAAAAGCCCAGTGTACTCAGAAGGAAGGAAATAGTGAAGATCAGAGCGGAGATAAACAACTTGGAGACCAAAGAAACAATTCAAAAGATCAACAAAACAAAGAGCTGGTTCTTTGAAAGGATAAACAAGATTGATGGACCCCTCGCCAGGCTCACCAAGAAGCAAAGAGAGAAGACCCAAATAAACAAAAACAGAAATGAAAGAGGAGAAATAACAACAGACCCTGTGGAAATACAAAGGATTATTAAAAAATACTATGAACGACTCTATTCCAACAAATTGGACAACCTGCAAGAAATGGATATTTTCCTAGAAAAATATAACCTCCCAAAACTCAATGAGGAGGAAGCCAAATATCTCAATAGTCCAATAACTATGGAAGAAATTGAAGCAGTAATCAAAAAGCTTCCAGCAAATAAAAGCCCGGGTCCAGATGGCTACACAGGAGAGTTTTACCAAACATTCAAAGAAAAATTAAAACCTATCCTCCTCAGAATATTCAAAAACATTCAAGAAGAAGGAATACTACCAAACACCTTCTATGAAGCCAGCATCACCCTAATACCAAAACCAGATAAAGACAACACAATGAAAGAGAATTATAGGCCAATATCTCTCATGAACATAGATGCCAAAATCCTCAACAAAATTCTAGCAAACCAGATCCAGCAGTACATCAGAAAGATCATACACCATGACCAAGCAGGATTCATCCCAGGAATGCAGGGATGGTTCAATATCCGCAAATCAATAAATGTGATACATTACATAAACAAATTGAGAGATAAAAATCACACAGTCATATCAATTGATGCAGAAAAAGCATTTGACAAAATCCAACATCCTTTCTTGATAAAAACTCTCAGCAAAGTGGGAATAAAGGGATCATACCTCAACATCATAAAAGCCATATATGATAAACCCACAGCTAACATCATACTCAATGGGCAAAAACTAAAACCGTTTCCCCTAAGAACAGGAACAAGACAGGGATGCCCACTCTCACCTCTCCTGTTCGACATAGTACTGGAAGTATTAGCCATTGCAATTAGACAACAAGAAGAAATAAAAGCCATCCAAATTGGAAAAGAAGAAGTAAAGCTGTCCTTATTTGCAGATGACATGATATTGTACATAAAAAACCCAAAGGATTCCATTCCAAAACTAATTGACTTAATTAATGAATTCGGCAATGTAGCAGGATACAAAATTAATACTAAGAAGTCTGTGGCATTTCTATATACTAACAATGAAATTATAGAAAGAGAAACTAAAAAAGCAATCCCATTTACCATCGCACCAAAAAAATTAAGATACCTAGGAATAAACCTAACTAAAGAGGTAAAAGACCTTTATGCAGAAAACTACAGGACACTGAAACAAGAGATAGAGGAAGATGTTAACAGATGGAAGAGCATACCAGGCTCATGGATTGGGAGAATCAACATCATTAAAATGTCCATACTACCCAAAGCAATCTACAGATTCAACGCACTACCCATTAAAATACCAACGACATATTTCACAGACCTACAAAGTATTCTTCATAGATTCATCTGGAACAAAAAAAGACCACGGATAGCTACAGCAATTTTGAGAAAAAAGAATAAAGTAGGTGGGATCTCAATACCAGACTTCAAGCTATACTACAAAGCAACTGTTCTCAAAACAGCCTGGTACTGGCACAAGAACAGACATATAGATCAATGGAATAGAATAGAGAACCCAGATATCCACCCAAACCACTATGCTCAATTAATATTTGACAAAGGAGGCATGAACATTCAATGGAACCAAGATAGCCTCTTTAATAAATGGTGTTGGGAAAATTGGACAGATACATGCAAAAAATTGAAACTGGACCACCATCTTACACCAAATACAAAAATAAACTCAAAATGGATACAGGACTTAAACATTAGAAGGGAAACCATAAAAATACTAGAGGAATCCACAGGCAGCACCATCTCAGATATATGCCGAAAGAACTTCTTCACTGATACTGCTCCAAAGGCAATGGAAGCTAAAGAAAAAATAAACAAATGGGACTACATCAAAATAAAAAGCTTTTGCACAGCAAAAGAAACCATCAACAAAACAACAAGAAAGATCAATGCATGGGAGAACATATTTGCAAATGCTATCACTGATAAAGGTTTAATCTCCAAAATCTACAACCAACTTATACAACTTAATAAAAGGAAGATGAAGGATCCAATAAAAAAATGGGCAACGGACCTAAATAGAACCTTTTCAAAAGACGACAGAAGGAAGGCCAAGAGACACATGAAAACATGTTCAAAGTCGTTAATCATCCGAGAGATGCAAATCAAAACGACAATGCGATACCATCTTACACCTGTCAGAATGGCAATCATCAACAAATCAACAAATGACAAGTGTTGGCGAGGATGCGGAGAAAAAGGAACCCTTGTGCACTGTTGGTGGGAATGCAGACTGGTGCAGCCACTGTGGAGAACACTATGGAGTTTCCTCAAAAAACTAAAAATGGATCTCCCATTTGACCCTGTAATACCACTCTTAGGAATTTATCCTAAGAAATTACAAACACCAATCAGAAAGGATTTATGCACCCCTATGTTCATAGCAGCACAATTTACAATAGCTACAATTTGGAAACAGCCTAGGTGCCCGTCAGCAGATGAGTGGATCAGAAAACTGTGGTACATCTACACAATGGAATTCTATGCTGCCATTAAAAAGAAGGAATTCTCACCATTTGCAGCAACCTGGTTGGAACTGGAGAGCCTTATGCTTAGTGAAATAAGCCAGTCAATGAAGGAGAAGCATCACATGATCGCACTCATTGGGGGATAACAAAGAACATTATAAACTGATGAACAAAAGGATAGATACAGAGACAGTAAAGCTTCGAACAGACTGTGAAATTACAGCAGGAAGATTAAAGTTAGGTGAGGTAGATAAGAGATCAATCAAAGGACTTGTATCTATGCGTATAATCATAACCAATGAACATAGACACTGGGGGGTTGGGGTATGCCTGGAAGGGAGGGGGGGCAATGGGGAGATATGTATAAAAAATTAATAAAAAAATTGAAAAAAAAATCAAATTAATTAATAATATGATGATCAGCCAAAACCAGTTTGGCTCAGTGGATAGAGCGTCGGTCTGTGGACTGAAAGGTTCTAGGTTTGATTCCAGGCAAGGGCATGTACCTTGGTTGCGGCCACATCCCCAGTAGGGAGAGTGCAAGGCGGCTGATGGATGTCTCTCTCTCATCGATGTTTCTAACTCTCTATCCCTCACCCTTCCTCTCTATAAAAAAATCAATAAAATATATTAAAAAATGATAATAATAATAATATTAAAATAAAAATCTGATGAACAGAATAATCTGGTGAATATAATAGAATCAGGGGCATAGAAAGGGAGTGGACTGACAATCCTTGGGGGGAAAGGCATATGGGGTGGGGGTGCGGGAAGAAACTGGACAAAAATCATACACCTATGGATCAGGGGGGTAAGAGTATGGGGTAGGGTGGGAACTGGGTGGAGGGGAATATGGGTGGGGGAAGAGGAACAACTGTAATAATCTGAACAATAAAGTTAATAAATAAATAAATAAATAAATAAATAAATAAATTATCCAAATCGCCCTTGGCAGAAAAAAATATTCCCCACTCCTATTGTAAAACCTGATTAAGAAGAAGTGTATTATTGGTCAGCTTGGATACCATACCACAGACTGGGTGGCTTAAACAGAATTTTATTTCTCATAGTTCTGGGGGCTGCAAAGTCTAAGATCAAGGTGGTACAAGACAGGTTTCATTCCGAGGTTGCCTCTCCCTTTCTTTTTTCTCCTTCCTTCTGAATCTTGTTCTTTTAACTTATTAGTGCCTACCATCTCGCTGTGTGTTCACATGACCTCTTTGACCTCCACATGCATGGGGAGAAAAGGGGGAGCAAGCTCTCTATTCTCTTAAGGACATTAATACCATCATAAAGACCCTACCCTCGTGACTTCATTCAAATCTAAATATCTCCCCAAAGGTCTCACACTGGGGGGTTAGGGTTTCAATGCATCAGATTTTAGGAAGCGACCACTCAGTTCATATCAGGGCAGAGAACCAGCCGTGCCCAGTGCTGCTCAGGTGGTTGGAGTGTCATTCCATAGACCAAAAGGTGGCAGTTTTAATTATCAGTCAGAGCACATACTTAGGTTGTGAATTCAATCCTGGTCTAGGTGCATACAGGAGGCAACAAATGGTCTCTCTGTCTCTGTCTCTGTCTCTCTCCACTCCCTCCCTTCCTCCTTTCCTCTCTCTAAATATCAATTTATTTAAAAAGGATAGAGAATCAGACTAGTAACTTACTTCAACAGATTTGGATTCTTATATAAGAACTGTGGTAGAAAACTTTACTTAACAAAAGCCATCACCTCTTCTTGCTAGACACACAGCTGGACTAGATTTCCCAGCTTCATGTGCATAGTTAGGTGTGACCATGTGACTTAACTCTGGCTATCAAAATGTGGGTAGCTACAATATAAACTACTTCTTGCTGGAGCTTATAAAAATCTTCATGGGCCCTGGCCAGTGTGGTTCATTTGGTTGAACACTGTTCCTTGTATGAAAAAGATCACTGGTTTGATTTCCCAGTTAGTGTACATGCCCAGGTTTCGGGTTCAGTCCCTATTCAGGGTACGTATGGGGAGGCAACTGATCGATATTTCTTTCTCTCTCCCCGTTCTACCTTCCTCCCTCTCTAAAAAAAAAAAAAATTTAATTGGGTAATCGCTCTCCCGTATTCTTTTCCCTTTCTGGCTGGCCAAAATGAAAATGTCTTTCAAGATAATCTTGGAAAGCACGTGTTAAAGATGCAGTGCCACGTGACTGAAAGAGGAATACTCACATTGGAATATACCATGAATGAGAAAGAAACTTTATCTTGTTAAGCCACTGACATTTCAGGGAGTTGATCTATTATTATAGCAATTAGCATTAGCTTACTAATACAAAGAGACATAAGCAAGTTTGTGAATGTATACTCCAGGATCCAAATCAGAACTCACTGAGGACACAAATATTTTTTAGCACTCATTATATATGCCAGGCTCTGTGCGAGGAACACTCAGAGGAAAAAAAAAAAGTTATGAGAGACAATGCTATCCATAGTAGCTTGGACTGTAAACAATAGGGAGCCACTTAAGGTTTCAAAGCTGAGAAGTGATGAGATCTAGCCTTAGCTTTAGAAAGATTAGCAAGTGGGAAGGCATTGTGAAAGATTGTCTGGCAAGGTAATAGACTAGTGACTGGTAGCAGAGAGTACAGAGGTAAGGCGATTTAGAACAGGCAAGAGATGAGAAGTAATGTTGAATAAAGGTAGTAACAGCTAAAATGGACAATCAAGAGATAAGATTAAAATAGAGAGAAGGGTTTCTGGTTTAGGTAAAGTATACTCCGGCCTGTGGATTTCTACCTTAACTCACTATATATACTAAAAATGGTTAAAAATTGTAAGTTTTTATTATATACAATTTAGCACAATAACGAGAAAAAAACTAAGGAAAACTGGAGGGAAAACTGGATGAGAATATGTATAATCCATTTATACATATTGAAATTTAAGCCTAGAGTGATGAAAAACTCCCAAAGCTAGTTATCATCCCTCCATTCAGTTCCAAAAAAAAATTGGCAGGCTTAAGGCATTCAGAGAGCAATCAGCTTTTGACTTCTAACCACAGCCCCACCACTTGGCACTTACTTGTCAGCTGCATGGCAGATTGTGCCACAAGTGTCAGCCATGTCATCCACTAGAATGGCCACCCGATCCTTCACATCTCCTACCAGCACCATGCGGTCCACTTCATTGGCCTTCTTCCGTTCTTTATGAATCAAGGCAAAGTCAACATTCAACCGGTCTGCAATGGAGGTAACTCTGCAAAACAGGGTTTCTGCAGTTAAAACCTGGGTGTGTGTGGCTTGTAAGACCAAAAGAAATGGACTAGCCCTGGCCAGACAACTCAGATGGTTACAGCATCACCCCAGTATGTTAATATTGAGGGTTCAATCCCCAGTTAGGGCACATAGAAGAAATCAAGCAATGAATGCACAAATAAGTGGAACAACAAATCTATGTTTTTCTTTCTCTCTAAATTCAATAAACAAAAAAAATTAAAAATTCAATAACCTGGCCAGTGTTGCTCAGTAGGTGAGCACTGACCTATGAACTAGGAGGTCACGGTTTGATTCCTGGTCAGGGCACATGCCCTGATGTGGGCTTGATCCCCAAAAGGGGTCGTATAAAAGGCAGCTGGTCAATGATTCTCATCACTGATATTTCTATCTCCTTCTCTCCCTTCTTCTCTGAAATCAATCAAAATGTATTTTAAAAAATTTTAAAAATCAATAAGTGGACTAAAGAATGGGCTTGTTTTCTGAGGGAGAATGCTCCTTGAAACCAAACAATTCCCAGGGCTGGAAGAAAGCAACTAATAATAACATCACTGCCAGAAACCAATAATTGTTTCACTAATAGAAAGTGTGGACAAGGAACCCGGAAAGCTGGTCAACCCTTGAAGCTCTGAAAGGTCAGAGCCAGCCATCCCCTATCTAATTGAGACAGTGGTAGCTGAAGCAACTTCCCCACCAAATAATCATGTAAATCCTTACTGATAAGATAATCTACCTGTTACTGGAATTGCCTGTATCAAGGCAAAGGGTGTATCCCAAACCTAAATAAAAAGGATGGCAAGGCCAAAGGAAGATGGTAAGCTTCTCACTAGAGGAAGGCTCCCGGCTGGCCCCCCAATATAGTCCAAATTAATACTTTTCTAGTCTCTCTTTTCATTTGCGTGCAGTCTCCTCCAGAACCCGAATCCTGAACTGGGAATCCTGAACCACGCAGGACGTGAAAGAGGTTCCCACACAATCACAAAATGGGTTTTATAAACTAATGCCTCCATAACCTGAGAATAGTTTATAAATGTATCAGTCAAACTTAAGTGAATTCATTTTAAGTTAGAGTAAAGTTCCAAGAAGTAGTATAATGTTAAGGGACATTCATTTGATGTATTGCCATGAACGTGTCGATGTGGTGAAAAGTGAACCTGAACCTAACCTAAACCTGGCTGGAGAGTAGCAGTACTCACCTGTTCCAGTGCCCAGCCCCTCATCACACTCCCCTCAGTGATCCACAGGTTTTCAATGTCAACTATACCTAGATATCAAGCTAGAGAGCTCTTTAATGACAACTAGAAAGAAAGTCATATGTTAATTAACCAGGCAAACTGGACATCTCAATGTATAGCCAAAGTATCTCCAAATTAAAATCCTTCAGATGCTCAAACCTCAGAGGGAAGGTAAGGGAGTGTGTGGGCAAGGGGGAGAGATCAACTAAAGGACTTGTATGCATGCATATAAGCATAACCAATGGATACAGACAAGTGGGGTGAGGGCATGAGTGGTGGAGGAAGGCAGTGGGGGAATAAGGATACATATGTAATACCTTAATCAATAAAGAAAGAAAAATAAGATCCTTTTTTTTTAATTACAAGATAATATGCCCTAGCCAGTTTGGCTCAGTGGATAGAGTGTCAGCCTGTGGACTGAAGGGTCCCAGGTTTGATTCCAGTCAAAGGCACATGCTCAAGTTATGGGCTCAATCCCTAGTAGGAGGCCTGAAGGAGATAGCCAATCAATGATTCTCTCTCATCACTGATGTCTATATCTCTCTTATTCTCCCTTCCTCTCTGAAATCAATAAATATATACTAAAAAATTAAATAAAAATTACAAGATAATATAAAACAGACTAAAAAGTGAGATGAAAGACAAATTTGATGACAAAATACCATATCATTCACTCAAACAGAAATCCATTCAGTGTAAATGACAGTGTACTGCCCTAATGGCATGTAATCCATGCTCTATTGTGCCATCCTTTTATCATGTGTGATGAGGTCTGTGCTTTTTTTTTAAATATACTAGTCCCATGGTCAGCAAACTGTGGATCTCGAGCCACATGTGGCTCTTTGGCCCCTTGAATGTGGCTCTTCCACAAAATACCATGGCCTGGGCGAGTCTATTTTAAAGAAGTGGTGTTAGAAGAAATTTAAGTTTAAAACATTTGTCTCTCAAAAGAAATGTCCATCATTGTACTGCTGATATTTGGCTCTGTTGACTAATGAGTTTGCCAACCACTGTACTAGTCCAATCAGATCATTACATTTTGTTTCCCTGGTGACGATAGTCATATATCTGAGTCTGTGCTAGATATCAAAGAACCTGTAACCATATAATAGAGAACACATTATGTTTGAACCACAAGCTAGGCAACACTTATACCTTGACCTAAAGGAACCACACCCTGTGTTCATTTACTACTACTGCGTGGGCACATAACTTCAAGACTAACTAATCTGGCCTAGTTGGCGTGGCTCGGTGGTTGAATGTTGACCTATGAGTCAGGAAATCATGGTTCTATTCCCAGTCAGGGCACATGCCCAGGTTGTAGGTTCAATCCTGTGTGGAACGTGCAAGAGGCAGCAGATCAATGGTTCTCTCTTATTATTGATATTTCTATCTCTCCCTCCCCTTTCCTCTCTGAAATCAATAAAAATATATTTTAAAAAATGACTAACCAATCTGTTTGGAATGATTACTTATCCAAGGCAAATGCATGATCAATTAGTTCAAGTATCCCAAATTGTTCATACAAAAAAGTCAATAAAGCATAAAGCATAAAGGGCTAGAAAAAGTCACTCCCTATGCCCTTGAGGGGAGAACTATGAACAAGTCATAAACACACAGGGATCTCTCCCTACTACAAAAATCTAGCCAACACTGAAGTGATAGAGACTCACTTTGAATATAATCCATCACTGTAGAAAAATTATAGCCTGGACAGTGTGGCCCAGTGGTTGAGCATTGATCTATGAATCAGGAGGTCACAGTTAGATTACCAGTCAAGGCACATGCCTGGGTTGTGGGCTATATCTCCAGTGGGGGGCATTGAGGAGGCAGCCAACTGATGATTCTCTACCATCATTGATGTCTCTCTCCCTCTCTGATATCAATAAAAACATATTTTTTAAAAAGTTACCCTTAAAAAAAAGAAAGAAAATTATAACCATTCCAAACCATGTAGCAACAAGTCATCTATTAAAGGTAGTTTTTCTATAACCCACTTTGGAAAGAAATTCCTGCTTGATTATTTATTTCAAATGGGACTATTTTCTAAGTCCCATGGCAAGATGTGAAAATAATGCACAAGTATGACAACTACTATAGAGGTATGTTTTTTAGGTTCTGTCTCTAGTATTATAGATAACTGACAATTACATAAGCCTGACAAATCCATACATCTGGTTGAATAATAACTTAAGTTCTCAGCTTATCAGTGCTGTTGAAGTTATTGAAAGAAAGATCTTGCAAAGTAACAGTCACTGAAGATTTGTGTGGCTCTTAGAGAGATCCGAATTAGCTTGTCCTAATCATCGGTGTTTTGTAGCTCTTCATTCTATTTCCACAACAAGAAAAGCATGTGTCACACTTTTGAATGCATTACTAATGAGTGACCCACTAAGGAAATCAAAAGCTCTTAGTCAGCACAATGTGAGCTGTAAAGTTCTGCAACTGGCAATTCCTGGCAGTTTGTTAAGGTCTTTGGTTTACACAAAATTACCACACTTTATTTTCCTTCCTGCTTAATACTTTAATCCAGAGGATCCAAATGGCCTAACTAATAACAGCATTTAGAAGTACAGTACATAAAAGCTTCCTAGTCCATAATCATGTGGTTTAACAGCAGGTGCCACTCATTAGAAAACCAAATTTTCTTCCCTTTCAGATAGGCATTTACCAGTGTTGCTAGCCCTGACTACAAAGTTATTAATGGGTAACAGAGCCACAATACCAGATTTAGAGCCTCTATTGCTGCCTTATCTTTCAGGTAGTGACTCAGGCCAGGAAGAGGAATAAAACTATACCCAGCTATCAGTACATCCATTCTGAAGTACTTAAAAACTGCCAATTGGATAGAAAAACATCACTTTCTGACAACTGTCTGAAAGATTTTCCCAATACACTGAAAATAATGTGAATTTTGACCATACCTCTTAGCTCCCCCCGCATCAGGTGAGACAATAGTGCAGTTCCTCCACTCAGATATATTTTCCCTTATCCACTTCAAGACAGCTGGTTCTGCATACAAATTGTCCACAGGAATATCAAAAAAGCCCTGCAGGAAGGAGCTGGGTTAGTTTTGCTTCATTTTCCTTCTCTTCCATTTATGTCTTTATTTAATTTGAATAAATTTGGTATGTAACATTGTGTGAGTCTAAGGTGTACCCTTCTCTTTTATTTATAAACAACAGAGAATAGTGACTTGAGCAAAGAACACCTTACTGAAACATTCAGACTGATTAGAAGGTATACCCAATGTGGGAGACTGCAAAAAACAGCCCCTTTGAATCCAGGCTGTGCAAGAGAATCCAGCCATAATAGGCAAAGTCAACCCTTAGCTAATCCACAACTGATCATAGGCAGGAATGAGCTGTTGAGAAAAATGGCCAAGTTCAGCTGGGATCACAACTATCCAGACACTGTGCATACTCATGAGATGATAAAATTTTATACTGCTTAATCTAAGGAGCAAAAGCTAACTGGTAGCTGTGACCAGCTTGGCTTAGTGGATAGAGTGTTGGCCTGCAGACTGAAAGGTCCCAGGTTCGATTCTGGTCAAGGGCATGTACCTTGGTTGCGGGCACATCCTCAGTAGGAGGTGTGCAAGAGGCAGCTGATCAATACTTCTTCTCTCTCATTGATGTTTATAGCTCTTTATCCCTCTCCCTTCCTCTCTGTAAAAAAATCAATAAAAAATATATTTTTAAAAAAAGCTAACTGGTAAACCATTTAGAGATGCTATCCTATATAATAAATAAAGCATAATATGCAAACCAACCGAACAGTGGAATGACCTGTCGCTATGACGCACACTGACCACCAGGGGGCAGACATTCAATGCAAGAGCTGCCCCCTGATGGTCAGTGTGCTCCCACAGGAATACCGCCACTCAGCCAGAAGCCAGACTCACTACTGGTGAGTGCAGCACCAATGGTGGGATCCTCTCCCACCTCCACTGAAGGTAGGTGGTAAGGAGCAAGGGATCCAGGACTTTGAGAACCCTGGACTGCGAGAGGGATGTCTGACTGCAAATGGACATTCCCCAAGGGCTCCGGGACTGGGAGAGGGTGAATGCTGGGCTGAGGGAAGCCCCCATCAGTGCACAAATCTTGTGCACTGGGTCTCTAGTAGTATATACACTTGGTAGATGATATTTATAATAAACTAGAGTCCCGGTGCATGGAATAGTACACTGGTGGGGTCCCTCGGCCTGGGCTGCACCCTCTTGCAATCCGGGACCCCTTGGGGAATGACAGACTGTCAGTTTTAGCCCAATCCCCACAGGCCAGGTTGAGAGACCGACCCCACTGTGGCATGAATCTGTGCACTGGGCTGGTTTTGGCCTGATCCCCACAGGCCAGGCTGAGGGACCCCACTGGTGTACGGGCCTCTAGTATGCATATAAGATCTTTGGTTAATCTCTTCACACCCTCCCCACTACCCTCTGAGATTCATCAGTCTGTTCCACATTTCTATGCCTGTGCATTGAGTGTCTGCCTCTGGTGGTCATTGCACATCATAGCTACCGGTCGAAGGGTTGGACAGACGTTTAGGCTTTTATATACATATATAGTCACAGAGAGTAACTAGAAGCCAGATCTGTGTTCTAATATTAATTGCTACAGATTACTTGTTTCTCAACTAATTTGTCCCTCTTCTATAAAATGGGTATAATCACCTGTTCTATGTACCTCACTGGATTGCCATAAGCCTCTAATTACAATCATTTTAAAGTCTCTTTAAAAAGTATAAAAAGTATAGACATAAGGTAGTATTCTGCTCCTCTTATTCTGGATTTATGCTAGGAAGTAGGTTCCAATATCTGTGGTTCTAAATGTATTCAAAAATTTTTAATTTTTTTATTGATTTTAGAGAGAGAGGAAGGGAGAAATATCAATAAGAGAAACATCAATTGGTTGCCTCCTACACGCCTCCTGGATCAAGCCAACAACCTGAGCATATGGCTCTGACTGGGAATCAAACCAGTGTCCTTTTGGTGAAAGGGATGATGCTCAACTAACTGAGCCACACCGGCCAGGGTTCTATGGCTCTAACTTTAATGATGAAGCCCTGACCAGATGGCTCATTTGGTTAGAACATTGTCCCAATACACCAAGGTTGTGGGTTCAATCCCCAGTCAGGGCACATATAAGAATCGACCAACAAATACAAAAATAAGTAGAACAACAAATCGATGTTTCTCTCTCTCTAAAATCAATAAATAAAAAATAAATTTAATGATGACAGTAACAACATCCATTTATTTGGTTCCTGTCAGGAACCAGGCATTATCTTATAAATTTATTTAATATGTTACTTAATACTCACAATAACAAAGCAGTGTATATTTAGATAAATTAAATAACCTGCCCAATGTTACAAAGCTCATAGGTGTTAGAGCCAGTATTTCCATCTAGGTCTTATCCCTAAACCTATATTCTTCCGAAAATACATGACTGCCTCCCTTTTCAACCACCCCAAATGATTAAATCTATGAACTAAGGTCAATGTGAGGATGCCTAACATGTTGTCAATATCTAGCTTATTTGAGCTGTACTTGGGCAGCATTATGCTTCTCTGCAGTCTTCATCATTATCAGTCTTCTTCTCCCCTTCTAACCTCTAAGGTAATATTTAGCTTCTTTTGATACCTGAATTTGAGAAGCATGAAGGTCCATAGTAATAATATGATCTGCACCTGCTACGGAAAGCATATTCGCAACAAGCTTGGCTGAGATCGGAGCCCGGCTCTAAATGGAGGGGACAAAAGAAAAAAATAAGAGTCATTTGCCCAAGAAGCATGTACTCATTGTGTACCTACTATGTTTAAGGCACTGTACTACCAGGAAATTTAAAGAAAGTGACATGGTTACTGACTTTTGAGTACATCACAATCTAGCACAATTAAATAGAACATCACTTTGCTAACTCAGGATACATATTAAATGAAAGAAAATGCTTTCCTACCTTACATTTTCTTAACTTAATATACAGATTTTCAGCCTTTCTAATGCTTAATTTATATTAGACAACCTTTTCCAAAATATTTTTATTAATATCACTTAACACATATATATCCAAATCTGTATAACATCCAATATATAATTCTATAGTTTATTTTGTAAATTATACCATTCCCTTACTGATCTGAAGGTCAACCTTCTAGCAATCTCAAACCCTTAAATAATAGGCAAACACACCTGCTGCACTATAAAATGGCCAAGACCATGCCCTTTATTCTGTATTCTGCAGGAGCACTATACTTTATTGGAATAAAAACACCTGGACTATTTTTATTTTCCAGTTTCTCCGCCATTTTTTAAAAATTTATTTTCAGCTGAAACCAGTTTGGCTCAGTGAATAGAGCATCAGCCTGCGGACTGAAAGGTCCCAGGTTCGATTCTGGTCAAAGGCATATATCCTGGTTGTGGGCACATCCCCAGTAGGGGCGGGCAGGAGGCAGCTGATCGATGTCTCTCTCATCGATGTTTTTAACTCTCTATCCCTCTCCCTTCTTCTCTGTAAAAAAAATCAATAAAATTTATTTTTTAAAAAATTTATTTTTATTGTTAAGAATATTACAGATATCCCCATTCCCTCCCATTTATCCCCCTCTGCCCAGTTCCCACCCCACACCAAATCTTCATTGAACTATTGTCTGTGTCCATGGGCTATGCATGTATGCATATAAGTTCTTTGGTTAATCTCTCCACCTTCCCTCCATTCCCTCTGAGGTCTGTCAGTGTGTTCCATGCTTTTATGTCTTTGGACCTATTTGTTCATCAGTTTATTTTGTTCATTAGATTCCTCATATAAGTGAGATGATGTGATACTTGTCTCTCTCTGAGTGGCTTATTTCACTTAGTATAATAATCTCCAGGTGCATCCATGCTGTTTCAAAAGGTAAAAGATTTCTTTTTATAGATGCATATGTATCAATTTTTTTTACCCACTTATCTACTGATGGGCACTTGGGCTGTTTCCAGATCTTAGCTATTGTAAGTAATGCTGCTATGATTATAGGGGTGCATATCTGGCCTTCTCCAGTGCACTGTATATAAATTTTGGGCATTGATTACAATGAACAAAATAGACCTGCAAAGTTTTATGTATATACCTTGTTCTTTAATATACCAGATAAATAAGGCTAGGTATGTATGTGTGTGCGTGTAATGAGACCAAGTATTCATGTAACCGACTTCAAGTTTTACGAAAAGGTCACAACTATAACCTTACGAGGGTCCCAGAGTACTACAACAGTGTAAAAATTATTCTAGCTGAGACCGGTTTTGCTCAGTGGAGAGAGCGTCGGCCTGCAGACTGAAAGGTCCCAAGTTCGATTCCGGTCAGGGGCATGTATCTTGGTTGTGGGCACATCTCCAGTGTGGGGCGTGCAGGAGGCGGCTGATCGATGTCTCTCTCTCATCGATGTTTCTGACTTTCTATCCCTCTCCCTTCCTCTCTGTAAAAAAATCAATAAAATATATATTTAAAAAAAATTATTCTACTCCATGGGAACTGGTGCTTAGTCTTACTGACATAATTAAATAATAGCAGTGAGCTAACTGAAAGTTACAAATGATGACTAGAACAAAATATAGTCTACAAATGTGTTGCTTTGCACAAACCAATCACCAGTCAATTGTTTTAAAGATCCGGTAATGCCTAAGAAAATGTGATTCGAAAAATCCCCTCTAAATAGGGATATAATGATCAACATAATTTGATGAACAAGAATAGATCCAGAGACAAATGGCAGGAGAGAGGGGGTTAGAGAGCAACCAAAGGACTTGTATGTATGCTATTAGCATAACCAATGGACACAGACACTGGGGCAGTGGGGACTTGCCCAGGGTGGGAATGGCTGCGGAGCGGGGGGAGAGGGGGTGGTCAAGCGGGGAAAAAGGAGACATATGTAAAACTTTAGAGAATAAAAAAATATATTTATGATGGGCAACACACTTTGGGCCCCCTCCCTGCTGCTCCTTGCTGCAGAGAGTCCATCTATTTCTCAATAAACTTTGTTTCTGCTTTAAAAATATTAAAAATAAATAACAAGATATATATATATCTGATGATTAAGGAATATTTTTTTGACTTTGGACAAGTGCTCATGATTTCCCTGTTTAAAAACATTTTTTTAAAATTTAAAGTCTTTATTGTTTAAGGTCTTACATAATCTCCTTTATAAACATCCTATATAATAATGAGGTAATATGCAAACTGACCATCACTCCAACACAAGATGGCTGCCTCCATGTGGTCAAAGATGGGTGCCTCCATGTGGACACAAGATGGCCAGCAGGGGAGGGCAGTTGTGGGTGCTCAGACCAGGAGGGGAGTGCAGATGGGAGTGACCAGGCCTGCATGGAAGTTAGTTGGGGGGGACCAGGCCTGCAGGGGAGGACAGTTGGGGTTGACCAGGCCAGCAGGGGAGGGCAGTTAGGAGCAATTGGTCTGGCAGGGGAGGGAAGTTAGGGATGACAAGGCTGTCAGGGGAATGGTTAGGGGGTGATCAGGCTGGCAGGCAGAAGTGGTTAGAGGCAATCAGGCAGGCAGGCAGGCGAGTGGTTGGGAGCCAGCAGTCCTGGATTATGAGAGGAATGTCTACTGTCTGTTTAAGCCCAATCCCACCAGACATCTCTCGAGGGGTCCCAGATTGGAGAGGGTGCAGGCTGAGCTGAGGGACACACACACACACACACACACCTCTTCACACACACACCTCTTGTGCACGAATTTTGTGCATCGGGCCTCTAGTTTTTTTAATAAAGGAGATTCTATCCTACCTTATCCTTCTTATCCTGCCGGGCATAAGGGAAGCATGGGATGACTGCAGTAACCCGGCTGGCTGAAGCAATCTTACAGGCATTAATCATGATCAAAAGCTCCATTAGATTGTCATTAATTTCACCACAGCCACTCTGAACGATGTAGACATCCTCTCCACGGACACTTTCACCTATTTCAACACTATAAACAGGAAAGGACAACAAAAACAATAGATTTTAAAGTACTATACTTCTACAGACAGTAAGGTCTAAAAACCATAGCTTTTTACTGGTGTGCTATGAAAGGTTTACAACTGCATGTGAACAGTTATTGCCTTGGACTTCTGGAGGGCCCTTGTTGCAGAAGCAGTTTATTGCCTCAGTTTACTCCAGTGCACTATAGAAATATTACCTATTTTTTATATGGAAAATGGCATGGAAAAATATTGGTTAAAGTACTCACAAGTAATTGAACCAAACCATAATTTCAGTAGGCAGCCTGTATCTTATTTCAGGTACAAGATGTAAATGCAAATTTTATATACTAGTGGCATCTATGACTATCACAATCCATATATAACAAAAGTAGAATGGCCATATAAGGAATGAATTACTTCTGTTCTATAAAGATGCCTTCTACAGAAGACAGTATCATATCTACCATATTAGCCAGTTCACTCAACAAATATTAAATGTTCCATTGTCAGTCACTGTGCTAGATGCCAGGGACACATTGAGAAAAAAACACATTTGGTCTTTACTCTCATTCTATGCTAACTATACTCTGGTCCAACTAGTAAGTCTTATTTTAAAATTTTCCACAGGAAACACTGGCTGCTGTGGCTCCGTTGGTTGGGCATCATCCCATGTACCGAAAGGTTGCTGGTTTGATTCCTGGTCGCGGCACATGCCCAGGTTGCAGGCTCGATCCCCAGTTGGGGACATGCAGAAGGCAGCCCATCGATGTTCCTCTTTCACATAGATGTTTCTCTATCTCTCTCTCTCTCACTTTTCCTCTCTAAAATCAATAAAACATATTTTTAAAATGACAATTCCACAGGAAGTTACTATAATTGTGGGGTTATCATTTACCATAAAATGAAAATTTTAAAGTCTACTAGTATACTTGAATTATTAACAATAACTTAGAATTAAAAAATAAGCTCAGGTCAGCCTGTGGAATGAAGGATTCTGGGTTCGATTCCGGTCAAGGGCATACACCTCAGTTGCAAGCTCAATCCCTGGCCTTGGTCAGAGCACATGGGGGAGGCAACCAATCGATGTGTTTCTCTCACATTGATGTTTCTCTATCTGTCTCTTGCCCCGTCCCTGCCACTCTCTCTAAAAATCAATGGAAAAATATCCTTGGGTGAAGATTAACAGAAACAAACAAAACAAACAAACAAAAATAAGCTCAGTAATAGCAACTCAAAACACCATTTCCCCTATTTATTCTTTGTTTGGGGGCATTTGTGGGTGCATATTTTTTGTATGTGTGTATAGTATGTGTAAACAAGCATGAATCAGAATGGTTGGTAACATCAAGAGAAAAACTTCAATAGGCGAATTCCATTGCCAGAAGGAACTTATACAGGTGTAATTATTATTTAATATTTACTTCTTTCCAATCCAAATAACAATGAAAAGAAGCTCACTTTTAAAAAGAATGGGATTAATCTATATAGTAAAGCCAGAAAAATAAAAGCAAATGCCAAAAAAATCAAAACATGATTAGAAAGAAATTAGAACAGGGATGTTGAAATTCCTGGAAATAAACACTCTTTAAGCACTAAATTCACTAATTATTTTAGTCTCCTCCCACAACCACAACAAAATTACAACTAAACTACAAAACAATGATCATGGAGAACCTCTTGAAGTCTAGCTAAATAGAAGTCTTATAACTAAGGATATATAAAAGAAGCTACAAGATTGATAGAATAGGCGAAGACAAGACACTGAATGGATTGGAGGAGCAGGGTGGAGTCCCAGCCCCACACAAGCCTCCCCAAGAAAAGTGCTGGGAAGAAAAGTCCCCACAATTTCTGGTTATGAAAACCAGCAAGGATTGTGGCTGAGAAGATTTGTCCAAGTGAGACTGAGGGCTGATGGAGTCCCAGGGGGTCCTCTTACAGGGCCTGCACATTAATTTTACTTGCTGATGGACTTCGAGCTTCAGCACTGGGGCAGCAGCTAGAAAAGCACCAGGGAACTACCTGGCTTCAAGACGAAGGCTTGGAAGGGAAGCTTTCTCCTGGACAAAAGTGCTGTAAGAAGCCATTGTTCTTTCCCTGAGCCTTCACCCAGCCAGCCTGCAGGCATAGGTAGGTGCCAAGTTTGAGTTTCTTTTTTTTTTTATTGTGTTACATGTATACATATCTTCCCATTGCCCCCCCCCCTCACCCAGGCATACCCAGTGTCTTGTGTTCACTGGTTATGCTTACATGCATGCATACAAGTTCTTTGGTTGATCTATCTACCCCACCTCTCCTTAACCTTCCTGCTATAATTTGACAGTCTGATACTTTACTGCCTCTGTATCTATCATTTTGTTCATCAGTTTATAATTTTCCTTATTATCCACAAATGAGTGAGATCATGTGGTGTGTATCCTTCATTGACTGACTTATTTCATTTAGCATAAGGCTCTCCAGTTCCATCCAGGTTGCTGTAAATGGTAAGAATTCCTTCTTTTTATGGCAGCATAGAATTCCATTGTGTAGATGTACCATAGTTTTCTGATCCACTCATCTGCTGATGGGCACCTAGGCTGTTTTAACATAGGGGTGCATAAATCCTTTCTGATTGGTGTTTCTAATTTCTTAGGATATATTGCTAAGAGTGGGATTGCTGGGTCAAATGGGAGTTCCATTTTAGTTTTTTGAGGAAACTCCACACTGTTCTCCACAGTGGCTCCACCAGTCTGCATTCCCACCAGCAGTACACAAGGGTTCCTTTTTCTCCGCATCCTCGCCAACACTTGTCGTTTGTTGACTTGTTGATGATTGCGCCATTCTGACAGGTGTGAGATGATATGGCATTGTCGTTTTGATTTGCATCTCTTGGATAATTAGTGACTTTGAACATGTTTTCATGTGTCTCTTGGCCTTCTGTCTTCTTTCGAAAAGGTTCTATTTAGGTCTGTTGCCAATTTTTTTATTGGATCATTTATCTTCCTTTTATTAAGTTGTATAAGTTGGCTGTAGATGCAAGTTTGAGTTTCCATCAACCAGCTAACAAGGTTAGCTCTGCCCTATGATCCCCTAAGATCTGTTCCACCCAATTTGCAGGCCCACCCAAGCCACTTCTAAGGCCTTTTCATCAATGACACATCCAAAGGGCAGACTTAGCAGACACAAGAATGCCCCACTAATGTGAGTCCTGCCCCATAGGGTCAGCCACCAAACAGCACCTACACTATAATTACGGCCATTCCTCACAGCCAATCACCTGATGGTCAATCCCTCCCACTGACTTGCCAAAAGCAATCAAAGCTCAAGTACAACAGCAGGGTACACACAACCCACACAAGGGACACACTTGGAACACCCACTAGGCCTCACAGGACATCCTATATAATAAAAGCCTAATATGCAAATCGAATGAATGGCAGAACAACCAGTCGTTATGACATACACTGACCACCAGGCGGCAGGAGCTCAATGCAGGAACTGCCCCCAGCTCATAGACCTCAGGCAAGCCAAGGCGGGTGCCAGAGAGAGGCAACTGGCAGTAGTGGCAGGGGGCAGGGACAACAAGTAGGTGGGGGCCTCCTTGATCAGCCCTGATTGCCGACCAGGCCTAGGGACCTTACCTCTGCATAAATTTTGTGCACCAGGCCTCTAGTCTATTATATTCGGCCAATCTACCAATACCAGAGGACATGGCACCTCTACCTAACACATAGAAACAAATACTGGGAGACAAAGCAACATGTCCCCAAAATGAAAGAATGAAACAAAACACCAGAAAAAAAACTAAACAAAATGGAGACAAGCAATCTACCAGATGTAGAGTCCAAAACACAGGTTATAAGAATGTGCAATAAACTTAAGGGAAGAATAGATGATCTCAGTGAGAACGTCAACAAACAGATAGGAAACATAAAAATGAGATAGAGGCCCTGGCTGAGTAGCTCAGTTGGTTACAGCATCATCCCGATACTCAAAGACTGTGGGTTCAATCCCTGGTCAGAGCACATATAAGAATCAATTAATGAATGCATAAATAAATGGAATACAAATCCATGTTTCTCTCTCTCAAAATAAGTAAATAATTTTTTTAAATGGACATAGAAAACAAATGAAGAATATAATAACTGAAATTAAGAATATATTGTTAGTGGGAATAAACAGTAGATTTGATGATGCAGAGGATCAAATCAGCAATTTGGAAGACCAGGTAGCAGAAAACAATCAGAACAGAAAAAAAAAAAATCCCCCAAAATGAGAACAGTTTTAAGGAGCCTCGGGACATCAAGCATACTAATATTCACATCATAAGAAAAGAGAGGGTGCAAGGAATTGAAAACCTATTTGAAGAAATAATGGAAAACTCCCCTAACCTGGCAAAGGACATATATAAGTGTAGAAAGTGCAGAGAACCAAACCAGATGAACCTAAAGAGACCCACATACCAAGACACATCATAATTAAAATGACAAATGTTAAAGAGAGAATCTTTTTCTTATTTTTAGACAGAGAGGAAGTGGAAGAGAGAGAGAAATATTGATTTGTACTCTACTTATTTGTACATTCACTGTTTGCTTCTTGTATGCGCTAAAACTGAAAATTAAACCTGCAACCCTGGTATATTGAGAAGATACTCTAACCAACAGAGCAACCTGGCCAGGGCCAAAGAAAGAATCTTTAAAGCAGCAAGAGAAAAGCAGTTAGTTACCAACAAGGGAACTGCCATAAGACTGTCAGCTGATTTGTCAAGAGAAACTTTGCAAGTCAGAAGGGATTGACACAAAATATTCAAAATAATGAAAAGCCAGAACCTACAACCAAGATTCCTCTACCCAGCAAAGTTAGAATCATTTAGATGGAAGGACAGATAAAGAATTTCCAGACAAGAAAAAGCTAAAGGAGATAAGCACCTAACCAGTATTATAAGAATTGTTAAAAGGATTTCTTTATAAGGAAGAATAAAATGATAAAAAGTATGAATAATAGTCCTGGCCAGTTTTCTCAGTGGTTAGAGCATCATCCCCTAGACCAGTGGTTCTCAACCTTCCTAATGCCACGTCCCTTTAATGCAGTGTTGTGATGACCCCCCAACCATAAAATTATTTTCGTGCACGGGGCTAGCGGGTGTCCCTCAGCCCACCTGCACCCTCTCCAATCTTGGTTGCATCAACGTCAAGTAGCAATGAAAATAATTTTATGGTTGGGGGTCACCACAACATGAGGAACTGCATTAAAGGGACGTGGCATTAGGAAGGTTGAGAACCACTGCCCTAGACCAAAGGGTTGTGAGTTCAATTCCTGGTCAAGGGCATGTACCTCTGTTGCAGGCTCAATCCCTGGCCCAAGGTGGGTGCAAATGGGAGGCAACCAATCAATGTGTTTCTCTCACATGGATATTTCTCTCTCTCTTCCCGCCTCCCACCTCCCCTCCACTCTAAAAAAAATCAATGGAAAAAATATCCTTGGGTGAGGATTTAAAAAACATGAATACTAAAATGGCAATAACTACATACTTATCAATGATCACTTCAAACATAAATGGTTTAAATATTCTAATCAAAAGGCATAGGATATCTGAATGTATAAGAAAACAAAACTCATACATATATTGCCTACAAGAAAACCACTTCAGATTGAAAGACACACAGCCTGAAAGTAAAGGGATGGGAAAAGATATTTCATATATATGGTAACAAATAAAGGAAAAGCAGGAGTAGCAGTACTTGTATCACACAAAATCGACTTTAAAACAAAGACGAAAACAAGAGACAAAGAAGGACCCTATAATTCCACTTCTGGGTATTTATCCAAAGAAATCCAAAACACTAATCTGAAAAGATATGCATTTCTATGCTTGTTGCACATTATTTACAATAGTCAAGATATGGAAACAACTAAGTGTCCATTGATAGACAAATGGATAAAGAAGTGGTACAACCTTAAACTAATACAAAATAATACTGAATGTAAACTGTAATTGAACAATAAAATGGCCAAAACTGGTTTGGCTCAGTAGATAGAGTGTCGGCCTGCGGACTGAAAGATCCCAGGTTCGATTCCAGTCAAGGGCATGTATCCTGGTTGTGGGCACATCCCCAGTACGGGGTGTGCAGGAACAGGCTGATCTATGTGTCTCTCTCTCATTGATGTTTCTAACTCTCTATCCCTCTCCCTTCCTCTCTGTAAAAAAATAAATAAAATAAATAAAATAAAATAAAATGTAAAAATATAAATCTTAAAGTAAAAAAAAGTGGTACATATATGCAATAGAATATTATTCAGCTATAAAAAAGAAACAATCTTGCCATTTGTGGCAACATGGATGGACCTAGAGGGCATTATCCTAAGGGAAATAAGTCTGAGAATGACAAATACCATATGATTTCACTTATATGCAGAATCTAAAGAACAATATAAAGGAGCAAACAAAAATATAGATACAGAGAACATTTTCCTGGCTACCAAATGGGAGTAGGGTTGGGGGGGATGGGTGAAAAGAGGGAAGAGATTAAGATGTGCAAATTGCCAGGTACCAATTGATATTTCTCTCCTCTCCTCTTCTCTTCTCTTCTCTTCTCTTTTCTCTCTCTCCCTCCCTCCTTCCCTCCCTCCCTCCCTACTTCCCTCCCTCCCTCTCTCTCTCTCCCTTCCTCCCTCTGTCTCTCCCTCCCTCCCTCCTTCTCTCCCTAAAATCAAATTTTTAAAAAAGAAACTAGAAAATGAGCAATATAAACCCAAAGTAAAAAAAAAGGAAGAAAAAAAACACATAAGAACATAAATCAATAAATTCAAAACAGTAAAACAAAACAGAGATAAAACAATGAAACAAAAAGTTGTTTTTTGGGGGAAGAAAAATCAATAAAATTGATAAACCTCTAAGAAAACTAACCTAAAACAGCTTCATTGAAGAATTTTACCAAACAGTTAAAGAATTAGCAAAATCTTTTTGAGAAAACAGACAAGGAAATTACTTTCCAATTCATTTTATGTGGCCAGTATTATCCAGCTACCAAATCAGAGAATCTATACTAATAAAAGGGTAATATGCTAATTAGACTGGGAGACCTTCCAGACAAAGCCATGGGTGGCGGGGCCAAGGCAGAGGTGGTTAGGGGCAATCAGGCTGGCAGGGTGGGGAGTTGGGGGCGAGCAGGCTGATGGGGGGCAGTTGGAGATGAGCACGCCCCACAGGAGGGGGCAGTTAGAGGTGATTAGGCCTGAAGGGAGGGACAGTTGGGGGCAATCAGGCCAGTAGGTAGAGTGGTTAGGGGTGATCAGGCAGGCAGGTGAGTGGTTAGGAGCCAGTGGTCCTGGATTGCGAGAGAGATTGGGCCTAAACTGGCAGTTGGACATTCCCCAAGGGGTCCCAGATTGGAGAGGATGCAGGCGGGCTGAGGGACACCCCCTAGCCCCGTGCCACTAGACACTCTCTCTCTCTCTCTCTCCCTTCCCCCCCCTCTCTCTCTCTCTCTATATATATATATATGTGTGTGTGTGTGTGTGTGTGTGTGTGTGTGTATATATTGCTAATATGCTAAGTGTCTGACCATCTGTCCAGTTGCTATGGTGTGCACTGACCACCAGGGGGAAGATGCTCAACGCAGGAGCTGCTGAGCTGCAGTGACTTGGCAGTGGCAGTTCTCGGGTGATGCACCCTGAAACCAGAGAGGAGGAAGCCTGGTTCCTTGAGGGGCCGGGCGATTCCATCTTCAACCATGGATTATGTTGTTGCTGGGGCACTGTTGGCCCCAAATCTGGCTTACTGTACATTTGTGTTTCATATCCTGTATGATAGCAACTTTGCAGAGTGCCCTCTCACAATCCAGGTCCCTTTGGGGATGTCAGAGAGCCAGTTTTGGCCTAATCCCTGCAGGCCAAGCCAAGGGACCCCACCTGCTGAAGGGACTCTGTTCACTCCACAGACACTGGGGAGGGACCTCAGGAGGTTGATTCCAGGGTGTGTCTGGTCCATCTCACTCAGTCCCACCCTGCCAGCCACCTTCTAATTAATTTCCTTTCAATGTGCATGAATCCATGCACCGGGTCACTAGTTGCAGTATAAAAAGGATAAAGACAGAGGAGGAGAAGAAAGGTAGGTATGGCTACAACATGGCAACAGGAAGAATCCTTAATATAGATGGTTTTGTATCTTGGTTGCATCAACGTCAATATCCTGATTGTTGCATCATACTACAGTTTTGCAAGAAAACTGTAGTTTCGAAAAACTATGCTTCAGAACTTTGGTTTTGATAGCTACAGAATTTTATGGTGGGATCCTGCAATGAATTACCCAAAACTGAGTAATGGTTATACCAAGTCTCTCTGTATTACTTTTTATGACTGTGTGTGAATTTACAATTCACATTCTTCCTACTACCTGGAATGCTCTTCTACAACTAGCTCATTCATTTCTCAGGTTCCCAATCAAAATATCTTCCCTTAGCCCTGGGTGGTGTAAATAAGTGGTTAAAGTGTCAGCCTGTGCACTGAAGATCTCAGGTTCAATTCCAGGTCAAGGGCACAAATTGGTTGCAGGTTCGATCTCCTGGCCCTCGTCCCGACACATTCGGGCGGCAACCAATCAATGTGTCTCTCTCACATATATGTTTCTCTCTCTCTTCCCCTTCCTCTCTTCCACTCTCTCTAAAAATAAATGAAAAAAATATCCTTGGATGAGGATTAACAAAACATATACACATAGTTATATCTTCGCTCTGCCCTAGCTGGGTAGCTCAATTGCTTAGAGCATTGTCCATGCCAAGGTTGTGAGTTTGATCCCCGGTCAGGACACATACAAGAAGCATAAATTAAGTGAAACAACAAATCCATGTCTCTCCCTAAAATCAATAAATTAGCATTTAAGAAAAAAATACCAACCAATTATACTGTATGGACTTTATTTGCATACTAATTGAGCAAACTAAAAACAAACCCCACATTTAAAAGACAGTAATTTGAACACTGGTTAGTTATTTGATACTAAGAGATAACTATTATTTTTAGACAATAAAATGTGGCTACTGAAATATATAATATAGGTGATATAATATCTAGGTTTGCTTCAAAATAACTCAATTGTGGGGGTGTGTATAGAAGGGAAATAATAGATGAAAGAACATTAGTCCCCAAATTGCCAACTACTGAACTGGGTGATGGGTACATGGAAGATAGGTAGGGTGGGTAGGATCATTATACTATTCTCTCTACTTCTGTATGTTTGGAATGTTCCATAATCAAGTTCAATAAATAAAGTGACACAGTTATTTTCTCATCACCCTGGTTATTCCCTTCAGAACACTTATGACAATTTCTTAACATCCTATTTTTTATGCAATTCTTTATTTTCTGTCTCCTCCACCTAAATGCATGCTCTATGAAGGGAGGAACCTGATCTGTATATCCAGCCAGCTAGTGACAAAAAAATGAATGAATGAATGAATGAATGTCCCCTTGGGATTAGACTGACTCTTAGATCCACTCACTTTAGACAGAATATGAACCTTCTGTAGGCTTGCTTATCATGAAAATTCATAAGACTGTTATCATCCCTCATATTTCATACTACATGCAAGTGTGCCCAATATGTTTCTTCATTTGACAAATTTGCTCATACCACTTTACAGATATTCAGTTGATATTTAATTTTGTTAGAACTATAATCTAATGGGCCCAACAGTTTGTGGTAGCTACAGAGAATTTTATAGTGGGATCCTGCAATAGTGATACTAAGCAACATAATGAATATAATAGCAATTTTGTGGACCCACCTGAGATGACATCTACTAACCACCAATATCAGCCTAAAGAATTACAACTGTCAGCAGTCTCAATTATGCCAAATGTCAAAATTTATTTCTGAGGACATTCTTCAAAATTCAAATTGATGGGCAGGAGGGAGCCAGGCAGGGCTTTCTAGAAGAGCAACCTGCATGTTTCCCAAAGTGTAAGTCCTAGAGTGGCACTGTCCAAAATGGCTGTCACTGACATCATGTGGTTATTGAACACATGAAATGTTATTAGTGTGACTGAGGAACTAAATTGAGATGTGCTATAAGTATAAAATATTCCCCTTACTCTGAAGATATTATATACAAAAAAATATCAAATTTTATATTGACTACATGTTAAAATTTTAATATTTTGGATATATTGGAATAAAATAAAAATTTTTAAATAAAACATTTTAATTAAAAATTTTAAGAACTAAAATAAGAATAAATAACATCTACTGGAGGTGAGCATGTTTGGCAAGGTGCTCATTGTGAGAGGCTTAAATAAGAGGCAGCAGTAGTGTAGAGGGACTTCTCCAATCTCCTTTACTAACATAATACTCCATGCCCTTTGAGAAGTCCCAGGCTAAAAAAGTCCCTTCTAGGTTTTATGGTGCACAACTCTAGGGTCCTGACCAAGTTCCTCAAGTATTTGAGCAAATTCAAAACTCAAGAACGTTTTAATCCCACCCAGTCATCCCCATACAACTTCTTTGACCAAAATCTCCATTTCCGTGGGGGAGAACAAGTCAGGCACATTGATTTCACATAACAAGTCAACTGTGTCCTTGACATCTGGGATTGGAAGCCTATGGCCTTTGTTTCAGTCAAGTACACACACATCTAAGCTCTAGACCAGTGGTTCTCAACCTTCCTAATGCCACGTCCCTTTAATGCAGTTCCTCATGTTGTGGTGACCCCCAACCATAAAATTATTTTCGTTGCTACAGTAGGAAGGTTGAGAACCACTGCTCTAGACAGTCACTTGCCAGAGCTAGGAACACCAGTTTGACAATTGATCCAAAATAATAAATACGCATCAAGGATTGTATAATAATCTATTCTAAAGCTTTCTTATTACCAAGACCAGGAAACAACATGCTTCAACTATCAGAGTCAATATAAAAATACCCACCACACTGCTTACATTTTCCATTATGCTACTCAGTGTCATTATTTAAGTATTTCACCCATAAAATTCTTGGACATTTTTGCCTAGAAGTATCTAAAGAGTTTTATGAAAATAAAAATTACATAATCACCCAGCTGGTGTGACTTAGTGACTGAATATCGACCTATGAACCGGAGGTTCTATGCCTAGTCAGGGCACATGCCTGGGTTGCAGGCTTGATCCCCAGTAAGTGGTGTGCAGGAGGTGGCTGATTAATGATTCTCTCTCGTCATTGAGGTTTCTACCTCTCTCTCCCCCCCTTCTCTCTGATATCAATAATACATATATGTTAGAAGACTACATAATCAATTGCATATGCCTTTATCCCTTTGGCTGCCAGAAAGCCAAGGGATACAGTTAAAGTAATACTAAACTTCTGTAATTCCTTTACGCCACTTTCTTGGCACAGTTACTGTCATCCTTAGTTCTATAATGTTTCTGATGTATCTACTTAATGAACCTTTGTATGCTGACGATCATGAAACACACTTCTAATCCTTTCTTGAAAGCTGGTAAGGTATTAAAATTATCACTGCCAACTTAAACATCAGAGAGCATTTGCTAAATACATAGCTTTTAATGGAAATAATTCATTTAAATATTATATTCTAACATCAGATAAGGCTTAAAAATTCTTAAAATTTTTTTATTGATTTATTTGAGAAGTGGGGGAGAGAAACATCATTCTGTTGTTCCATCCATTCATGCATTCATTGGTTGATTGTTATATGTGCCCTGACTGGGGACCAAACGCGCAACCTTGGCAAATCTGGACAATAATCTAACCAACTGAGATACCCTGCCAGGGTTCTAGTATCATTTTTGTGACTTTATATCATCTTATGATAATCAACCAACAGTTAAGCCATTTCCCAAAGCCAAATTAAGGACTAAAACTTCCCCTTAAGCATAGAAGGATGTTATGACCAGATATGCATCTAATAACTTGAAAAAAGTTATTTAACTATATTTAAAACAAAGTGATACAAGGAAACAAGGACACTGCCTTGTTTTACTAAGCATAATTCTAATTTCATTAGTCAAGACCAATCTCTCCCTCCATAAGTATTATAGGGTACAGACTTTCATAAATACTGTACTTAAAAAGCCCATGAATTACACTCAGATTACACAGCTTGGCCAATAAATAGTTCATTGAATCCTCAAAAAATCTTAATATTATTTTTATGGTTTCCTCTAATAAGTTAGGTAGTGATTGATAGTACAACAGTTGTGCCTAAAACCTATTTGCTCTTAACATAATCTAGGGTGCACAAATCTATGGTCCCAGTGGAAAGACCTGGTTTAGCAATTTATTTTATTTTAGAGAGGAAGTGAGAGAGAGAAAAACATCAATGTGAGAGTGAAACATCCATCAGTTACCTCCTGCACACGTGCCAAGCAGGGACTGAACCCGCAACCTGGGTATTTGCCCTGACTAGGACTCAAACCCACCACCTTCTGGAATACAGGATGACACTCCAACTAACTGAGCCATATCAGTCAGGGTCTGGTTTAACAGTTTAAAGGATAATATGCCTTGTTTTCCCCCAGCTAATGATGTGTTTTCCAAATGGCTTTGAATCAATCCTTCTCCCAGTTGTTCTGAAGAAGCCAGATGACTGGCTATGTCCATCCAATGAGAAAACTAGTTTCTCCTTCACCCTTTCTTTCCTTTAGCATCAGTTATAAGTGCATCCAAAGAGCACGGGATGTTAAGAAATGCAAAGAGGAAATAAAGTAACCTAAAATGCAGTGGTATTAAAAAAATCTCAAGAATTTAGACAGAAATTTTGGCATATGCCAAGCATACATGGGTTAACTAGGAACATTTTAGGCAACCAAAATTAAGAATTTTTCCCTCTTTGCCTACCCAAAATAACTAAATAAAACAGTTTGTTGGGAATCGAGTCAAAGATTTTAGTATATACAAAAGTTTTAAAAATTACATGAGATATTGTATCAGCAAAGAGTTTAAAGGACAATACCCAGAATTGGGCAAGTTACTTCACCTCTAAATCTCAGTTCCCTCATTCATAAAACAGGGATAGTGAGAATAACTATTCATAGCAATGTTGAGAGGATTACATTCGAAGTGTACAAAATGCTTAGCACTGGAACTAGCATATCTTAAGTACTCACTATACATTAACTGTTATTAATATTGTTATTACTGCTGGTGAGAGTGGAAATTGGTTCAATTTTTCTGGAGGGCATTTGACAATAGGCATTCAAAAGTTAAAAAATGGTATATAACTTTAATCTAGTAATTCCCCTTCCAGAAGAAATTTATCCTAAGAAAATAATCAGAAATGGTCAAAGAACCCAGCTGGCCTGGCTCAGTGGTTGAGAGTCCACTTATGAACCAGGAGGTCATGGTTCGATTCCCAGGTTGTGGTTGATCCCCAGTAGCAAGGAGGCAGCCACTCGATGATTCTCTCTCATAATTTATGTTCCTTTCTCTCTCTCCCGCTCACTTCCTCTCTGAAATCAATAAAACATATATTTTATATATATAAAAGAGGTCACCAGGTCGATTCCCAGTAAGTGCACATGACCAGGTTGCAGGCTCCATCCCTAGTAGGGGGCATGAGGAGGCAGCTGAATGATGTTTCTATCTCTCTATCCCTTTCCCTTCCTCTTTCTCTAAAATCAATAAAAATATGTTTTGTTTTGTTTTTAGCCCTAGCTGGTTTGGTTCTGTGGATAGAGCGTTGGCCTTAGGATCCAAGGGTTCTGGATCGATTCCAGTCAAGGGGTAAAGGGCACATACCATGATTGCAGGCTGCTTCCCTGCCTAAGCCCTGGTCAAGGCTTATGCAGGAGGCAATCAATTGATGTGTTTCTTTCACATCAATATTTTCCTCTGTCTTTCCCTTTCTCTTCCACTTTCTCTAAAAATCAATGGAAAAATATCCTCAGTGAGGGTTAAAAAACACACAAAAATGTATTTTTTAAAAAAGAGAGAAAAAAAAGGAAATGGTCAAAGACTTACATTCAAGGGTTTTCATATTAAAAGCATTAGATAAAAAATTGGAAATACCTAATAGGGACTTGCTTAGCTAAAATTATGGTAAAACCCTAAAACAAACTATACTGTTTTAAAGCTGTTTAAGTCCTGGCCAGTATAGGTCAGTGGTAGAGTGTCAGCCCTCACATTGAAGGGTCTGGGGGGAGGGAGACATTGATTTCTGGTGAAGGGCTCTGGGAGGTGTGGGAAGCAACCAATCTGCATATCTCACACATTGATGTTTCTCTTACTTTTTTTTCCCTCTCCCTCCCTTCCATTCTCTCTAAAAATCAATCCATCAATAAAAGTTGTTTAAAACCATGTAGGCTAATTATTAAGGGGAGAAACTATTCAAAATATATTGCAAAGTGAAGAAAGCTATAAATAATGTGTCATATTTTTGGAAAAAAAGTATATAAACACACACACACACACACACACACAAATATCTGGAAGGTCATACATCAAAATCAAGTTTGTCTTGGATGGTAGAATTTGGGGGGATTTTTTAGCCCTCATTCTTTTCTATATATTTTACATTTTCTGCAATAAATCTTCACCCCTTCTTACTAACATTTATTGTGTTGAATAGACAAAGATCTAAAAACTTCAGTCCTATTTCAAACCTCACAATAACTCTATGGGTAGATACCACTTTACAGTTCAAATTATTGAGACAAAGAAAAGCTAAGTATTCAAATCTGGGTTTTGAGTTAAGGGCCTAAGTTTTAACCTCTCTTAACTATTTGTGTGTGCTATACCATATGCATATATCTTTAATAACTGGACAGTAATGGATGATTCTGTCTTCAGAAGAAAAGCCATTCTGCTCAAGAGAGCATCAACCCCCTGGATTCTGCCAAACTGCAAATAGCAAAACTCTAGTCTCATTTCAGGATGGGCTCTGCAGTTCCCCATCTGATGAACCACAGCACCCACTGAGTTGCCCTGCCCATGATCTTAAGATTCTAAGAGTCACATAAGGCTGCAGTTACCATTCCTGCAGTGCAGAAAAGCCAAAGTTTAGTTGAGAGAGGAAGCTCCATAGGCAATGTACTTGATTATGTTCAATGAGGATTTCAGAACATCCAAGGAACCAAAAAGCTAATGATTAAGCCAGAAACAAAGAAACCTAACCAGTCAGCAACTTTCCACAGTGGGCTTAATCTTATCCAATGTTTCCAAGCATGTAACTGTCCAGTTGTTTAAAAATGAAATCAGCCTTACACTTCATAAAAGTAGATTGAGATTGCTGATAAATTCAGATAAATCAGTCAGTTGAAAAATAAATTGCTCACCCCCTCCCCTCTCCCAATATAGTCTCAAGTACTAGTGTGTTGCACTACACAGAGGGTGAATAAAGTTTTTGTATTTTTCCTAGAAGCATAGTAAAAGGATTTAATAACCACAGTTTTATAAGAGCCCACCTCCCCCCCCAAAAAAAAACACCTCTAAATTAAAATCATTCTTGTCCCTTAGCTATACTGCCATTTGCAAAGTCTGGTCATGTTTTGTCTTCTTTATTTAATACAGCCCATGAATCATAATGGTGTGGTCAAAGCTAAAGACAGCAACTTGATTAGCCTCTTTTGACTAAGGTATTGCCTGGTTATGGATGGTATCAATGTTTGTACTATTATTTGTATCACAACCAGTGGTATAATCAAACATTCAGAAGGAAGCTGTCCACTACAGATGAATGCTTTTATCAGCAGGGTCTACAAAGTATAACAAGAGTTACATTTTGGTAATAAGTTTAAATAAAGAAAAATGGAAATGAAAGCCTTTAGAAAACATGCTGAAAACAATCTTAACTTACGTAACTAATCATTAGGTTTGGTGTAAACTTTCCCCTTAACAGATGACTAAGATTGTGAACACTGCTCTTATTTAATCAACAAGGTTAACAACAAAACACAAAGTAGGCCTATCAGAACCATAGGATTCTACATTTAGATGGAAGGGATATGGAAAGGCCCAGACACACCAAGTTATCTCTAAGATGTTCTCAAGGTGCAGGATGGTGGAAGTGTGTGTGGGGGGTAGGGGGAAAGTTGAAGGGGCAAGTTTAATTAGCAAGACAATGAAAAATATCGAGTTGCAAGACACTATGTGATCCAGGTCTTTGATTCCATTATCTTTCCTCAATTACCTTAACATTCAAAACTGTTGACTTAATGGCCCACACAGCAGCAAGAGAAGTGGACCCATTGGGGATAGACTTCACTACTAAAATATATGCTTTTGTATTATCTGTACCAGTAGCTACATTTGGGAAGGTCAAGAATTTTAGGATTAAGGTTCCCTAAGATTTTCTGGATGGCTCAAGCTAAGATGCAATGAGGAAGCAGAGTTAAAGCATCATTGCCTGATCAACTAGATTTAACATAAGTATGGCTCTAAGATTCTAAACATGCGATTCTAAAGTTGTGAAAGACAACGCTTGCCATCCTACAGAAGTCTTCAGTAATAATGTTGGCGCCCTCAGCACATGTTAATTTCCCTCTATACCAAACAATTGATAAGCTGCTTCTTAGATTCTAGAATCACCAGGAGGGCTCAGTACTCAGTATGTTCTCCCATGCAAGCTGGTCCAAGAGGAACTTGTCCAGTCTGGGTGGCTCAACAGCGAAGCGACAAAGCCACGTGTCCCAACAGCTGAGGCTAAGCGTTTTTCCCCTCTCGTCGCTTTAGGCAGCCACAATCCCCCGGCTGGGTCCTCCAACCCTAGACTTCAAATCCAGAAGCTTCGCTTCAAGCTCAATATTGACTCCACCCCACTACCACGGTGAGAACCAATGTGACACCCCTTCACCCGCCGCAAGAGGGA
Source organism: Lasiurus cinereus (assembly GCA_011751065.1). Classification (NCBI taxonomy): domain Eukaryota; kingdom Metazoa; phylum Chordata; class Mammalia; order Chiroptera; family Vespertilionidae; genus Lasiurus; species Lasiurus cinereus. The sequence goes on from JAAGEH010000031.1 coordinate 11,886,678, forward strand.
AAATAACGGAAACAGTCCGTAGAGCACGCTAGCCTCAGAGCAGACCCTCCCTGCCCAAAACCCTGTCCCTCAGCACTCACGCGGCAGCTCCATTCCTCCTACTCTGGCGCCCACATATCACTCTGCAACTCGGGCAGGTGAGGCGGTCGGGATCCCAACTGCACCCTTACCATGTCTCCTGGTTGCTGAATTTCTTAGTCACCACCTTGCCTAGCTCCAGGCCCAGGCGGTCAGCAATTTTCTGGGACAAGTCCTGATGGGAGCTGCCACTGAAGATTTTGATATTCGGCATCTTGGCCAACTACGCTAGGCACTCTTTGCTCAGTGATCACTGCTGCTGCAAGTCTTGAACCAAAGTCAGCCCAGAGACTCAGTACTAAAAGCTTCGCGTTGCTACTCCGCCATCTTACGTTCCGCCGGGCGCGCGGCTCTAAATTGCCCAGTGCCTAGGAGGCGGGGTCAGCAGGGAAGTCTACACCCCACTGGCTCCGATTAGTTGAGAAACAGCGAGGGGCGGATCCCCGTATAGCTCCGCCCATAACCAGCAAGCTCAGGTATTAGATGGAGGCCATGAAAGGGGAGAGGCTAAAACTAGCTCTATCCCTTGTAGCTAGGCAGTGGGGGTGGGGGGTCGGGGTCGGGGGGGAAACTGGTCAAAGAGCGCTGAAACATTCGGTGCTTGAGGAGGGGTGGAGAGATGCTGGTGACGTGTAGGACCAGATCATTCCTCAAGCGGGAAATCAGCCACGCTTTTTTCCCTCTTCAGCACCAGAAAGTAAGTCTGGCTCTGGTTTAGTTTCTTTTCATAAAATCTGTAATAGGATGGCAGCCACAGTCAGAATGAAGGGGAGATTTCTGAATATGAGTTTGCATGTTTCTGAACATGAGTGATTTTTATCACTGTATAAGGACGGTGCCAAATTAAAACACGTTTCCATCACAGAGAGATACCCTTGGCACAGGCCCATACAAAGAGTTTGTTTGCCCTTTGCAATTATGGCAGTTTCACCTTGGGGAAAGTGACAAGGAACATCACCTGAATAATCCAGACACTGCAAGAGAAAGCTTTTTATTGTTTGTTTCTAACACTGGGACCAAGTATGTTCAAATGAGTGAAGGAATAAGAATTTTCCAAAATATCTGGGCAAAAAGATTTTATTTACTGAACGCTTGGAAAAGAGAGAAAATACAGTGTATTTATGGGACTTTGGATAAAGAGCCCTGAATGAATCAGAAAACCTGGCTTTTGGCCATATCTGCCTCCTGTGAGCCTCAACATCATCATCTGCAAATTGCTAATGTGGCCTTTTACACCATGCTTTGTGATGATACGTACTAATTGGATCACAGAGAGCTTGTATTCTTATACCACATTTTCATTAGGTATATTCCAACTATGCTTTACTAGTAGAAGTAAGAGAAACATACAATTTTAGAATTGTACAATTTTAGTTATGAGCAGCACATTCTTCGCTGCTCAGAAGGAGGCAGATTTGGCAGCTCAGGCAGAAGCTGCCAAGAAGTGACCCCTCTCCTACACACTACAGAATGTTGAAGGAGCAGCAGGGAAGGCTGTACCAAAGAGGAGGAGGGGAGGTGGCACCAACCTGATTATTATTTCCCTCACTTTAGATTATATATTTTACACATATAGATGTATCAACCTCCCAAAAAACAATATAGAAAGGACTTCAGAAATCTACTAGCCTAATTTTTCACATGGTAAAATTGAGACCCAGAGATGAGAAGTGATTTGTACAAGTGGCAAATGCAGAAAACACTTAAAGCAGCCTCCTAGCTTACCCATACTACCATTGTCAGTGGTATCCATGGAGGAACTCTCTTTTTGGACCTTTTGTCATACACACACACTTTTACAAGTTTAGAATTTACTGTAGGCCTAGGTATATATAAGTACTTGGAGAATGAAATAAACTGCAAGGCACAATATTAGTAGCCTTCCATCACAATTCATTCATCAAATATTTACTGATTGTTTTATTGCATTCCAGACAGTGTGCTAGACATCCAGGGGACTATAAATTATTTGCACCCAAGGAATTAGCTTTTCAGTAAATACAGGCGTGTCACCAAAAATGTATATACACTTTAACAGCTGCTGGCTCAATTTTGAAAATGAAATATATATTAATAAACACTGCCTTTATAGTTATTCAAAGTGTGTGTATACATTTTGGGGGGACACCTTATATTTATTGTGTACTTTATATGTGTCAAGCTCTGTTCTGCTCACAGAGAATACAGCAGTAAACAGTAAAAAGCCTATTCTCATGGAGTTTACATTCTCAAACATCAAACACATAAATAAAAATATATGTCAAATGGTGATAAATGCTATGGAGGAAAATCAGGCAAGGAAGTGAGATAATGTGCCAGGGTAGTGGAAGAGGGAAGGGAGAGTGAAATTTCATTTTATTTTTAAAAGATTTTTTCTTTTAATTTATTGATTTGAGAGACAGAAAGAAACATTGAAAGTAGGGTAGTTAGAGAAGGCCTATCTGGGAAGATAACATTAAAACAAAGACCTGAAGGGGACTCTTTACCCCTCCCCACATGGGAGTCTGTTCTGTGAGATTCTTTGCCCTTCCCCACGTGTGAGTCTGTACTTGTTCTTCAATAAATTTCCACCTTTGCTATAAAAAAAACAGACACACAAAAAAAACACATACACAAAAAACAAAGACCTGAAGAAGATAAAGGAATGAAGGAATGAGCTATTATGCTATCTAAAAATACACTCTTTAGATTAAAAGTAAACATCCCCTTCGGGCAAACACTAGGTAATCTGATCCATAAATTCCAAAATGTGTATACAAACCCTGTTTTCCTTGTTTCTTTTTTTTCTCTATGAAAGGTAATCAATGTCAGGGAATGGGGGAGGAGCCTTAGAATACCTCTTTAGGGGTAGATGGGCCTTAGACAATATCTATAGTAAGGTAATACTGAGTGAAAAGTTTAAAGGAGACTTGAATTAAAATAATTTAGAAAAAAATTACCTCAGACCTTTAAGGATGGGTGAATGTGGACTAATTTAGACCACCAGTAAAGGAGCAATGCGTATGGGGTGGGCATAAACAGAGAAGCAGAGGGCAAAACTCTGAGGGAGATACTTTTTGAAATAAGGTTAAGCCCAGCCTGCATGGCTCAGTGGTTGAGAGTTGACCTATGAACCAGGAGGTCACGGGTCGATTCCCACTGAGGGGTGTGCAGGAGGAAGCTAATCATCATTGATGTTTCTATATCTCTCTCTTGCTCCCTTCTTCTCTGAAATCAGTAAGCATATATTTAAAAAAGAAGTAAGGTTAAGTATGGAGGCATGAGAAATGTAATCAAAATGAGAGGATTTGAAAGAGTCCTTTAGGAAATGGGCCTTGTAAGACTAAGGATTGCAACCTGGGGATAAAAAGCTGAGATAAGAGTTTTAGCAAAGGCCCCAGGGCTGGCAAATGTGGGGAGAGGGGAGGCAAGGGGAGGGAAGGTAGGTTGAAAGCTTAGAAAAGGCAGGTAACTAGAAGCCTATGGTCAATTTTATCTGTCAACTTGGTTAGGCTGTGGTCCTGGTTATTAAATCAAACACTAATCTAGGCATTGCTGTGAAAGTATTGTATAGATGGGATTGACATTCATAATAGTTGTCTTTATGTAGAGGAGATTTTCCTAGACAATTTGGGTAGGTCTGATTCAATTGGTTGGAAAGTCTTAGGAGCTGAACTGAAGTTTCCTGAGGAAAAAGGAATTTAACTTATGGACTGCAATGTCAGTTATTGCCAGATAATTTCAGGCTGCCTCTCCTGATGGCCTGTCCCATGGATTTCAGATTTGCCTATCCAGCCCCCACAATGGTATAAGCCGGTGATCGGCAAACTATGGCTCACAAGCCACATGAGCTCTTTGGCCCCTGGAGTGTGGCTCTTCCACAAAATACCATGGCCTGGGTGAGTCTATTTTGAAGAAGTGGCATTAGAAGAAGTTTAAGTTTAAAAAATTTGGCTCTCAAAACAAATTTCAATCTTTGTACTGTTGGTATTTGGTTCTGTTGACTAATGAGTTTGCCAACCACTGGTATAAGCCAATTCCTTATAATATATGCCTCAATGTACATCTCCTACTCTATCTGTTTCTCTGGTTGACTGACCCTGATCCATTTAAAATCAGATTGTGGAGAGCTTTGAATGCTGGTCTCAGGGTGCTGAGGGTAAGCACTATAGCCCTGATGAGGGGAAATTTGATCCCTAAACTGGAGAGAAAGGGGAACACATATATTATTTTATTCTAGAAAAGGCTGAAACCCTAGCCCAAGCATGTCTAACTCGAGGCACATGGGCCACATGCAGCCTACAACAAATATTTTTGTGGCCCAGCCAATATAACAGTATGTAAGAAAGGCTTTAATAAACATTTTGTAACTTATTTTTTACAATATCCTGTTATACATAATTATTAATAACGAACTACAATGTTCGCTGACTGATTATTATAATGGTGTTGCATTCATTTCCCTACTCACCTTACACACAAGTGCACCATTTCTCTCCACTAATACTAACAGTGAATATTTTAGCAGCCATGTCATTAGTCTTGGACTGATGGTTTGGTGTACACAACAGGAAATATTTAGCTTTTAGAGAACAAGAAAAATAGATTTATTTGCATTATGCTTATTAATTTGAACAGTTATTCAGTGTCTGGTAAGTTAATGTTCAAGAAAAATATTAATTTTTATTAAAATGTTATATTATTTTATGTTAATAATCACTTATTTCAGCCCTTTGTATTCAGCATGTCTCTATCGAAATAAACCTGTTTCTTTTTTTAGAAACTTTTAGTTTTTGTTTTATTTTTTTATTTAATAAATCTTTATTGTTCAGAATATTACATCTGTTTTTCTTTTTTACTCCCATAGGTCTCCTCTACCTAGCTCCCACCCCTCCCTCTACTCTTACCTCCCCCGGCATTGTCCTCATCTATAGGTGTATGATTTTTGTCCAGTCTCTCCCTGCACACCCCTCACCTCTTTCCCCCTGAGAATTGTCAGTCCACTTCCTTTCTATGCTCCTGATTCTATTATATTCACCAGTTTATTCTCTTCATCAGATTTTTAATTCACTTAATTTTTAGATTCACTTGTTGATAGATACATATTTGTTGTTCATAATTTTTATCTTTACCTTTTTCTTCTTCCTCTTCTTAAAGAGTACCTTTTAGCATTTCATATAATACTGCTTTGGTGTTGATGAACTCCTTTAGCTTTTTCTTAACTGTGAAGCTCTTTATCTGCCCTTCAATTCTGAATGATAGCTTTGCTGGATAGAGTATTCTTGGTTGTAGGTTCTTGCTATTCATCACTTTGAATATATCTTGCCACTCCTGTCTGGCCTGCATAGTTTCTGCTGAGAAATATGGGTGTTCCCTTGTAGGTAATTAACTGTTTTTCTCTTGCTGCTTTTAAAATTCTCTCTTTTTCTTTTGCTCTTGGTATTTTAATTATGATGTGTCTTGCTGTGGCCCTCTTTGGATTCCTTTTATTTGGGGTTTTGTGTGCTTCCTGGACTTGTAAGTCTATTTCTTTCACCAGGTGGGGGTAGTTTTCAGTCATTATTTCTTCAAATAGGTTTTCAGTATCTTGCTCTCTCTCTTCTTCTGGCATCCCCATAATTCTGTTGTTGGTATGCTTGAAGCTGTCCCAGAGGCTCCTTACACTATCTACATTTTTGGATTCTTTTTTCTTCTTGCTTTTCCAGTTGAGTGTTTTCTGCTTCTTTGTATTTCAAATTTTTGACTTGATTCTTGCCTTCCTCTAGTCTGCTGTTAGGTCTCTGAATAATATTTTTTTATTTCAGTCAGTGTATGTTTAATTTCTAGTTGGTCCTTTTACATCTTTAGTTGGTTCTTTTTCATCTCCTCTTGGGTCTCGCTAACTTTTCCATCTTTTCTAGGATATTCTTGAAAAGCCTTATAACCATGGTTTTGAACTCTATATCCAGTCGTTTGTTTTCCTCCATTTCTTTTGTTTGTGATCTGTTCCTTTGTCTCCGCATTTTCACAATGCCAGGAGAACTTCTGTGTTGTAATCAGTCGTATGATACAAGACTTGCAAAACTGTAAAAGCCTCTCTGTTGAGCTTGGATGGAGTGGAGTCTCAGGGCTTAGCAGACTGCCTTGGCTTCCAGTCAGCCCTGCCCTACATGGCCTCTGGGTCTCAAGTGTCCCTCGGTAATCACTGGAGACATCTCTGTGCACATGTGTGCGAGTGCCTCTAGACTGCTGTCTTTCTGGCTCCCCTGCATTCTGGGGCCTGGGACCCATATGAGTCTGGGTCCCCAGGGTCTCACCCGAAACTGGGGTTCAGTGCAATTAGAAGTGGCACACTTGGGAGGCTCTGTATCCTGCCCACTAGAAAAAGCCAGCAACACAATCAGCAGTCCACCTTCTGCACACAGTGGTGTGTGTGCCCCCAGACCTCTGCCCTTTTGCAGCTCCCCTAAATTTCCATGCACTCCTCCCTTTTCACAGTCCAGACTCCCCCCGAATGAGTCTCTCCCAGACCTGAGGTTCAATGCTGTAGGATAAGGGTTTCAGTGCAGTTGGGAGTCTCCATCTCCCTCCCGCCAGAGGAAGCCAGCCAGGAACTCCAGCGCCTGCTTTCTCCATGCGCGTGCGTGTCTGTACCTCAGCTTTTTGCAGCTCTCTGAGTCTCTGTGAGCCCCGCCCCTTTCTTCTAGTTGTAGAATTTCCACTCAGCCAACTTTTCTGTGGTTCTGGATGATGTCCGTTCTGCCTTTTAGTTGTAGTTTTGAAATTGTTGTGCGAGGCAGCAGTTTAGGTGTTCGCCTATGCCGCCATCTTGATTTCTACCTGAAATAAACCTATGTTTCTATGAAAATTGAAGCTTTTGTTTATTTGTGGTCCACATAAACTTGACATGCTTGCCCTAGCCCAGTGGTCAACAAACTCATTAGTTAACAGAGCGGCAAATCATGGCTTGTGAGCCGCATGTGGCTCAAGAGCCACAGTTTGCCAACCACTGCCCTAGCCAGTTTGGCTCAGTGGATAGAGTTTCAGCCTGCAAATCAAAGGGTCCTGGGTTTGATTCTGGTCAAGGGACCTGGTTAGGGCTCTTGCAAGGGGCAACTAATCCATGTGTTTCTCTCTGTTTTTCCCTCTCTCTTCTACTCTGCCTAAAAATCAATGGAAAAATATCTTCAGGTGAGGATTCACTAAAAAAGAAAAAAAGAAAGACAGCTGAAGAATGCCCTCTTGCACATATTTCATATTTCCAATTACCTCCAAAACTCAGGGCTACTGGGAGAATTTTGTAAGCACCTTCCCCATTGGAAGGGCTACCGGTTGGGGCACATACCTGGGTTGCTAGCTCAATCCTTAGTGTGGGGCATGTAGGAGGCAGCTGACCAATGATTCTCTGTCGTCACTGATGTGTCTTTCTATCTCTACCTCTTCCTTCCTCTCTGAAATTAATAAAAACATACATTAGAAATATTGAGGAAAACAAACCAAATAACTTGGCCCTTTTCCTCAAAAAGCTTTATAAACTTATAAATGACTACTGTAACACAGAAAGAAGTCCTCTCCTCTGACTGCCTGCAGCTCTAGAAAGTAGTTGCAATAATGTCTCCTTTCGCTGGGCTGCCACTTCAATCCCAGTGAAGAGGGGCTTCTAGCATCACTTTTGACTAGCTGGGCCTCCTTATCATCTTCAAGAAACTTTTCCTGCCCCATCTTGGTATTAACATTTCTTTACACACACACACACACACACACACACACACACATATATATATATATATATATATATATATATATATAGAGAGAGAGAGAGAGAGAGAGAGCGCTGGTAGGGCTAACATTTCTTTCAAGACATTTTCTCTTTTCAGTCTCCTGCCCATGTCTGAGTTTTCACTCTCTCTGCTTTTGAAAGGGTTAACTTGAAATACAAAATACAGGCAGACAGGGCAGGGATCTAGTGGAAAACAAAGGCAGGTGAGAAACATAGGGAGAAGCAGACATAGTAGTTTGAGCCAGCCTAACCACAGGAACCAATCAATCAGAAATAATAAAATGTTTCTGGACTCAAAATGGGAGGCATGGAAAACCAAGGGAGGGCCTGCAGTAAATAAGATGTACGGACACACAGAAACAAAAAGTTCAGCATAGGAACAAGGAAAGAACACAGAAATAGGGAAACTTTAGGTCTATTGCTGGGCAGAAATAATTGAGGGAGTCAATCAGATGATGACACAGGTAGACACAGAAGCAGGCTTGTAGCAAATATATATCCCTGGACAACAAGGCTTTATGGGGCAGCCCATTATTGGGCGCCCCTCCTTATGTGAGGAGTCTGAATCTGCTTGTAATAAATTTTCCACACTTTTGCTTAAATCTTCTGGTCCACAAAACTCATTCTTCAGCATTGTGGGACACAACTCTGGAAAAAAACACCTGGGATCACCGTTCCGGTCATCACCTTTTTGACATATTCTCATTGTTCCTATCCTTGCCTTCACTTTTTCAGCCAACAGGAGTTCAATGCCAAAATGATGGCAGGTAGTTGTCTCACTTTTTTAAAAAGTATATTTTATTGATATTTTACAGAGAGGAAGGGAAAGGGATAGAGAGTTAGAAACATCAATGAGAGAGACATAGATCAGCTGCCTCTTGCATGCTCCCCACTGAGGATGTGCCTGTAACCAAGGTATATGCCCTTGACCGGAATTGAACCTAGGACCTTTCAGTCCGCAGACCAATGCTCTATCCACTGAGCCAAACCGGATTCGGCAGTTGTCTCACTTTTGTAAGCAAAACAGAGGGTTTTCAAAGGCCACTACAAAGCTCATCACATTTGTAAAGACTGCCGATGTACTGTAGCCCACCCCCCAGCTCACCAGTTGTTAAAGGTCATCAATTCCATTTGGCTCTTGACTCCAAAACTTATGTTCTCTATTTTCAGCTATCAGGCAAACTCATTGAGGGTAGAGACCATGCATCTCCCATAGCCCCTAGGATAGACCCAGCCTTGGAGTGAATGCATTTTATGTCCCCGCCCCTCTGGAGTGGATTCATTATAAACACTTAAGAATTTGAAGTGGAAGCTGGATTAACACTGAATATAAATTAGGAGGTAACTCTTAATGGCTTTTGGGAAGGATTAAATGTAGGATTCCTATGAAAGAGCAAAGGACACATATGTAAGTCATGGTTTATTAACATAACTATATCTTATCATGAGTTCTGTTCCAGAAGATTTATTTCAGAAAGCAAAGTTTGCTTGTTTTACCTTAGGTAGGATTTGGCTAGACACTTTTTAAAAAAAATATATTTTATTGATTTTTTACAGAGAGGAAGAGAGAGGGATAGAGAGTTAGAAACATCAATCAGCTGCTTCCTGCACACCCGCTACTGGGGGTGTGCTCACAGCCAAGGTACATGAGCTTGATCGGAATCAAACCTGGGACCCTTCCGTCTGCAGCCCAACATTCTATCCACTGAGCCAAACAAGTAAGGGCTGGTTAGACCCTTTGGGTACATTTCACACTCTTATGGTTCCCATGAATTGGTTTCCTGTGAAGGTAGGCTTTATTGTACAAGGTTAGCATCCCACAGGTCTAGAATCATCCAGGGATTTAAGAGATGGAAGATTTCAATGCCCAGCCCCCACCCCAGACAGAAGAGGATTAGATGAAAATGGCAGGACTAAGTGGATTTTGTGGTTTGTTTACTTTTATGAGCTGGCAAGTTCTCCCAGTTTAATTACAAATTGAGGAATGTTTGGGTAATGCTAGAATTACTTGTCTCGATTTAAAAAACCCCTTAAATCAGTGGTTCTCAACCTTCCTAATGCCACGACCCTTTAATACAGCTCCTCATGTGGTGGTGACCCCCAACCATAAAATTATTTCCGTTGCTACTTCATAACTGTAATTTTGCTACTGTTATGAACTGTAATGTAAATATCTGATATGCAGGATGTATTTTCATTGTTACAAATTGAACATAATTAAAGCATAGTGATTAATCACAAAAACAATATGTAATTATATATCGTGAAATATTTATTTCTAATTACAAATAAATGAAATTTTGTCTTGAATCATGGTGTAGCATGGGTAACAGTCTTCATATGACAACAGTAAACTACATTGCTACACTTTGCTACACCTAGGAGCGTTCTGTTGGTTCTCAAGACCATGGGAAATAGATGTTTTCTGCTGGTCTTAGGCGACCCCTGTGAAAGGGTCGTTCGACCCCCAAAGGGGTCGAGACCCACAGGTTGAGTGAGAACCGCTGCCTTAAATGAAAGAATGTAGAGAAAATATGCATTTTTTCTTAAAGCTGATAGGGCCAGCCCTGGCCAATGTGGCTCATTTGGTTGGAGCATTATCTTGTAAAACAAAAGATGGAGGGTCAGGACACATACCCAAGTTTTGGGTTCAATCTCTGGTTGAGGTGAGAGTGCAGGAAGCAACTAATCCATGTTTCTCTTTCACATCAATGTTTCTCCTCTTTCCTCTCCTTCCCTCTCCTCCCCTCCTCTCCTCTTCTCTCCTCCTTTCTCCCCCCACCTCAAAGAAAAAAAAATAAAAAATAAAAATAAAGCTACTAGCCCAGTAGTTCAACCCACTCATTTTACATAGCAAGAAACTGATACTCAGAAAGGGGAAGTGAATGCCCAAGGTCACACAACTAGTTATTGGAAGAGCTGCAAGTAGAACCGAAGTCTTCTGGCACCTAAAGTAGGGCTCCTGCTTTCAGCTTTGTTACAGAGCCAAGCTAGCATGGGCTCAGGGCTACAAAAACTGCAAGTGAAATAAAAATCTCTTCCATTGTTCAGCAGGGGGAAACTGTCTGTTTTCTACTTGGTTCTTTGAATTTTTTCAGGTCGCTAGAGGCATTGTGCCTGATTAGGAAAGGCAGGAATTCTTGTTCAGGTTCTCATTTTCCTATCAATTCTTCAGTCCTTGATGGCCAAGAGTTCTGCCATTATCATATATCTTTTTTTTTAAATCATACTAAGAAGCAGGAATTGTAGTTACTTCCAAGAAACTGCAAATAGCTTGTCCATGTTGTAAATTTATCCTCATATTTATATGAGGTAGGAAGGGCAGGCTGAGGGATTGAGTAATTAGGGTTCTAGAGAAAGCAAAGAGAACAGATTATCTCAGTGGCTTGGACACTCCCTACCGTCATAATCCCATAATTGAGAGAATGGATTTCCAATTACCATGTTACCAAGGTCACACAGCAGGCATATCAATTAAAATATCAGATTCATTGCATTCTGTATTAGATATGATTATATATAACTGCAGGGAACCATTAGGCACAGCACAAATTGTTTATTAATCAGATGACTCAAAACCTAACATGCTTATATTATGTCAGGCTTTTAAATTTTTTTATTTAGTAATTTAATTTAATGTTTTTAAGAGAGTGGGGATGGGGAGAGAGAGGGAGAGAGAAAGAGAGAGAGAGAGAAAGAGAGAGAGAGAGAGAGAGAGAGAGAGAGAGAGAGAGGAGAGAGAGAGAGAGAGAAACATTGATAAACATCAATTGGTTGGCTCCCAACCGGGGATCGAATGCAAAACGTAGGTATGTGCCCTGATCAGAAATCAAACCTGAAACCCTTCAGTGTACAGGACTACGATGCTCTAACCACCTGAGCCACACTGGCCAGGTCTTATTAATTTTAGAGAGAGAGGGACATTGATTTGTTGTTCCACTTATTTATGCATTCATTGATTTCTTATATGTACCCTGACTGGAGAGCAAACCCAAAACCTTGGTGTATCAGGGCGACGCTCTAACCAACTGGGCTACCTGGCTAGGGCTATCATTCAATTTTTGGCTTAAAGTGAGGAGGAGGAGGAAGAGGTCATTTTGAAGGGAGGGCAGTCCTAGAGGGTTATCACCTATAGGGCATTGAAAAGCCAGAGGAATATATGAGGATCTAGGATATCCTGGTGAGAAAGGGGTAGGAAAGGTAACCAGGGTTTGGAAACCAAAGCCAACTTTGCTTTTTAGACCATTCTGCCATGATCCTGGGAGCTGAATTGTCCTTTCCCCTGAGGGTCTTTTAAAATGATTTCTCAAAAAAAATCATTTCTCCTGCAACCTGGGCATACTGCCATAACTTGGCAAATTGCTAAGATAGGAGTGGGATGCAAGGCAACTATTGCTGGACACAATAAATAGAACAATGTCACCAGCTGTCACAAGGCCGCTGGTAAGGAGTTGAAAGCCCTTTTCTAAGAGCTCAATCTAAATTTTGAAGAAATAGAAGTTCAAGCATCCTTCAATTATAGCTACTTCTAGAAAGAAGGATGAGATGAAGTGAGGAGAGGAGGATGCCAGAGAAACAAGTCAGGGTATTGGCTTAAGGCCAAGAGCCTTGGGCCCGTCTCTGACTGTTTGTGTGGGTTCTTCATTGAGGTTGTGGGCAGGTTGCCCAATTTCAACAGATAGGCTTAAGGGAGAGAGGATCTTGTAGATCCCTTTTGAGGGGAACTGACCAGAAGATGGTTTTGACCAAGAATATATTTAAAGAAAACCAACCCCCTGGTTTTTAGTTCCAATCTCTTAGTACAAGTTAATTAGTTTCTGTGGATCAGCTGCAGCTGAGGCAGTTTGATTTGTACTTGTTAAGCTTGTACAGCTAGGACTCAGAATTTTTATAGCTGCTTTTCCAGCACTACCTCATTAATCCTCAGAGCTTCAGAGGGAGACTGGAGACTCAGTCATCTTCATTTTAGAGAAGAGGCCCAAAGATGAAATGACTTGTACCCCATCATAAGCAAGTCAGCCACTGGACTGAAAATAGAACCAACCCTGATTCTGAGGGGAATTGCTCATCTGAGCCCACATGGCCTCCCTGCTTTGCTTGCTCATTGCAGATGCAGAAATCTCCAGCTTGCAGGGAATCTGGCTCCCTCAGTCTGTGCCCAGGACTGACCCTGTGCCAAAGGGTCACCTGGTATGAGGTTAGGGAGGAGCATAACTGTTTAATTTCTTCCTGGTATCCCATCACGTCATGTCTCTTATTCCCAAAGAAGTTCCTGACTCCCACCTGTGCTCAGAGCCATGGAAATAGGCCAATCCTAAATGCCCTCCCCTTGGGGCCCATGCCACCAGTTAGCTCATCCAATAGATCCTTAGTGTACCTCAAATTTAAAAAAATATATATTTTATTGAATTTTTACAGAGAGGAAGGGAGAGAGATAGAAAGTCAGAAACATCGAGGAGAGAGAGACATCGATCAGCCGCCTGCTGCACGTCCCACAGTGGAAATGTGCCTGCAAGCAAGGTACATGCCCTTGACTGGAATTGAACCTGGGACCACTCAGTCCGCAAGCCGACGCTCTATCCACCGAGCCAAACTGGTCTTGGCAGTGTACCTCACATTTTCACCAAAGCATGTCTGGTGGAAGAGAACAGCGAACCTGGATTCCGTGTAGGTGCGTATCCAGTGCAGATGTATCAGATAGGAGTCTCAAGTGTCTTTAAAGTGATATGAATTCTTTACAAGGAAGACAATGTCTGTATTTCTCTTTACATTTTTACATAGAAATATTTAATGTAGCATTTGCATAATATTTTCCTCGCAAACCTTGGAGAAAATGAAAATGCAGGAATATGGGCCACATCATAACCATGGCTTTTGTGTCTGCTAGTACACTACCACATTTCCTGGGAGACGTAGACCCGTTTGAGGAGGATGGGGTGGCAGGGCATAATCTTTTTTTAAAAAATATATTTTATTGATTTTTTTTACAGAGAGGAAGGGAGAGGGGTAGAGAGTTAGAAACATTGATGGGAGAGAAACATCGATCAGCTGCCTCCTGCATGCCCCCTACTGGAGATGTGCCCACCAAGGTACATGCCCTTGACCGGAATCGAACCTAGGACCTTTCAGTCCACAGGCCAACACTCTATCCACTGAGCCAAACCTGTCTTGGCATAATCTTGATGGTGGCTTTTAGGATGCAACTCTTCTATCCACAAATTTCCATGTACATATACTACTCCACCCCTAGGTATGAAATATGTATGGCTGTAGGGCAGTCCAGCGAAGAGAGGTATGTAGGTGGGTTGAGGTGGGCTTGCAGTATCCCACACCTCACACCCCAACATTACCAACGACCTGTTACTACCCACATGCTGCCTGGACCTCAAGCATCATTATAGGCCATCTTTTCATGAGTGTGGCTGCATCCATGCCTGTTTCCAAAAGGAAGTGCTTCAAAGGCGGGGTTGGGCTAAGTACTGTAGGGTAGCAGTTGAAAGTCTGAGAAGTAGATATGATCATAGTATCTCTCAAAGGACTGTTAGGAAGATTAAATGAGATAATGCATGTAAAGATCTTAACACAGTACCTGACATATGGCAAATGCTCATGCACAGTTGGTTTTGTATATTTCAGGGCAGAGATCAACTTTTCTGTGTTGCAGAAGCTCCTAACATAGTATGAATGTATATTCCTTTTAGCCAAAGCTGTGAAAATATCAATGAGGAATCAACATCCAGAGGGAAACATAGACAGCATAGATAGGAGGGCAGAAAAACTAAAACTGAGTTCATTCCTAAGTGGTATGTCCAAAACCTGCAGCTGAAAATGTCAGTGTGGACACCGGAACACATCCACATGATGCCAGCACCCAAGGACTGGATATGTGGGTGCATGAGTATGGGTAGGAAGGAGTTGCTATTAACTCTAAAGTGAAATAAGCAGTTCTCTTCTTCCTGTGTGAAGGCAGGGTTCCATAATTACCATCTAATAGTGGCTTCCAACAGAACAGGCTTTGAAACCAAGAGACCCACTTGGAGTCCAGGACATTTGCCAGCGCCCAGGACTGAACCTTCAGAAATAATTTCCTTCCACTCCATGGAGAACCTCCTTCTTACTCCCAACATACACACTCTGCCTTCCAGCCTACAGGATGGGGAATGGGATGCAGTTATTATTATTACTCCCATCCCAGTGGTTGCTTGGAGGAATTTAAAACTAAGACATAAATTCATGCCCTTTCCCCATGTTGGCAACTGATCCTCCCCTTCCTATTGGCAGGAAATGTTCTGGCTGAGGCAGGTCCTTTCAATTCATTGCTGATGAAATTCCCTATTATCCACAGTGCCTTGACAACAGCTTGAAAAAATGTGACTGTGCCAGCTAATATCATGAACCCATTTCCCTTTATTGGCTGAAATCAGAAAGGCAGGAATCAGGCTCTCGGGAATCTACTTCAGGATCTGGCTCAGAACAAAGATGGCATGGAAGATGCTGGTAGAAAAATGGCTTTCCCCAGTGTTTCTGACTACTGCAGATAATGACCCTTGGTCAGTCACCTCAGATTTTTCTGAAGCTTTTGGAAAGCTGTTGGTGAAATTCAGCTGAGTCAGCAGGATGCTGGACCTGATTCCTTATCCTTTGATAGGAGGTGCCAGCCTGCCTGCCCTTGTCCAACTGCACTGCCCTGGATTAACCATTTCCAGAGGAGAGAGGGCCCTTTTCACGAGGTCCAGAGATCTGGACAGTGATTCCATTCATTTATTCAGCAAAAACTTATGAAGAACTACTATGCACTAGGTTCTATGTGGGTATGTACCCAGGGTATAAAACCAAATATGCATACTTTTAGACTGTAAGGAGCTACTGGTATAATTCAGGGCCAGAGGGGGCCCAAGTTTCAGCTGGATCATTTTGAGGGGCAGCAGGACTCACTGTATATTGGCACTGCTTTTCACTTGAGGGAGACAGAATCCCTGGCAGGCAGCTCCCACAGAGCTCAGCTACCAAAGTTAATCCTCTTACCCCTGGTGGCCTCCTTCATGCAGATCAGAGATCTGGTATGGTGTTGAGGAATATGCAGAGCAGCCTAGACTGACTACACTCTCTCTTGTTCCTCTGTGCTTTGCCTCCTAACCACTTTAGCCACGCATTTGCAAACATGAAAAAAAAAGCCTGTGCTCAATCTTTGGGAGGAAGTTACTGATCAGAACCATTATACATGGTTGTGTAGTATGTACACCTGGCCAAAGAGATCAGTTGGGGCTGGGTGGAGGTAAAAAATGACCAAGCCATGTACCTGTAGAGCTAGCATCACCCAAAGGGTGGAGCACTTTTTTCTAATTTATCTTTTTGGCGGGAGGGATAGCAGGGGCAACCTTTTTCTTTCTTTCTTTTTATTAACTTTAGAGAGAGAAAGGCAGGGAGATAGATATTAATTTGTTGCTCCACTTATTTGTGCATTCATTGGTTGATTCTTGTCTGTGCCCTGAGGGCAATTGAATCCACACCTTAGCATATCAGGAAGATGCTCTAACCAACTGAGCTACCTGGCCAAGGGGAGAGAAACTTTTCAAGTTGGCATGAAGGTACCTCATAGGCTAGTGGGGACCTGTGATCTCCAGAAGGAAATAAAAGATCAGAGAAACAAAAGCATTTGTCACCATTAGGTAACTCTGAAAAGCTAGAGAGGTCAGCACTGCTCAGGATCTTGTTGCTTATATCTTATCAACCCCATCAAATAAATTGACAGCAACCTTTGCAAAGGATTTGCTAGCCTAAAATATAAGGCAGTTGGGCTACACTCTGAGGTAACTGGGTATCCTTTAAAGGGAGGGGCCCCTTTTCTTAATTCTGACCTGACAGCTGGCCTAAAAGCATGTCTCCTGGCTCCTGGCTCCCAGGCCATCCAGTGCACTAGACAGTCCATTGTGTGTCTGCCCCTACCCTTCCCCCAGTCCTTTTAACTCTGAGATCATAGCTATGGTTACCAGGTGAGTCAGAGGCCCCACGGGCAAAAGACAGGAACAGACAATATCCATCTCCTATTACCCACAGGAGGCTTTGATGAGGAGCAGGCTCATCAGCTGTCATCACACACCGGGTCCCAGGTAGGTGGAAGAGAGGCACAGGGAGAGCACTACCAACCAACAATTCAAGGATACAAGAACACTCACAAAGAGGCACTGCCAATGCTTATTGGGATAGTAAGATGAATAGATTTAATCATTCTTGTTTGAAAAACAAGACATAAATTAGTATATATATAATTTATATTTTATGTAGTATATATATTATATACAGACATTAGAAAATGTATCCTCTCCATGAGGTTGAGGGAGAGGTGAAGGATGGCAGTGGAATGACACAGGTGGGGCCTGAGTGGCGAAGGTGCAGGATCAAGAAGTTGGGAAGAGAGGAATACCACATCAGCACTCATCCTTGCAGTGGTCAAGGGTTCCCTATAGGCTTTATCTCTGGCCTGTTAAACAACTTGGTCTTATGGGAGGAGAGGTAAGGAAGGTGGGGCTGGCTTCTGCAGAAGGAGCTCCCCTAATCTTGCTGGGAAAAACTGCCACTCAGAGGGGCTTAATTACATTAGGGGATACCAAGGTTGGGTGGGGGTCAAGCACAGTGTACATCTTTATAAAACTCATGTAAGAATGGGAGATTTCACAGGGATTTCTCATGTAATGATGATGAGGGGCAGACACAGCGTTTTGGCATGTGGGAAAATGGGGAGGTACGGAGAAGTGGATGAGAAGCAATCTATACAGAAGAAACATTGGCTTTCTTTGTTCCCTACAATGGGACAAGTAGTAGGGACTCCGTGTCTTCACTCCCATGAAGGTTGTAGGGGGGCGGTGACCGCAGCAGTAGATGTGTGTCAAGGAGGATGCTAAACAGTGTGAATTCCCTTCCAGATGACTCCGGAGAGAGAGAGAGGTGCAGGACTGCACTTGGTAAGGCGCTCAGCTTCTTTTCTTAGAGAGACAAATCCACAGGGTCAATACACAGCCAAAAGCATATACTCAAGATTAACATATCACGCTAGCTTCCAGAAGTTTAAGATATGGTCATCAACACCCACCCCTATCCCCTAACCCCTTCCCACCCTCCCCCCACCCCCCACCCCCAATCTGTAGCTAAGTGGAACTCCTAAAGACAGCCTGTCTAGTAGAAATGTTGAGAGAGGAGCCGCATGCCTGCAGCTACAGCCACTGTACTATGCTGGGCCAGGCCAACTCGGAGGCCTGTGCTGGGTATCCCCAGGGCAGACATTTTCACCAGGTACCATAACTAGAATGAGTGGGGTGATCCCAGATGCTTGCTTCCTAGTGGACTGAGCTGCCCTGCCCACCAGTGAGGGACAGGGCACTTTGGGGATGGCTGGTGTGGAGTCTACTAGGCCTGGGAGTGAGGGCTTCCGAGGCTGCCAGCCTGGAGGGCTGGCTGCAAACAGCGCTGTGTGGCTGTTTTCTGGAGGAGTGTCACCCGGGTATGAGCCCTCTGGGGTGGCTTCTGCAAAGTGAGTGTGAGCCCATGGTGGGTGGGCTCTTTTCCCTCCACTAGGTCCTGTGGCCTGCTGCTACTGCCATTGCTCCCTGGAGGGGAGCAGATGCCAGAAGGAGCTCAAGGCCATCTGGCCTGCCTCCTTTAGGCCCTGCCAAAAATGGAGCAGGAAGTGAGCCTGATGTCACCTCTCAGCCCTAGAGAAGAGATAAAATACAGCTCTGCAGTGGGCGTAGTGAGGAGGGGCCTTGGCCCTCACAGTGACGCCTAGAGGCCAGGGAAGGAGTGAGGATACCCAGGGCAGCAGCAGCCTGGAGACCTCAGGGACAGCCTCAAAGCTAGGAATTTGCTCCCTGGAGACTGAAGGCTCTTGGACCCTGACTGGTCCAGCAGACATACACTCATCACAGGATGCAAGGACCACAAAGATCAAACGTGGGTCTAAACTTGGGGAAGTGGGGAGGCTTGGGCAGATGCCCTACTTAATAAGGGTTTTTAAGGGGTGAGTGAATGTGCTCATAACAGTCGCCGAAGTTGGGGATCCTGATGGGTGCCCCGGGGTTATCCCCATAGCTGCTGCTGCCTGCTGTTGTTGCTGCTGCTGGTGGTTCAGATTCCGGATGGTGGACTCCTCAGCAGCGCGTAGCAGGAAGGTGTAGTTCCTTACCACCTCTTCTACCTTGGCCAGCAGCTCTTGGCGCTGTGCCTCAGAGCGCACGATGAACACCAGCCGCACAAAGGTCTCAATGAGGCTGCTCAGCACCTGGAAGCTGCCCGTGATGGCTGCCAGCATGTGAGTTGGGCTCTTGTCCACGTTGGCTACGCGGCGGCAGGAAGCCCGTAGCTCCTTGAACTTGAGAAACAGCTCTAGCTTGTACTCAGAGATCTGGGAGCCATAGGGCTTGGGAGTGCGGGCCTCAGGGCTGGCCACACATTGTCGCAGGACTGTCAGCAACTCATTGGTGTCCAGCTGTGCAGCTAGGAAGCCGTCAGGCAAACCATAGGCATGGGCCCGCAGGGCATTGATTTTGGCTAGGCTCCCCTCGAAGGTGGATACCCGCAGGTCAATTTCCTGGGTGAGGGAGGCCTCAGGGCTGCTGCTGCTACAGGTGGCAGCATCCAGCACCTGCAGGGTCCTGCTCACTACGGGTACCACCTTCTCATCCAGCTTCATACCAGGCAGGATCTTCATAGGGATGGAGTAGGAGAGCTCATCCTTGCCATCACTGGCATCATCTGCTATGTCACACTTGCGGTAGTAGAAGCAGTAGCGGATGGAGCAACACTTACTACTTTCACTGTCTTCATCCAACTCGGCGGGCTTCCGGTACACCTCTTCTGGCAGTGAGAACACGGCCATCTGTTTGGGGCCTTTGGTCTCAGGAGCAACTTGCACATATGAGGGGTGTCCTAGGGTTGGTGACTCCAGAGGCTTGCTTTTGGGACCCAAGCCTAGGGGGAGGCCTGTCTCTACCTCCTTGGCCTCCCTGGGCAGCATGCCCAGGGGTGGCTGTGGATAGACATCTGAGGTCAGTGAGGCCCTGTCACCCTGGTCCTGCTCACTGATACTATAGCGGTGCAGAAGTTTCCTATAGTTGGGAGCTCCCAGACACTCGCCCCCTGAGGCACATGTGCTCAGGCACGAAATACCGCTCTCAGGGTCTGATCGGCACTCTCGGGATTCCACGCTGGTGGAGCGGATGCGCCGGACATTGGTGGGACTGCCAAGGTTCAAGTCTGGGCCAGCCTCTGGCTGCCTCTGGGTAGACAGGACCTTGTCCTTCTCCCTCCCTTGGAGGCCAGGCACTGGTATCTGGGGCACCTGTGGCCGACCCCCTCTACAAATGCGTTTACAATCACAGCTGCGTCTCTGCTCACGGGACATTCCAGGCCCCTGCTGTATAGGGCTGCTTCGTAGCTGGCAGCTGCAGCGACCTGGTGCTGGAGGTTGGAGGTATTCAGTGCCCGGCAGCTCCCCCTGGCTTGGTGGCTTTAGAAGTTCTTCAAGGAACTCCAACTCATACTGCTTTACCTTCTGCAGCTGGGCCTGCCGCTCATCAGTTTCCTTCTTCTGGCGGGTTGGGAAGGTGGCAGAGAATAAATTGCGTAGCCTGAAAGGACCTCGAGATGATTTGGACTTTGTGGGTCCGTCGGAGGTCACTTGGGCTCCATCCAGGGTTGTTTCAAGCTTCCTAGAGGGCATGGTGCTCACCTGACGGCTGGCAGCCTGGGGCTTCAGTGGGCTCTGGCCTTGAGGAAGGCAGCTGGGGCTCTGGCCTCGGGACAGGCTGATGGGGCTGTGGCCTTGTGATTGGAAGCTAGGGCTGTGGCCTCGTGGCTGGAAGCTGGGGCTGTGGCCTCGTGGCTGGAAGCTGGAGCTGGGGCCTTGAGATTGGTAGCTGGGACTCTGCAGAGCTATGGGGTAGCTAGCTCGGGAAACCAGGCTGGTCTCCTCAAGCTTGCTGCTTTGGGGTGTGCTCTCCAACTGCCCCTTCTCCCCTTGGTTGGAGATGGTGCTCTGTTTATGCAGGGAAGGCTTAACACCCTCTGGCCTACCCTTGCCTGCCACTTCCCCTGTAGCTTGCTTGCCCACTGACTCTCGACTCGCTCTCAAATGATAGCTTTTGGGAGGGAAACTTTGAACAGGCAGCCTATCCTTTTGTGGGGAGAGGTGCAGGCTGTCAGCCCGGCTACCTGTGGTTACTCTGGAGCTGGAAGAGACCTCTGGGCTTATTTTGAACTTAAGATTCTTATTGGCACTGCCACTTATCATGCTGATCTCTGGCTTCCCCACGCTGGCCTCCAGTCTCCTTTCCCCACTGCTGGAAGGGTTCCCCAGAGCCCCGCCAGAGGCAGGTAGACTCTTAGTGTGAACCACCTGCTGTAGAGCAGCTGAGATGATAGCTGGGGTCACACTGCCCTTTGGGTCCAGGATAAGCTTGGGGCTCAGCCTGACCTCCTTTGGCAGGTTCCCCCTTAGTTCAGAGACCTGCTCTTCACTGAGGGATGGTGTGGCTGCCCTCAGTGACATCTCTAGGCCTGCCTTAGTATAGCCAGGCCCTTTGTCCTCAGGAACTGGGGACAGCAGGCTCAGATTCTTCTGTTCATTAAGCTGTGGGGACAGTGCTGGGTGCACTGCCAGGGCATATGTTCGCTCTCGCTGTGACTGAGCCTCTGGCTGGGGCAGCTTCCTCCGAGCGCCAGGGAGGGCAGGACTCTGGCCTGTGACAGCTGGCTGGAGGGATGGGTTGGGATCAGGGCGCCCAAGAGAATAAGGGGCTGTGAGAACAGCCTGGGCTGCGCAGCTCTGGATCCGGAAAGGCAGGTCCTTGCGGGTCAGAAGACTGTCTTTGTTGAGGTGCTGGGTCAGGAAGTAGGTGGTATTCTGGTGCTGCTTCATGGCAGACATCATCTCCGACATATCTGTGAGCTCTGAAGAGTTGGTTTCATGGCCCGAGTCCAGCGATGATTCAGGGGTGATTGTGGCCAGCACAATCAGACCTGGAGGAACAGGGAGAGGGCTTGCTGCACTTAACTCAGATCAAGTCCTCTCCCAATCATTTGTAGAGAGTTTACAGGGGCCAAGGTTAGCCAGCAGTACTGCAAGTTGGGAAAAGCCAGTCAAGCCTGGGGTGACTGCAGAGTTGAGGGTGGGAGAAGTGCAGGGGAGGGGTCAACAAGAGGCAACCTGGGGAGGAGTTATGAAGGAGTAGAATCCAGAAGAGAACAAAAGAGGCACTAAGTATATCTGGGCACTTTGATGGCAAATTAACGTGCAAACAACAGGCTAAACATCTCTATGTTTAGATTCCATAGCCAGTAATTTTTTGTTAATTTTCCTGAAAAGGGCTGGCAAAGACAGGTCCCTCTCTATTTGGACCCCCTCATCTGGCAAGGCCTGCCAGCTGAGTCCTTGCAGCTGAGGCCATTTAGCTGAGATTGTCCTCCTTCTTGTTACCACATGCGCCCCTAGCTTTGGAGCAGCTAGTGCTTAGAGTTCCATAAATGGGAGTTACCTGACACCAAGGTTATCCTCAAAATCAGAAAATGCAGGTGTTTGTACTCTCTCTGGTCAGGCAGGCTACCTCTGATCCCCAACTTCTTCACCCTCTCTGTGACCATTTTTTCTCACTTCATGTGCTTTCTCATGTGCTTTACTTCCCCCTATTCTTTTTCTGTTGCTGTATCACTGACCATTTCTTTTTAAGTTGTATGTTTACAGAAGTATGCATGGCTACATGTCTGACACGTCTGTTTTTCTACAAAGTGGATATATGTATGTATAGAACAGATAATAACATGCATGTTCTATGAACTTACCAACAAATAATAATTAATAATACCCCTAGCTGATTTGGCTCAGTGAATACTGTTGACCTGCAGACTGAAGGGTCCCAGGATTTGAGTCCCACCAAGAGCACATATCTAGGTTGTTGGCTCCATCCCCAGTAGGGGTGTGCATGAGGCAGATAATCAATGATTCTCTCTCATTATTGATGTTTCTATCTTTCTCTCCCTTTCCCTTCCTCTCTGAAATCAATAAAAATATATTTTAAAAATAATAATTAATAATAGCTTCCACTTACTGAGTCCTTCCTATGTGGTAGGCACTGCTCAAGTGCTTTGCATGAATGATCTTATTTAAACTTCACAACAACCCTATGTGATATGACTATTGTTATCAAACCCATTTAAGACGACAAAAGTGAGGCTCAGAGAGGGTAATTACTTTGCCAAAGTCACACTGAAAGTGAATAAGAAAGACAGGTCTTGAGTGCATTTGATTGAGAGCCCATGCTCTTAGGCAGAATAAAGACCTCTGCCTTGAGTGGTAAAGACTCCTGGCTCCCCTGATCCCAGGTTGCTAGGTGGTTACTGGGTCATTTGGGTTTTCTTCAATCATGTGCATGCTGGAAGTCCTTTGGCTGTCCTGTATATCTCTTACAATTTTGCTTTGATCCTCCATCCTAACCTGGATCCATAACTTGCATGGCCCCAATCCCTGGGGTCCATCTATTGCCATTTCCAGAGATAGAATGGCAAGAGCCAGAGCTCTAGCTAGAGCTGAGCAGCAGACCCCTGCCATAACATCATTGCTCCCCAACACTATCTGAACCACCTCTGGCCCATTCACCATCCTTACACACCACAGTGACTTTGATCTCTGCTTGGGAAGAAGCAATGTCACCTGCTGGCCCTGCCTGGAAGGGGAGGCAAGAGTGAGAAGGAATGGACTGTTACCTGCAGTCTGTGGGGGTGGAGGGTGTGGTCCATCCTCTGATGCTGCCAAGGCTTCCAGAGCCTGCAGAGTGGACACTAGTGCATCATCCAACTCCTGAGCATGATCTCGGACAGTTCGGGTCTGCATGCTGTCAATCAATGTCACTGGAATCTCATCATACAGGAGCCCACGCAGGTGGCGTCCTTGTTCCTGGCTCTGGGCTGCCCGGCGCTTGGAGTCATCCTCATCAGAACTGTTGTCTCGGAAACCAGGAGGTGGGGCAGCAATGGCAGGCAACAGGGACGTACTCTCATCTTCTTCTTCTTCTTCCTCTTCACTCCCAGGGGGAGGAAGGGACATCAGATCTACTATATTATCACGAGAGGAACCAGGCTTCCCACCTTTGCGAGGACCCAGCTGCTCCTGGAATTTGGTTTTGCAAGAGTCACAGTAGAAATTCAGGGCTTCAGTCCCAAGGGAATTGTCCAAGGTATAAGATCTGGCCCTACTGGCACAAGGCTCGTGGTCTAGACTGGCTGCATCAAAGTCATCAGGGACCACATTGTAACCTTGGCCAGAGCTTTTGGAAGTGGGGTCAGATTTGGTCCGGGGCCTGGTCTCCTCAAAGAAGATTAAATTCTCATTGACATCTGTCTGGCTTTCCTGCTCCTTCCTTTGTTCCCGCATGTGGAGGTAGCAAAAGCTGACAAGCTCAGAGTCGGCAGGCGGGGGCGTGCAGAAGCTCGACTTTCTGGGGCTGGTGCCCACGCTGCCCACATAACTACTCTCCTTTTTCCCCAGGTGGCCCCCAGTGACAGGGCGATGGGCACTGTGCATGTAATCTAAACCCAGAAAGAGAATCAATAGGTGAGCTTTGGTAATGAGGACTGTGGCAGAGTTCTCATGGTGACTCTGGCCTGGGTCTATTGTGCACAATTGGATAGCAGGTACCAAGAGAGAGCCTCACCTGGCTGCTAGGGATTAGGGGAAAGAGAATCAATTGCCCAGGTTGCTGCTGGCCCTAAAAACAGAGTAAGTAGAATAGAATGGCTTGAGTTTCTAATAGCCTCATCATCTCTAAAATGGGAAAAGACATGGGGTGAGGTGGAGTAGGGATAAATATCTTGGTATCTGGGCATGGTTGGACTCTTACATGGATAGGTCTGAGAGTCACCTATAAGCATACTTAAGTAATATTTGTTTTATGTTATTCTTGGAACTGTCCCTGCCCCCAACCTTTTTAGAGCCTTTCCAACTTCCAATGCTCTGTCACTCTTGCATTATGTTGGATGTCTTCTAGTAGAAGGAAATAAATCTGGTAAGTTACTACTGTTAAATGGGAAAGTATAAAACAGGCTGTGCTATGTACAATGCCCAAGATTTTGCCCTTCAGAGAGGACTGTCAATGGACTGACATATAGAATTCTGGGCATCTGAATGTATAAAGCCTATAAGAGATATGCTGGGATTGTATATAGAGGGTGTATGTTTGGGGGAGGGGGGAAGGTGGGAAGGACATTGTTACAATTCCTCAAATCTCATTATTGCTCTATATTCATGTAGGGCCACCTATCCACTACACATACATGTAGCAAAATGTTCTGCTAAACAGCATTTATTTATTTATTTATTGTTAATACTCATCCAAGGATATTTTTTCCATTGATTAGTTTTAGAAAAAGTGAAAGGGAGGAAGGGGGGTGAGAGAAAGGTAGAGAATCATTGATGTGAAAAAGACACACTGATTGGTTGCCTCACACACATGCCCCAACCAGGGTTGGGGACCAAACCTGTAACCCAAGTATGTGCCCAGGAATTGAACCTAAAACCCTTAGGTTCATGTGCTGACACTCTAACCACTGAACCACACTGGCCAGGGCAACAGTTTTTAATGATGGTAGGTCTCTACCCCTGAGGATCACCTATATCAAATACTTCATCTGTCTCTTTTATTCTGTTTTGAGGGCCCCTCCACATGATATCTGTGAAAATATACTCAGACAATGCCAAATCACTTTGCTATCAGACAGGTATCAAGCAAGGATTAATTTAGGCTAAGGTCATCAGACATTATTCCATTTAATCCTCATAACAACCCAATGAGGTAGATGCTATTATTATTCCAATTTTACAGAGGAAACTAATCCATTTGGTTATTTAATCTACCCAAGGTCACATGAGTCATAAATGGTAGTCTGGATTTGAGCTCAGGTCTGAGGGACCACAAACCCCTTGCTTTTAACTACTACCCCATAGTTCATCATGGTGATCAAGATGTTGGAAAACAAAATTTCAAATGCCTTTTAAATTCCAATTTGACAGGGTCAAGGTGTTAGCTTTTTACTAGAGCTTACAACCACCACAAAAGCACAGTGCTGACACTTAACAATAGAGCCCCAAAATACATGAAGCAAAAGCTGACTGAATCAAAAGGAGAAATATACAAGCCAAAAGCAATAGCTGAAGACTTCAACACCCCACTTTCAATAATGGAAAGAACAAACAAGAAGATCACCAGGGAAATAGAGGACCTGAGCAACACTATCTATGTATATAAAAGGCTAACATGCAAAGCATCCCCTCAGGGGTTTGACCAGGAGACTGAGAGTTTGATCGCTTGCTATGATGTGTGCTGCATGAAACAAAGGAAGGCTTTGTCTGCAGCTAGAAGGTCCCAATTGGCCCTGATCACCAGCAAGGCCTAGGGACTCTACCCGTGCATGAATTTCTTGCACTGGGACTCTAGTAAATCTATAAATCTATAGAACATGCCATCTAATAGCAACAGAATATACATTCTTCTCAGTGTACCTGGAATCTTCTCCAGGATAGACTGCATGTAGGTCATAAAATAAGACTCAGTAAATTTAAAAGGAATGAAATCATACCAGATATGTTTTTGAGCACAACAAAATTAAATTAGAAACCTATAACAGAAGAAAATTTGTAACATTCAGATTCATGTGGAAATTAACATTGCTAAATAACCAATGGTTCAAGGAAGAGTTCACAAGAGAAGTTAGAAAATATTTTGAGATGAAGGAAAATGGGTTGAGATGAAGGAAAATGAAGATACAACAAACTAAAACTTATGGGATCTCTCTAAATTGGTGTTTAGAAACAATTATAAATGTAAGTGCCTACATAAAAAAAAAGAAAGATTTCACATCAATAACTCAACCTTCCACCTTAACAGATTTGAAAAAGGAGAGCAAACTAAACACAAAGGGAATAGAAGAAAAGAAATAGTAGTGTAGGGAGAATCCAAGATGGCGGCATAGGTAAATACCTACACTGCTGCCTCGCACAATAATTTCAAAACTACAACTAAAAGACAGAACAGACATCATCCAGAACCACAGGAAAGCTGGCTGAGTGGAAATTCTACAACTAGAGGGGCTCACAGAAACCCAGAGGAGCTGCAAAAAGCTGAGGTATGGAGATGCGCACATGGAAAGAGCAGGTGCCGGAGTACCTGGCTGGCTTTCTCTGGCAGGAGGGAAATGGAGACTCTCAAAGGCATTGAACCCCTTATCCTATAACACTAAACCCCAGATACAGCCGAAACTTATACGGGGGGAGTTTGGATTGTGAAAAGGGAGAGGTGCATGGAAATTTAGGGGAGTCGCAAAAGATCAGAGGTCTTGTGGTGCGCACAGCACTGCGCACAGAGGACAGACTGCTGATTGTACCGCTGGCTTTTGTGAGTGGGCGGGAGACAGACTCTCCCAACTGAGCCACTTCTGACTCCACTAAGCTCCAGTTTCTGGTGAAACCCTGGGGACCCAGACTTGTGTGGTCCAGGAGCACAGGGGAGCCAGAAAGGCAGCAGTCTTGAGGCACTGCCCGCTCGTGCACAAGGACCACTCCAGCGATTACCCAGTCATGTGAGACTCAGGGGTCGTGGAGGGCAGGGCCGACTGGAAGGCAAGGTGGTCCCTTAAGCCCTGAGACTCCACCCATCCCAAGCTCAACAGAGAGGCTTTTTCGGTTTTGCAAGTCTGGTATCATAAGGCTGAATCCAACACAGAAGTTCTCCCAGCATAGTGAAAATGACTAGACAAGGGAAGGGATCACATACAAAAGAAATGGAGGAAAACAAATGACTGGATATAGAGTTCAAAACCACACTTATAAGGTTTTTCAAGAATATCCTAGAAAAGTTGGATAAAGTTAGCGAGACCCAAGAGGAGATGAAAAAGAACCAACTAGAGATGGAAAAGATCCAACTAGAGATGGAAAAGGACCAACTAGAGATGGAAAAGGTCCAACTAGTGATGAAAAAGGACCAACTAGAAATTAAACATACACTGACTGAAATTAAAAATGTTATACAGAGTCCTAATAGCAGACTAGTGAAAGGCAAGAATCAAGTCAAAAATTTGAAATATAAAGAATCAGAAAACACTCAACTGGAAAAGCAAGAAGAGGAAAGAATCCAAAAATGTGAAGATAATGTAAGGAGCCTCTGGAACAGCTTCAAGTGTACCAACATCAGAATTGTGAGGGTGCCAGAGAAAGAGAGAGAGCAAGATACTGAAAACCTATTTAAAGAAATAATGACTGAAAACTTCCCACATCTGGTAAAAGAAATAGACTTACAAGTTCAGGAAGCACACAGAACCCCATATAAAAGGAATCCAAAGAGGACTACACCAAGACACATCATAATTAAAATACCAAGAGCAAAAGATAAAGAGAGAATATTAAAAGCAGCAAGAGAAAAACAGTTCATTACCTACAAGGGAGCACCCATACGACTGTCAGCTGATTTCTGAACAGAAACGATGCAGGCCAGACAGGAATGGCAAGAAATATTCAACATGATTAATAGCAGGAACCTACAACCAAGAATACTCTATGCAGCAATTCAGAATTGAAGGGCAGATAAAGAGCTTCACAGGTAAGAAAAAGCTAAAGGAGTTCATCAACTCCAAACCAGTATTATATGAAATGCTGAAAGGTACTCTTTTAGAAGAGGAAGAAGAAAAAGGTAAAAGACAAAAAATTATGAACAACAAATACATATCTATGAACAAGCGAATCTAAAAATTAAGTGAATTAAAAATTTGATCAACAGAAAAACTGGTGAATATAATAGAATCAGGAGCACAGAAAGGGAGTGGACTGATAATTCTCAGGGGGAAGGGGTGAGAGGTGTAGAGGGAGAGACTGGACAAAAATCATACACCTATGGATGAGGTCAACGGGAGGGAGGTAAGGGCAGAGGGAAGGGTGGGAGTTGGGTGGAGGGGAGCTATGGATGGGAAAAAAGAGAAACAATATAATAATCTGAATAATAAAGATTTAATTAAAAATATAAAACATAAACATTTGAAAAAAAAGAAATAGTAGTGTATAGAGTATAGAAAAAATAAGAGATAATTCAATGAAACTAAAAGTTGGTTCTTTGAAAAGGTCAATGAAATTGACACACATTAGCAGTATAGACCAAACCAAAAAAAGTGAAGAAAAAAAAGAAGAAGAGCAGTTTCAAATTAGTAAAATCATGAAAAAGACAAGGGCCAGATGGGGTAGATAAGAGATCAACCAAAGGACTTGTATGCATGCATATAAGCATAACCAATGAACACAAGACCCTGGGGGGTTAGGATATACCTGGGATGGGGGGCAATGGGGAGATATGTATACATGTAACACAATAAAAAAAAGACAAGGGCCATCGCTACTGACTACAGATACAGAATTGATTATAAGGAAAAATCATGAATAAGTTTATGCCAAAAAATTAGCTAACCTAGATGAAATGAACAAATTCCTAGACAAATAGAAACTATCAAAACTGATTTAAAATGATAGGAAATATTAATAGGCCAATAACAGGAAAATAATTAGTAATTAAAAATTCCTCCTCTTGCCCTAGTTTGTTTTGCTCAATGGATAGAGTGTAGGCCTATGGACTGAAGAGTCCTGGGTTCCCAGGTTGTGGGCTCGATCTCCAGTAGGGGGCATGCAAGGAGGGAACTGATCAGTGATTCTCTCTCATCATTGATGTTTCTATTTCTCTTTTCTCTCTGAAATTAATATATATATATATATTAGAAAAAAAATTCCTTCTCTCTTGACTAAATAAATAAATGTCAAGCCTAGATGGCTTTACTGGTGAATTTTTCCAAATGCTCAAAGAAGCATTTATACTAAACTCTTCCAAAAATATAATGAGAGGGAACACTTCTCAACCCATTCTATGAGGCCAATATTACCTGGATACCAAAACCAGACAAAGACACTACAAGAAAACTATAGAGCAATGTTTATTTTGAATATAGATACTCCTCGACAAAATAGTAGACATTTGAATCCAATAACATATCAAAAGAATTTTACACCATAACCAATTGGCATTTATTTCAGAAATGCAAAAAAAGTTGGTTTAACATCCAAAAATCAATTAATACAATACACCATGTTAATAGACTAGATGACAAAATCATATGATCCTCTCAATGGACACAGAAAAATCATTTGACAAAAGTTACCACCCTCTCATTATAAAATTCAACAAGTTATAAATGAAAGAGAACTACCTCAATATGATAAAGGTTATCTATGAAAAACTGACAGCTAACATCATTTGGGTGGTCAAAGATTGAAAGCTTTCCCCCCAAGGTAAGGAACAATTTTTGTTCTGACCACTTCTATTCAACACTGTACTAAAAGCCCTAAGAAGGACTATTAGACAGTAAATTGAAATATAAAGTATCCAAATTGGAAAGGAAGGAGGAAAAGTATCTC
Source organism: Lasiurus cinereus (assembly GCA_011751065.1). Lineage (NCBI taxonomy): Eukaryota > Metazoa > Chordata > Mammalia > Chiroptera > Vespertilionidae > Lasiurus > Lasiurus cinereus. The sequence goes on from JAAGEH010000031.1 coordinate 11,916,983, forward strand.
TATTTCCAAATGTCATGATTTTGTATATTTAAAAAGTAAGCAATTCCTAATAATAAACTACTAGAAATAAACAAGTTCAGCAAGTTTGTAGGATAAAAGCTTAAGTACAAAAATCAATTGTATTTTTATACAATAACAATGAACAATCTGATAATGAAATTAGGAAATGATTCTATTTTCTTTTTTTAAAAATTAATCCTCACCTGAGGATATTTTTACTTTGATTTTTAGGGAAAGTGGAAGAGAGGAAAAGTTAGAGAGAAACATATCAATTGGTTGCCTTCTGCATGCACCCCACCAGGGACTGGGCTGGGGAGGAACTTACAACCAAGGTTCCTGCCCTTGACTGGAATTGAACCTGGGACCCTTGGGTCCGCAGGCTGATGCTCTATCTAATAAGCTAAACCAGCTAGGGCTGGAAATGATTTTATTTATAATAGCACCAAAAAGAATAAAATACTTAGGCATACATTTAACAAAAGAAGGGCTAGACTTATATACTGAAAACTAAAAACCAATTTATGAAAGAAATTAAATAATGGTGAAAGCCTGGGAGGGGTGAATATGGGGTGAAGGAGGGGTCAATGGGAAAACAAACAAACAAAGGGGATATCTATAATACTTTCAACAACAAAGATACATTTAAAAATGAAATTAAATAAAATGTAAATAAGTGGAAAGACATTCTATGATCATGAATTGGAAAATTTAATATTGTTAAGATGACAATACTTCCCAAATTGATCTATAGATTCAATACACTCCTTTCAGAATTCCCAATGACTGTAGAAATTGACAAACTAATTCAAAAATTCATATTGAATCACAAGGGATCCAGAATAACCAAAACAAATTTTAAAAAGAACAAAGTAGGAGGATTCACTGTTCTTTATTTCAAAGCTTACAACAAAGCAACAGTAATCAAGATAGTGTGATACTAGCATAAGGATAGACATATGAATCACTGGAATAGAATTGAAAGTCCAGAATGAAATCTTTATGCTATGTTCAAATAGCCCAATTTAAAAATTGGCAAATAATTAGAATAGATATATCTTCAAAGAAGATATACAAATGGCCACTAAGCACATGCAAAGATGTTCAACATTATCAGCCATGATGCAAATCAAAACCACACCCGCTACAAAGGATTTAATAAAAAAGATAAAGGGAATGACATCAAAGGAATGGTGGCATGACAGCACACCTTGCCCTCTCCCCTTGAAATTTCAATAAGTTAACCAACAATAATACAACAAAGAAATCCCTGGTTAACACACACACACACACACCTGAGAGACCCACGCATTGAAACATCTAAAAGTGGGCACCCAGGAATTAATGGGGAGATGAAAGGGGAAGTACAACCGGCCTGCAGACAAAGCCCTGCAGGCAGGAGCTCATGGTTTGGCAGGGAAAGGGGAGAAAGCCAGCAGCAGCAGCAGCAGCAGCAGCAGGTGCTTCCTTTGGCCTGGAGGAACAGAAAGATGTGGAGGGAGTGGTAGCAGCTCAGCAGGGAAAGCGGCAAGGGTGCAAACAGTGTCTGAGTCAGCAGATGCCTAACAGAGCACCAGATTCTCCTGAGTGGCTCTCCACTATTGGCAGGGTGGTGATATTTCAAAGAAATGGAAACACAGAACCCTGATGCCATTTGGATTCCCAAAATTCACCTCTTGTTGCCCTTGAAATTGGGTCCAGGAGCATATTATCTGTAAACCAAGAACTGCCGTTTCCCTCTTTCACTGATCCCCAGGAGGGGTGCTTGGGGTATGACCCTATGTAGGTCAGGGGTCACCATTATGGCGAGGGCAAAACAAATTCCACCCCATAAGCAGCACGGCTGTATTGTCTTACCAAGCTGCAAAGGTTCAAGACTGGGAGATCACAGAGGTAAAAAAATCTTGCAATTCAGTGTCATCCACTGAAAAATAGAAAGACCTCTTCAGACAAAGCTTCTATCAGCCATACTTATAGGGAGATAAATGAGTAGGCAAAGGATAACAGTAAATACCATGAATAACCACAGTAATGAGGATGACTATAAAGAAAATGAAAAATTCCCAGAAAGCAAGCTGGAACATATGGAAATATGTGATATAAATGACAGAGATTTCAAAGTTGCAGTTGAGAAAATATTCAATGAGAGGTGAGAAAATACAGACAGGCAATTCATGCACTCAGAAAACAAACAAGTACTTTATCAAAAAGACTGAAACTTTAAAAAAAGAACCATTCAGAAATCCTGGAAATGAAGCATGCAATGAAGGATATTAAGAATGAACTACTGAGCACAGAAAACAGAATCAACCACGTGGAGGAGAGAATTAAGTGATATTGAAGATAGGAATCTAGAAATGATGCAGAGGGAAGAAGAGAAAGACCAGACCAGAGCATAAAGAAAAATGAAAGAGCCCTATGAAAAATATGAAACTCTATCAGAAAAAAAACAACATTATAGGTATTCTAGGGGAACAAGAGAAGGAACAGGGAACAGAGAGCCTATTCAGACAAATAGTGGATGAGAACTTCTCAACCTATGGAAAGAACTAGATCCTTGAATCCAAGAAGCAAACAGAACACCTAGTTACTTCAATACAAAGAGGCCCTCTCCAAGGCATTTGCTATGAAAGCTGTCAAAAATTAATGACAAAGAAAAAATGCTCAAAGCAGCTAGAGAAAAGAAAATGACCTACAAAGAAAAAATCATCAGAATTTCATCCAACTTCTCAGCAGAAACTACAAGCCAGAAGAGAGTGGAACCATATATTCAACTGTCTAAAAGAGAAAAATTACCAGCCGTGAATAATATGTACAGCAAAATTATCCTTTAAATATAAAGGAGAAATAAAGATGTTCCCAGACATACAGAAGCAGAGGGATTTTATCACCAGAAAATCTCTATTGCAGTAAATACTCAAAGGAAATATTCTCCTTGAAACAAAAAACATAAATAAAGTCACAACACTATGAGTAAGATCATTAAAAAACATACAGCATAAACAGGAATAATTTGTAACAACAAAAACATAAAAAGAAAGTGGGTAAAGGACTGAAATGACAAAGGAGGATGAAGATCAGATGCACTCAAAAGAAAAAAAAATGGTATAGATGCAGGTTTACTTTTTTATGAACCTAATGATAACCACACACAAAAATCCCCAATGAGGACACATGGCTTAAAAAAAAAAGAGGAAACAGAGAAAAGAAGTGTGGAATAGCACCAAACCAATACAACAGACAGAAACACAAAGGAAAAGAACCAATGGAGGCACAGAGCTACCAGAAAAAAAAAAGATAAAATGGCTATAGGAAATCCTCATACATCACAATTACCCTAAATATATATGGCCTGAATGCTCCAATAAAGAGGCACAGAATAGCAGAGTGGTTCAAAAAACAGAACCCAACCATATGCTCCCTACAAGAGACACCTCTGAGCTGCAAAAACAAGGGTAGATTCAAAGTAAAAGGCTGGCAAATGATTCTCAAAGCAAATAACATCCACAGAAAAGTAGGTATAGCTATACTTATATCTGACAAAATACATTTCAAGATATTAAAGATAATAAGTGATAAAGATGGAGACTTATTTTTTTTCCTGTTCCTGCTTTAAAAAAATATTTTTTATTGATTTCAGAGAGGAGGGGAGAGAGATAGAGAGATAGAAACATCAATGATGAGAGAGAATCATTGATTGGCTGCCTCCTGCATGCCCCAAACCTGCAACCCTAGCATGTGAACTTGGCCAAAATCAAACCTGGGACCCTTTAGTCTATAGGCTGATGCTCTATCCACTGAGCAAACCAGCTAGGGCCTATTCCTAATTAAAAAAAAATCTTTTATTGTTGAAAATATTACATATGTCCACCTTTTTCTCCCATTGATCCTTATAGCTCACGCCTACCTCATGCTTCAGGCCTCCACCACCCTATTGTCTGTGTCCATGGGTTTATATATATATATATGCATACAAATTCTTTGGTTGATTTTTTTCCCACCCACCCATCCACCCCTACCTTCCCTCTGAGATTAGACATTCTGTTCCATGATTCTATGTCTGTGGATAAGAGGAACACTTTATAGTGATAAAGGGCACACTACATCAAGAAAATATAACAAGGTAGCAATGACATATACAATAACTACTCACAGAACTAAAGGGAGAAACAGATCAAAACACAATCTTAGTTAGGGAACTTAACACTCAATTGACAGCTCTAGACAAATCAACCAAACAGAAAATCAATAAAGAAATATTGGCCTTAAATGAAACACTAGAACAAATGAATAAAATTGACATTTATAGAACATTTCATCCCAGAACATCAGATGTTACATTCTTCTCCAGTGCACACGGAACATTTTCAAGATAGACCATTTGTTGCATCACAAAACTAGCATCAACAAATTAAAAATAGGGGTGGAATAATGGATGCTACACTGACATGCTCCCAGGACAAAACTGGAATTACAACTAAAATATACACACAAAAGAAATCCTGAGTAATCAACTGAAGACTAGCTGGAGAGAACCCTGATAACCAAGGACAGAATGTGGAGACTACATAGACTGACAGGAAGGGCAGAAGTGCATAAGGGCTGGCTGGGCTCCCATAGACAGCAGTTTAAGTTCCTGAGAGATCTCAGCTGTGGGAGTTGTCACTGAGAACTCTGGGGTCTAAACCTCAAGCTGGGCCCCCCAGTAGGGAGAAAAAACACCCACATAACATCTGGCTGTGAAAAGAGCTAGGTTGCTGTCTGTCAAGGAGAGATGAATGGAAATGCATGCACCTATTAAAGGGACAATGCACAACATTTTGTGTACAGCCACTCACGTTGGTCTCCAGGAGAGGGAGGGCAGAGTGGACTGGAACTGTATGAACAGAAGCCAGGGTTGGGGGTTCTGGGGTCACAGCTCTGAAGCAGAAGGCAGACAGCTCAGTTTCCTGTGCTGAGTCATTCCCTAACACTGGAGAGAACATCTTTCTCAGGTAGACCTTTGCTATCCAGGTGGTTTTTGCCTTGGTGGGGGGAGAAGACAGTTGCCCCACCCTACTGAAAACACCTTGTCCCACCCTGTGGAGTTTCTGAGGCCCATTAAGAAACAGAGATTAACAGCCTCCAGGCAGAAGCAATTGACCCATCCTGATAGAAAACCTATCACACCACCTGTGGACAATTGCCTTAGGCTATTCAACACTTAATCCAAGCAATCTGCAGGCATAGGCAGGACTATGGAGGTTTTGAGTCCTTGCCTGATCTAATTAGTCAGAAACAGGGTTTGACACTGTCCTGAACCAGAGATTGGGAGATACAGAAGATCTACCTAATACATAGTCATAAACCCAAACAGGCAGCAAAAATGGGGAGACAAAAAACAATAACCCCCTAAAGAAAAAATAAGAGAATTTTCCAGAAGAAGAGCTAAATAAAATGGAGATAAGAAATTTGTCAGACACAGAGTTCAGAATAATGATGGCAAAGGTGCTCAATAGCATGAGAAATAGTATATTAACTATGAAGAATGAAATAGCACTAATCAAGAACACGGTGAAAGCGATACACAGCAGATTAGGGGAAGCTGAGAAAGGGATCGGTGAATTAGAAGACAGGGTAGGAAAAATCACTCAATCAGAGAAATAAAAAGGAAAAACAATTTAAAAACAGGAGGATAACTTAAGGAAGCTGTGAGACAACATGAAATAACAATACACTGAATGGCCAGATTATTATGATCTCTGAATGCATAATAATCTGGCCACTCAGTGTATATCCTATATAATAAAAGGCTAGTATGGCTAATATAATATGCAAATTGTCCCCTTGACCAGGAGTTCTACCAGCAAGCAGGCCAGCCAACCCACCCATGTCCCCTCCCCCTGGCCAAGCTGGCTGGCTGGATCCCATCCATGCATGAATTCATGCATCAGACCTCTCATATTTGTTTCTCTATCTATTATTAAAAATATGTAAATACATTGAGTGGCCAGATTATTATGCATTCAGAGATCATAACAATCTAGTCACTCAGTGTATTTGCATAATATGTATACCAGAAGGAGAAACAAGTAAGAAAGAGATAAAGAAAGTGTTTTGAAGAAATAATGGCAAAAATGTCCTTAACCATGTGAAGGAAAAAGCCACAAAAGCATAGAAGGCAGAGATTTTGAAACAAGAAGAACTCAAGAAGGCCCATGCCCAGACATCTACACTAATAAAAGAGAAAGATGCAAATAACTATACCTCCACTACACTCACCAACCAATCAGGAGCAAGTATGCAAATTAAGCCAACAAAGATGGTGGTGGCCACAGAGCTGGAATGAGCAGGAGGCTTGGGTTTCCCTGGCAATGGAGGAAGCCAAACTTCCTGCCCGCCCTGGCCTGCTCTGGCCTCCACTCAAGGCTATAAAGTTTCAATTATAGAAGATAAATAAATCCCAGATACCTGCTTCCAGCCATCCCTGGCCTCTGCTCAAGGAGGCACTGAAAAATAAAAAGGAGGGGCTGGGAGCCTGGGTCACTGGGGAGGGGGACATGGCCAGCCTGAAAATAGCCCTTAGCCCCTCACCCAGGCTGAGCAGTCACCCCAGCAGGGACCTTCACCCCATGGGAGCATGGCCAGCCTGCAAACCATCACAGGCTCCTTGCCCAGGCCACCCCACACCCCAAGGAAACCCCACCCTGATCTGGGACACCCTTCAGGGCAAACCAGCCAACCCTCATCCATGCACCAGGCCTCTATCTATACTAATAAAAGAGTAATATGCTAATTAGATTGGGAGACCTTCCAGGAGACTTTCCAGATGTTGTTCTGGATAAAGCCATGGTGGCAGGGCTGAGGTAGAGGCAGTTAGAGGCCAAAAGGGGAGGGCAGTTGTGGGTGATCAGGCCAGGATGGGATGGCAGTTGTGGGTGATCAGGCTGGTGAGGGGCAGGGCTGTAGAGGGCAAGCAGACCAGCAGGGGGGACAGTTGGGGGTGAGCAGGCCATCAGTGGGGGTTAGTTGGAGGTGATCAGGACAGCAGGGGGGGGAAGTTTGGAGTGAGCAGACCATCAGGGGTGATCTGGCCAGTGGGGAGGGAAGGTGGAGGCAAGCAGGCCATCAGGGGAGGCAGTTGGAGGCAAGCACACTGGCATGGGGGGGCAGTTAAAGGTGATCATACTGGCGGAAGGGGCATGGGGGTAAGCAGGCTGGCAAGCAGAGTGGTGAGGGGCAATCAGGCATGCAGGCATGTAGGTGAGCTGTTAGGAGCCAGCAGGCCCGGATTGCAAGAGGAATGTCTGACTGCTGGTTTAGGCCAGATCCCTGTAAACCGGCAGTAGGACATCCTTCATTGGGTTCCAGATTGGAGAGGATGCAGGCCGGGCTGAGGGATAACCCCACCCTGTGCATGAATTTCGTGCACCAGGCCACTAGTATCATAATTAAAATGCCAATAACTAAAGACAAAAGAGAATCTTAAAGGCAGCAGGAGAAAAGCAATTTGTTACCTACTAAGGAGCTCCCATAAGACTGTCAGCTAATTTCTTATCAGATACTCTACAGGGAATGGCATGAAGTACTCAAGGTAATGAAAAGCAAGGATCTGAAACCAAGATTACTATATCCAGCAAGGCTACTGTTCAAACTAGATGATGAAATAAAGAGCTTCCAGACAAAAAAAAAAAAGGCTAAAGAAGTTTATCACCACCAAACCGGCATGAGAAGAATGCTAAAGAGACTGCTGTAATGAGAAGAAGAAATATGTATTGAGAGAAACATAGGCATACAGAATTGAAATGGTAATAAATAATTACCTATTAATAATAACCTTAAGAAAAAGAATAATAACCTTAAATATAAATGGCTTAAATCAAGCATGTCAAACTCAAATGCTAACATGGCTTAAATAAACAAGCTTTAAGTTTATGTGGGCTGCAAAAAAAAAAAGCTTCAATTTTCATAGAAATGCAGGTTTATTTTGATAGAGACATGCTGAATATACAGGGCTGAAATAAGTGAGTATGTGTTAACATAAAATAATAGAACATTACAATAAAAATTAATATTTTTTGAACATTAATTTACCAGACACTGAAATGACTGCACAAATTAATAAGCATAACACAAATAAATCTATTTTTTTGTTCTTTGAAAGTGAAATATTTCCTCTTGCACACACCAAACAAGTCAGTCCAAGACTCATGATGTGGCAATTGGCTGCTAAAATACTCACTGCTAGTATTAGTGGAGAGAATAGGTGTGCCTGCACATAAAGCATGTAAGATAAATGAATGCAATACATTATAGTAATCATTCATTAGTGAATGTTGTAGTTCATTATTAATAATTATGTATAATAGGATATTGTAAAAATTAAGTTACCAGAATTTTTTTATGAAACCGTTTCTTTCATACCATTATATTGGCTGAACCACATAAATATTTGTTGTGGAGCACATGGGACCTGCGGGCCGTGAGTTTGACATGCTTGGCCTAAATGTTCCCACTAAAGACATAGGGTTGTTTACTGGGTATAAATATGACCCAATTCTATGAGGTCTACAGGAGACTCACCTCAGAACAAAAGGTTCATACAGGATTAGAGTGAAGGGATGGAAAAAAATTTTCCCTGCAAGTTGAAATAAAAAAAGCTGGGGTAGTAATACTCATATCTGACAAAACAGACTTCAAAATGAAGGCCATAGCAAAAGACACAAAAGGCCACAACATAACACTAAAGGGACCAATTCAAGAAGAGGATATAGCCCTGGTAAACATATATGTACCCAATATAGGAACACCTAAATATATTTTTTAAAAAACTTTTAGGACTTTAAGGGGGAGATCAACAACAATAAGTCATCATAGCGGACTTGAATACCCTGCTGACTTCACTGGATAGATCTTCTAGACAAAAAATTAACAAGGAAACAGTGACTTTAAATGACACATTGGATTAGGTGGATTTCATTGACATTTAGAGAACATTTCAGCTCAAAGCTATAGAATATACATTGTTCTCAAGTGACATATGGGCCATACACAAAGATAGACCCATGTTAGGACACAAAACAAGGCTCTACAAGTTCAAGAAAATTGAAATCATATCAAGCATCTTCTCATATCACAAGGGAATGAACTACAGTACAAAATCAACTACAGTACAAAAAACAACCACCTCAAAAACATTCAAACACATGAATGCTAAATAGCAAGTTATTAACAATAAATGGGTTACCAATGAGATAAATAAATAAATAAATAAATTCCTGAAAACAAATGAAAATGAACACACAATAACCCCAAATCTATGGGACACAGCAAAAGCAGCCCTGAGAGGGAAGTTCATAGCACTATAGGCCTACCTCAAAACACAACAAAAATTAATAATAAACAATTTAACCCTACAACTTAAAGAATTATAAAGAGAACGATAAGAAAAGCCCAGAATAAGTAGAAGGACAGAAATAATAAAGATTAGAATATAAATAAATGACATAGAGACTAAAAAATAGAAAAATATCAAACTAAGAGATTATTCTTTGAAAAGATAAATAAGATTGATGAACTGTTAGCCATACTCATCAAGAAACAAAAAGACAGGATACAAATAAAATCTGAAAGGAAATCAGAGAAGTAATCACTGACATCACATAAATATAAAGGTTTGTAAGAAAATATTAAGAACAACAATATGCCAAAAAAGGGGACAATGTGGATGAAATGGACAAATTCCTAGAGAAATACAATCTCCAAAAAATTAGAGAGGAAGAATCAGAAAACCTAAATAGGCCAATAACAACTGATGAAATAAAAACAGTAATGAAAAAAAGAAGAGAAGAAAAGAAAAGAAAAAAAGCCTTGGTTTGGTTGGCTTCACAGGGGAGTTTTAACAAAGAAGAATTATAAACTAAACTCCTTAAAGTATTAAAAAAAACCCAAGAAGAAGGAATACTTCCAAGCTCTTTTTATGAGGCCAGCATTATCCTAATTGCAAAACCAGATGAAGACACTACAAAGAAGAAATTATAGATCAATATCCCTGATGAACATAAATGCTAAAATCCTCAACAAAATATGAGTAAATTGTACCCAGCAATATATTAAGATCATAAACCTTGATAATGTGGGATTCATTCCAGGGATGCTAGGCTAGTACAATATTCACAAATCAATAAATGTGACAAATCAAACAACGTGAAAGACAAAAATCACATGATCATATTAATAGATGCAGAAAAAGAATTAGACAAATTCCAACACTGATTTTTGATAAAAACTCTCAGCAAAGTGAAAATGGAGGGATCGTATCTCAACATAATAAAGGCCACATACGATAAACAATATATACAGTGTATATCATATTCAAGGGGAAAACTACAACCATTTCCCCTAAGAACAGGAACAAGACAGAGATGTCCAACTTTACCACTCTTATTCAACATAGTACTGGAAGTCCTATCCACAAGAAGAAGAAATAAAAGGCATCTAAATTGAAAAGGAGGAAGTAAAACTCATTTGCAGATGACATCATACTGTACAAAGAAAATCCTAAAGACTCCACCAAAAAAAAAAACTAGTAGAGTTAAAGGAATTCGACAATGTAGCAAGATTCAAAATCAACACTCCAAAATCCTTGGCTTTTTTTAAAAAAATATATTTTATTAGTTTTTTACAGAGAGGAAGGGAGAGGGATAGAGAGTTAGAAACATCGATGAGAGAGAGACATCGATCAGTTGCCTCCTGCACATCCCCTACTGGAGTTGTGCCCTCAAGAAAGGTACATTCCCTTTACCGGAATCGAACCCGGGACCTTTCAATCCGCAGACCGACGCTCTGTCCATTGAGCCAAACCGGTTTCGGCTTGGCTTTTTTATATACCAATAATGAACTCTCAGAAAGAGAAACTAAACAAACAATCCCATTTACCATTTTAACAAAAAAATTAAAATGCTTAGGAATAAAATTAACCATGGAGATAAAAAATTTGTATTCGGAAAACTATAGGACATTGAAAAAAGAGATAGTGAAAAATTTAAACAAGAGGGAAACTATACCGTGTTCATGGATTGGTAGAATTAATGACATTAAAATGTCCATACTACCAAAAGCAATCTACAAGTTTAATGCAATCCCTATTAAAATACCAACAGCATATTTCACAGATCTAGAACAATTGCTTCAAACATTTATATGGAAACATTTATTCGGCAATGATACATCTGATAAAGGGTTAATATCCAAAGTATATAAAGAACTCATATAACTTAACAAAAGGAAGACAAACAATCTATAAAAAAATGGACAAAGGACCTAAATAGATACTTCTCCAAAGTGACATACAGATGGCCAAAAGGCATATGAAAAAAATGCTCAAAGTCACTGATTATCAAGAGATGAATATTAAAATGACACTGAGGTATCAACTCACACCTACCATCAACAAATGACAAGTGCTGGCGAGGATGTGGAGAACCCTTGTACACTGCTGGTGGGAATGCAGACTGGTGCAGTCATTATGGAGTTTCCTCAAAAAAGTAAAAAATGGAACTCCCACTTGACTCAGTGATCCCACCACTTCTAAGAATATATCCCAAGAAACCCAAAACACCAATCAGAAGGGATATATGCACCCCTATGTTCATAGCAGTACAATTTTCAATAGCTAAGATCTGAAAATAGCCCAAGTACCTATCAGTAGATAAGTGGATAAAATAGCTGTGGTACATTTATACCGTTGAATACTATGAAGCAGTAAAAAGGAAGGACCACTTACCCTTTGAGACAGCATGGAGTGACTTGGAGAGTATTATGCTAAGTGAAATAAGCCAGTCAGAGAAAGATAAGTATTACATGATCTCACTCATATGTGGAATCTAATGAACAAAATAGATCCAGAGACATAGAAGCATAGAGCAAACTGCAGAATTTCAGAAAGAAGGAGGGGGAGAGTGGGTGGGTGGGAAGAAATCAACCAAAGAACTTGTGTGCATATATGTATAATCCATGGACAGGGGCCATAGAGTGGTGAAGGCCTGGGGAAAAGGGCAGGGTGGGCTAGAAGAGGTGAATGGGGGGAAAGGGATCATATGTAATGCCATAACAATAAAGATTTAATTTAAAAAAGTAGCATTAACAAATTCAAGAAAGTTGAAATTATACCAAGTAAGTATATTTTCTGACCATGATACCTTGAAGTTAGAAATCAACTGCACAGCCAAAACTGGTTTGGCTCAGTGGATAGAGCGTCGGCCTGCAAACTGAAGGGACCTAGGTTCGATTCCGATCAAGGGCATGTACCTTGGTTGTGGGCACATCCCCAGTAGGGGGCGTGCAGGAGGCAGCTGATCAATGTCTCTCTCTCATCGATGTTTCTAACTCTCTATCCCTCTCTCTTCCTCTCTGTAAAAAATCAATAAAATATATTAAAAAAAAAGAAATCAACTGCACAAAGGAAGTAAAGAAACCCACAAATACCTGGAGATTAAACAACATACTATTTTAAAAAATGACTGGATCAAAGAACAAATAAAATATGAGATCAAAATTTATGCAGAGACAAATAAGAATGACAATATAACATCAAAACTTCTGGGATGCAGCAAAAGCAATAACAAGGGGGAAGTTATTACAGGCTTATCTCAAGAAACAAGAGAAATCCCAAGTAAACAACCTAATATCACATGTTAAAGAACTAGAAAAGGAAGAACAAAAGCAATGCAAAGACAACAGAAGAAAGAAAAAATAAAAATTAGAGCAGAATTGAATAAAATATAGAACAAAAAGATCATACAAAAAATAAAACAAAGAATTGGTACTTTGAAAAGATTAATAAACCTAACAACCCCTTGAATAGACTCACTACGGGAACAAGGAAAAAGACGCATATTAAAAAAAAATCAGAAATGAGAGAGGAGTCACAGATATTCAAATGATCATACTAGAATATTACAAAAGACTAAATGCTACCATATTCAATAACCTAGAAGAAATGGGTAAGTTCCTAGAAATGTATAACCCTTCTAGACTAAATTATGAAGAATAGGAAAATCTAAATAGACTGATCAGCAGTGAGGAAATAGAAACAACCATCAAAAATCTCCCAAAAAACAGGATTCTACCAAACATTCAAAGAAGATTTAAAACCTATCCTTCTCAAATTAAAACAAAAAAAATTGAAGAAGAGGCAGTGATTCCTAACACATTCTTTAAGGCCAATATAACCCAATGAAATTGGATTACAGTTTGATACCAAAACCTGGCAAAAATAACACAAAAAAGAAAACTACAGACCAATATACCTAATGAATATAGACACAAAAATCCTAACCAAAATACTAGCTAATCAAATACAACAGTATATCCAAAAAATAATACAGCACCATCAAGTGGGCTTCATTCCAGGGGCAAAAGGATGATTCAGCACTTACAAATCAATCAACATAATACACCACATTAACAAAAGAAAGAATAAAAATCATGTGATCTTGTCAATAGATGCAGAAAAAGCATTTGACAAGATACAACATCCATTTATGAAGGAAAGTACCTCAACATAATGAAGGCCATATATAATTAACCCTCAGCCAATATACAGTAATATTCTACAACAAAAGGGAACAATATTCCATGTTCATGAATTGGAAGAATCAACATAGTTAAAATGGCCATATTACCCAAAGCAATATACAGACTTAATGTAATCCCCATAAAAATCCCAATGTTATTTTTTAAATATATTCTTTCTTGATTTCAGAGAGGAAGAAAGAGGGAAAGAGAGATAGAAAAATGAATGATGAGACTCTTAGTCCTGGGGACTAAGCCGGCAATCCAGACATATGCCCTTGACCGGAATTGAACCTGGGACCCTTCAGTCCATAGTCCAATGTTCTATCCACTGAGCCAAATTGGCAAGGGCCCAATGTCATTTTTTTAAAGAAATAGAAAAATAAATAATCAGATTTGTATGGAACCACAAAAGACCCCAAATAGCCAAAGCAATCATAAGGGAAAAAAAAAATGAAGCTAGGGTATCACCCTACCTCACTTCAAATTATACTCCAGAGCTATGATAATCAAAACAGCATGCTATTGGCAGAGAAGCAGACACACAGAATAGAGAGCCCCACTATAAAACCACATATATATGGACACATAATTTTCAACAAAGGATCCAGAAACACACAATGGAGTAAAGATCATCTCTTCAATAAATGGTGCTAAGAAAACTAGAAATCTACATGCAAATTAACGGAATTAGATTATAATTTATCCCCATGTACAAAACTTAATTCAAAATGGATCAAGCCGAAACCAGTTTGGCTTAGTGGATAGAGCGTTGGCCTGCGGACTAAAGGGTCCCGGGTTCGATTCCGGTCAAGGGTATGTACATTGGTTGCGGGCGCATCCCCAGTGAGGGGAGTGCAGAAAGCAACTGATTGGTGTTTCTCTCTCATCGATGTTTCTGACTTTCTAACCCTCTCCCTTCCTCTCTCTAAAAAATCAATAAAATGCATTAAAAAACAAAAAACAAAAAACAAAATGGATCAAAGACCTAAATATAAGACCCAAAAGAATAAGTTACATAGGAGAAAACATAGGAATCAAACTTATGGACCTTGGTCGCAGAGAACATTTTATGAACTTGATCTCAAAGGCAAGGCAGGTAAAGGCAAAAGTAAATGAATGGGACTATATCAAACTATAAAGCTTCTTCACAGCAAAAGAAACTGACAACAAAACAAAGAGGCAACCAACCAGGTGGGAGATGATATTTGCAAGCAATATAGCTCAGACAAAGGTTTAATTTCCAAAATATATAAATAACTCATAAAACTCAACACCAAACAAACAAATAACCCAATCAAAAAGTGGGAAAAGGACCTGAAAATGCACCTCTCCCAAGGAAACATTTGAATAGCAACTAGTTATATGAAATATGTTCAACCTCCCTGGCAATTAGGGAAACGCCAATCAAAACTACAATGAGATGCCACCTCACACCTGTAAGAGTGGCCGTTATAGATAAGACAAGCAATAATAAATGTTGGAGAGGTTGTGGAAAAAAGGAAACCCTCATCCACTGCTGGTGGGAATGTAGACTACTATGGAAAGCAGTCTGGCAATTTCTCAAAGAATTAAGAATAGAGTCACCATATGGTCCAGCAATTGCTCTCCTGGGTACATACCCAAAAAAACTCAAAATAATGTATTCGCAAAGATATATGATCCCCTATTCACAGTGGCCAAGACATGGAAACAATCAAAGTGTCCCATGATAGAGGACTGGACAAAGAATATGTGGTACACATACACTATGGAATAGTACTCAGCTATAAGAAAGGATGAAATAGTTCCATTTGCAACAACATGAATGGACCTTAAGAACATTATGAAAAGTGAAATAAGTCAGACAGAAAAAGTAAAGGACTATATGTTTTCACTCATATGTGGGATATAAAACTGAAACTTGTGAACATAAACCTCAGTGTGGTGGCTGCCAGAGGGAAAGAAAGGGTAGGGGGGAATAGGGTCCTAATATATGGTGACAGAAGATTTGCCTTCGGGTAGTGGGCACATGGTGCAATATACAGATCTTGTAACACAGATGCCTACACCTGAAACCTGTATGTTCATGTTGTACAATGTCACCCCAATAAATTTAATTTTATTTTAAAAAAGACAATAACATGGCTTGGAGAGGTTTTGGTGAAATTATATCCTCCAACACTGCTGATGGGAATGTAAACTGGTGCAGTCATTTTGAAAAATAGTCTGGCAGCTTCTGACAATCAATACCAATCCACTCCTAGGTATATACCAGGAAAATGAAAACATATGTCCCCACATAAACTTTTACATGAAAGCTTATTACATTATTATTCAAAATAGCCAAAAGGTAGAAACAACCCAAATGTTCATCAACTGAAGAATGGATAAACAAAATGTGGTTTATTCATACAAAGGAATATTATTTGGCTATTAAAAAAAGGGCTAATATATGCTAAAACATGAATGACAGTTGAAAACATTATGCTTAAGTGAAAAAAGCAAGCCACAAAAAGACCATATGTTATATGATTTCACTTATGTGAAATGTCCAGAAAAGGCAAATCTATGGAGAAAGTAAGTGGATTTGTGATTGCTTAGGACTCGGATGTGATTAGGAGGGGAATAGGAAATGAATATTAATGGGCACAGAGTTTGTTTTAGGAAGGGCAAAAATATCCTAAGATTAAACTGTGGCAATGATTGCACAGCTCTGTGAATATCTATACTAATAAAAGGGTAACATGCTAATTAGACCGAGAGACCTTCTGGGAGACTTTCCGGACAAAACCATAGTGGCGGAGCTGAAGTAGAGGTGGATAGGGGCAATAAGGCCAGCAGGGGAGGGCAGTTGGGGGTGAGCAGGCCAGCAGGGTGGGGCAGCTGGGGGTGAGCAGGGCAGCAGCGGAAGCAGTTGAGTGTGATCGGGCTGGAAGGGGGGGCAGTTGGGGAAGAGCAGGCCAGCAGGAAGGGGGAGTTGAGGGTTATCAGACCTGAAGCGGGGCGGGGGAAGTTGGGGGTGGTAAAGCCTGAAGAGGGGCAGGCAGGCAGGTTAGTGGTTAGGAGCCACCAGTCCCAGATTGCGAGAGGGATGCCTGTCAGACATCTCCCGAGGGGTCACAGATTGGAGAGGGTGCAGGCTGGGCTGAGGGACACCCCCCCATGCACGAATTTCATGCACTGGACTACTAGTCCTATATAATAAAAGCCTAATATGCTAAGTGTCCGGTTGTCCAATTGGCCATTCAACCAATCAAAGAGTAATATACTAATTATATACTGAGGCATCTCAACTGCTTGCTATGGCATACACTGACCACTAGGGGGCAGATGCTCTGACCTGTAGGTTAGCTTGCTGCTGGGGTCTGGCCAATCAAGATTAAGCAAGACAGGCAGGAGGAGCCTTCCCTCGTCCCTCCCTGGCTGGCCACCTCCCATATCCCTCCTGGCTTGATTGTGCACTGGTGGGTTCTCTTGGCCTGGACTGTGCCCTCTTGTAATCTGGGATTCTTCAGGGGATGTCAGAGAGCTGGTTTCGGCCTGGCAATAGAAGGACTGGTTGCTATGATGTGCACTGACTACCAAGGGTCAGATGCTCAATGCAGATACTCAGCCAGAAGCCGGGCTCATGGCTGGCAAGCCCAGCAGTAGCAGGGGGAGTCTCCCCAGCCTTTGCAGCAGCACTAAGGATGTCCAACTGTTGGCTTAGTTGGAAATCCCCGGAGAAGTTTGTTTCAGGAGGTGCAAAAATATCCTAAGATTATATTGGGAGCTTTTGTCTCCCTCCTGTTTGAGAAAGCCAGCTGTGTACAAGAAGTTGCCAGTCTTCTCTGCGCGCATGTCTCAGGTAACTGGGGAGGCTGAGCCACTAGACCCTATAGGACACTAGCACACAAAGCCACTCTATCAACTCAGGGAAGCAGCCAAAATGCAGAGAAAAAGAAACAGATCACAAATGAAAGAAATGGAGGAAAGCAAATGACTGGATATAGAGTTCAAAACCATGATTATAAGGTTTTTCAAGAATTTTCTAGAAAAGGCCATGCTTCTATTCTAAATTTAGTGAGATCCTCGAGGATATGAAAAAGGACCAACTAGAAATGAAGCATACACTGACTGAAATAAAAAATATTATACAGAGATCTAACAGCAGACTAGAGGATCCCAAGAATCAAGACAAAGATTTGAATTACAAAGAAGCAAAAAAACACTTAAGTGGAAAAGCAAAAGGAAAAAAGAATCCAAAATATGAAGATAGTGTAAGGAGCCTCTGGGACAACTTCAAGCGTACCAACATCAGAATTATGGGGGTGCCAGAAGAAGAGAGAGAGCAAGATACTGAAAACCTATTTAAAGAAATAATGACAGAAAACTTCTCCCACCTGGTAAAAGAAATAGACTTACAAGTCCAGGAAGCACCCAGAACCCCAAACAAAAGGAATCCAAAGAGAACCACAGCAAGACACATCATAATTAAAATGCCAAGAGCAGCCGAAACCGGTTTGGCTCAGTGGATAGAGCATTGGCCTCTGGACTGAAAGGTCCCAGGTTCGATTCTGGTCAAGGGCTTGTATCCTGGTTGTGGGCACATCCCCAGTAGGGGTTGTGCAAGAGGCGGCTCATCGATGTCTCTCTCTCATAGATGTTTCTGACTCTCTATCCTTCTCCCTTTCTCTCTGTAAAAAATTGATAAAATATAGTTTTTAAAAAATGCCAAGAGCAAAAGACAAAGAGAATATTAAAAGCAGCAAGAGAAAAACAGTTAGTTACCTACAAGGGAGCACCATATGACTGTCAGCAGATTTCTCAACAGAAACTATGCAGACCAGACAGGAGTGGCAAGACATATTCAAAGTGATGAATAGCAAGAACCTACAACCAAGATTATTCTACCCAGTAAAGCTATCATTCAGAATTGAAGGTCAGATAAAGAGCTTCACAGATAAGAAAAAGCTAAACGAGTTCATCACCACCAAAACAGTATTATTTGAAATGCTGAAAGGTATTCTTTAAGAAGAGGAAGAAGAAGAAAAAGGTAAAGATAAAAATTACCAACAACAAATAAATATCTATCAACAAGTGAATAAAAAAATCTGATGAACAGAATAAACTGGTGAATATAATAGAATCAGGGGCATAGAAAGGGAGTGGATTGACAATTCTCAGGAGGGAGAGAGATGTGGGGGCTGCGGGAAGAGACTGGACAAAAATCGAACACCTATGGATGAGGAGAGTGGCGGGGGTAAGAGCAGAGGGTGGGGTGGGAGCCGGGTGGAGGGGAGCTATGGGGGAAAAAAGAGGAACAATTATAATAATCTGAACAATAAATATTTATTAAATTAAGAAAAAGAAAAACAAACAAAAACCACAAAAAAAGATCACTGAGTTGTGATCTTTAAGTGGGTAAGTTTTATGGTTTGGAAATTACATCTAAATAAAGCTGTTAAAAAGAAGCACATCGAATGAGAAGATGGCGGCATAGGTAAACACCTATACTGCTGCCTCGCACAACAATTTCAAAACTACAACTAAAAGACAGAACGGACATCATCCAGAACCACAGGAAAGCTGGCTGAGTGGAAGTTCTACAACTAGAGGGAAAGAGAGGGGCTCACGGAGACCCAGAGGAGCTGCAAAAAGCTGAGGTACGGAGACGCGCACCTGGCTGGCTTTCTCTGACGGGAGGGAAACGGAGACTCCCAACAGCATTGAACCCCTTCTCTTACGACACTAAACCCCAGATCCAGCCGAAACTCATACGGGGGGAGTTTGGACTGTGAAAAGGGAGAAGTGCACGGAAATTTAGGGGAGTTGCAAAGGATCGGAGGTCTGGTCGCGCACGGCACCACGCGGAGGACGGATTGCTGATTGTGCGGCTGGCTTTCGCGAGTGGGCGGGAGACAGACCCTCCCAACTGCGCCACTTCTGAGTCCACTGGGCCCCTGTTTTGGGCGAAACCCTGGGGACCTAGACTCGTGTGGTCCTGGTTCGCAGGGGAGCCGGAAAGGCAGCGGTTGGAGGCGCTGCGGGTGGGCGCGCGCACAAGGACCGCTCCAGCCATTACCCAGTCACGTGAGATTCAGGGGCCGTGGAGGGCGGGGCCGACTGGAAGGCAAGGCGGTCCCTTAAGCCCTGAGACTCCACCCTCCCAAGCTCAGCAGAGGCTTCTGCGGCTGAATCCAGCACAGAAGTTTCCCCGGCACAGTGAAAATGCCGAGACAAGGGAAGGGATTACAAGCAAAAGAAATGGAGGAAAAAAAACGACTGGATATAGAGTTCAAAACCACGCTTATAAGGTTTTGCAAGAATATGCTAGAAAAGATGGATAAATTTAGTGAGACCCAAGAGAAGGTAATAAATACACTGACTGAAATGAATACTATTACACAGAGTACTAACAGCAGACTAGAGAAAGGCAAGGATCAAGTCAAAAATTTGAAATATAAAGAAGCAGAAAACATTCAACTGGAAAAGCAAGAAGAGAAAAGAATCCAAAAATGTGAACATAATGTAAGGAGCCTCTGGGACAGCTTCAAGCGTACCAACATCAGAATTGTGGGGGTGCCAGAAGAAGAGAGAGAGCAAGGTACTGAAAACCTGTTTAAAGAAATAATGGCTGAAAACTTCCCACATCTGGTAAAAGAAATAGACTTACAAGTCGAGGAAGCACACAGAACCCCAAAGAAAAGGAATCCAAAGAGGACTACACCAAGACACATCATAATTAAAATGCCAAGAGCAAAAGACAAAGAGAGAATATTAAAAGCAGCAAGAGAAAAACAGTTTATTACCTACAAGGGAGCACCCATACGACTGTCAGCTGATTTCTCAACAGAAACGATGCAGGCCAGACGGGAGTGGCAAGAAATATTCAACGTGATGAACAACAAGAACCTACAACCAAGAATAATCTATCCAGCAAAGCTATCATTCAGAATTGAAGGGCAGATAGAGACCTTCACAGAGAAGAAAAAGCTAAAGGAGTTCATCAACTCCAAACCAGTATTATATGAAATGCTAAAAGGTACCCTTTTAGAAGAGGAAGAAGAAAAAGGTAAAAGACAAAAAATTATGAACAACAAATACACATCTGTCAACAAGTGAATCTAAAAATTAAGTGAATTAAAAATCTGATCAATAGAATAAACTGGTGAATATAATAGAATCAGGAGCACAGAAAGGGAGTAGACTGATAATTCTCAGGAGGACAAAAATCATAAAGCATCAAACAGACTGTGAAATTATAGCAGAAAGATTAAAGTTAGGTGAGGTAAATAAGTGATCAATCAAAGGACTTGTATGCATGCTTATAAACATAACCAATGATCACAGACACTGGGGGGTCGGGGTATGCCTGGGAGGGAGGGGGGGCAATGGGGAGATATGTATAAAAAATTAATAAAAATTAATTTAAAAAATATATTAAAAAAAAAAGAAGCACATCACTGGACATATGATGAACTTTCAAACATTATAAAAAGGGCAAAAATGTGTTCTACTCTTAAAAGGACTTTATTCCACATGGTCCTGTCAATCCTTCATAAGGTAGGTTCTATTATTATTCTTTAAGTGTACAAATGAGGAAACTGAGACTCCGTTTATGTACCTTGCTCATGATCACGCAACTAAGATACAGCAGAGCTGGGACTGGAACCCATGTCTCTCTGACTTTGGATCCCAAGCTTTTTCTGTTTTTGATAGACCATAGTGCCCCTCTAAATATAGTCAATGTAACTACATCGAGTGATTTCAATTTAGGCCTTAGTGGTTGTATCTAGGGAACTCAGGATCAGCTGGGGAATCACTTCTTGGCCTTTGGCTAAGATCAAGTGTGGATGAGCTGGGGAAGTAGTATGTAATGACTCTCTGAGACTTAGAGAAGTGTTCTAGAGCAGTCGTCAGAAAACTGCAGCTCGTGAGCCACGACCCGCAGTTTGCCAATCACTGTTCTAGAGGAATACTGAACCAAGAGCTTGAACTATTAGTTCAGGAAGTCTCTACCCTTAGGCATTGTTCATAGGTCCTGACAATGTACCCAGTGCTAATTACCTATGATATAGCTAAACAATCTCAGTCTGCTGCTATGAGAGGTGGCTCCCAGAAGCATGTCCAATAAGGAGGTTGTGACTCCTGTCAGACAAGGGCTAGAGGTCTAAGAGTGGCTTCCCTCCCTGCAAAATGGAAACATCTCTCAATATCAGGCTGTCAAGGCCAGGTGATGTATAGCTCACCACTTGGTACTGTGATTTCCAGATCTGAGCAGCAGCATTAGGGGGGAGGGGGGAGGAGTGACTGTGCAGAGAAGAAAATGTTCTTGGAGAAGCATAAATCTCCTCCAGACATGTTAAAATGCCAGTAAAGCCAGGTGCAGTTGGCTGGTATCTGAGAAAGCATGCCTCCCAGATTGCAAATTGCTCATCAGTTTTCTCCACAGGAATCTCCTCGTCTATCCCTCTGTATTCACCCACTCAGAAGACTGACTTAAAAAATACTTTCAAAGAACAGGATGGTGATTCAATTGGAGCTATATTTAAAAACTATATTATACACACACACACACCCTCAACACATATACACAATCAACACAACATTTATAAAACTGACTTTCTTTTACTTGGTCTTGCTGTGTTCTACAGTCTGATGATCATTGGTCACAAGGACAAATGATCAAAAGGCCTTACAAGAACCGCATGTCCTTTCTGAATCATCAAAAACAAAAAACAAAAAGAGTCTTCTATGTTCACTGTAGCTTTATTACTCTATGCATGTTGCTGAGTTTTAACTACATGAAAATCTGTAAGCTATGCATGGTGTATATAGTAGCCATTAACCAGAATATTTTATTTACCAGATCAAACTGTTGTCTAAACATGGGAGAAAATTTAGAGTGGAATCCTCCTCTAACTGCAACCCCAGGTAGGGCCCTGAAAGCCTTAATTTACTGGATCCTCCCAGGATATAGGGAACTCAAGGCAGGAGAGAGACGGCAGCTGCCTCTGGATTTCCAAGCATCCCCATATAGGTGGAGAGTTGGCATTTGAGAATTTCTCAAAGTTGTGTCTTCAAGACCAGGTGCTGTTATGTTGTGTCAGTTGAAATTTCCTCTATATAAATGCAAAGGCACTTACTGTATTGGCATTATTCCTTTAATCATATTTCTGTATTCTCCCATTAGGTTGTAAGCTTTGTGAAGGCAAGGGCCATGTCTATTATTTACAGCTCTTATCTGCAGTGCCTGGCACATACATAATGAGTACTTAAGAAACAGTTGTTGAAAGAATAAGTGAAATACCTATTTCAGGAAAACTGCTGATAAAGCCCAACAGGTAATCTTTTTCCTTCCACTTTCCCATTTTCCTTTTTTTCTGTGTTTGAGAGAAGAGGTGATACTTTATCTTTCCCAGCTGGTGGTTTACCAGCATCCTTTAAGCCCAGTCAGCTGAGCATTGAGTTGGGTTAGCTGGCAGCCAGTAAGCTGCTATGGGACAAGATCTTGCTAGAGAAACCAGGCTCTGAGTAGACTGGTGTTCTATTGTCTGAGGTTGGCAGAATGACTGTTCCGTATAGGTCTTTACTAAACCACACTGGGTTGAAAGTGGGGTCTGATGGAGGAAGCCAATCTTAACTTTGTATCAGGAACTGATGGCCACTCACTGTATTCTGGGTGGAGGTCTCCTCAATGATGCTCCTTTCTGTTGCCCTTTCCTGTCCTTGAGACCATGGGATAAGTTGTGCATACCAGCCCCTGACAGGCTGACCCATGAGACTCATTCTGTCACACTCTCCTTGAACCTTGGGTGGCTGCTCAACCTAGCAACTAATAACCCAAAGGCTAAGTACTGGGCCTAAGCATTGGCCCAAGCTTCTGGAGAAGTCAAGTGCTACAAAGAGTGGGGACACCACAGTGGTCCATCTGGTTCCTGCATGGACAGAGAAGCCCTGTGCTAGTGGCAATCTGAGCCCCCTTCACTCTGTAGGTCCAATGCTGAGGGTTCTCAGGAATCAGAGAAGGCCTCTAAAGTCATGTATAGCATTTAGATAAGCCTCCCTTCTGGGTTAGAAGAGAATACAATGAAATTTATTTGCCTTTGGAAAAGAAACACAATTCAACATGGTGCCACTATTCCCAGAGCAAGGGGAATACTTAATGAAGGCATCGGCTAGGGCAGTGGTCAGCAAACTGCGGTGGCTCACTCTGTTGACTAATGAGTTTGCCAACCACTGGGCTAGGGTGCTAATGGGCTGACCCAAACCCTTTAGAAGGCAGGGTGGGACTATAGAACCACCCAGGAGTCTTCTTTAAATGAACCCCTAAACAACTCTCACTTGCACATCTGGTCCTCAGCTGAGCTCCAGGCTCTTCTTTCTGTCTTGCCTTTTCCCTTTCTTCCTCTCTAAACTGCTCAGTAAAGAATATAATTTACTTAGGTGTGATGATAGAGAGGAAGATCATAGGTGACACTAATAATGCTAATACTGGCTTTGCCATAATTAGGCCATCAGAGGTTTCATAATATATATGGCCATCCACTTTGAGCAATCTGCCTTGAGACATATGACAACGTGGATCCCCAGGTTCTTAATATTCCAAGTCAGTTCTTTTGCTTCTTTATGTGGCATACATTATATGCCTTGGGGCCCCCTATTTTTCCCCAAATCTGTGTTTGGTGGATTGCCTTCTAATCCTATGGGCAATGTTATGAGGAATAAACATGTGTTTTCTTTGATGTTCATTTTGAAGAAAATGTGGTGAGAGGTTTTATGTGAATACACAGCCCACTGGGTGTTGGGTCATTCATCAGGTATGTGCTTCTATTCTCAAACGCCTCAATATAGATCAGATGTGGCCAAGCTGCAAGGCAAGACAACCTTGAAGATAAAAGAAATAGTTTAACAGCAAAACAAGTTGGGTGAAGAGTCTTTAGCATGTGAGGAGGGCAACTACTGGGTAGTAAGTCTCAGCTTCTACTTGTGATGTTTGGGTGCTGGGGTGGGGAGAGCACTCATTGCATATATGTGAGTCTTGGGTCTAATATGTGGAGTGACTGTTCTTTGGTCTCCTCCCATTTTGGTTTGGGGTGACAGTATCTGGATTGGGCTGATTTCCCCCCAAAGAACCTGATTATGCCATCATCAGGACAGCTCTGAGGATTGACTTCACTTCGCTGTTTGAGAGTTGCACTTGACTTTGTTCTTAGTAGTCAATCCCTTCAAACTCTAATATTCCTGCTGGCTATATATACTCTGTCCTTGCATACTCTTTCCTACCCCAACCTTCTGTGGCCTCTTTTGGCAGCTATCAACCACCTTATAAACAAAAAAAATATCTTTATTTTCAGCTTCCACTTTTAAAAAGTTAGAACACCCATGCATCTCTCCTAGATCAATGTACTTCTAAAGTTTTGCCTTAGATTCAATGAGATTCCTTAATTGGTTCTCTATTGCTTGTTTGCTATTTTTATCTTACTATCATTCAGACTCAAACACAATGTGTTGTTACAGGCATCCTTTGTGGGTTAAGCCCATCAGAAAGCCAGCTGTCTTTCCAACTAGCTTGTGCCAAGCAGGGCACAGTGGTATAGCATCAGCTCCTGGCAAATCAGGTGCTGGCAGAATGCGGTGAACACTAAGGCAGTGGAGCTCCTCCCCCCATGTTTCCAGAGTCCAAAGGACTTCCACTACACCAAAAATTGAGGCTGAGCCCTACCTGCCTTGATCATTGGAGGTGGAAGAGGCTGGTTGGTGGGCCTAGAGAAAACCATCTTTCTGGAATCCATCAGGAGGCGGCAGTACCCTGCAATCAGGCAGGCAAAATTGGTGGCTTCAGGCCACTCCATCAACAGCACCAGAGGCTGGGGGAGAGACAGGAAGAAACATGAGGACAGGGAAAAGAAGAAAACAGGTTCAATTCCTGGAGAATAATAGTATAGAAAATATAATTTGCATGGTAATGGGAAACTTAGTTTCTGAACCAAAAATTGAGGCATATGTCCTGAAAAATGATTTCTTCAGATTTGAGAGTTAATTTATAGTCAATCCTTACCCAGGCATCAAAACTAAATCAACCTTAATTACACATTTAATGAACAACCTTTACTGAAGAAGACTGAAATTATTAAACATCATGTGACTGTCACGTGGCTTTTATTGGGGTTGTCAGGGCTCAGCAGATGTTCAGGTCAGCTGGGAAAGCTGTGGTGAACCTAGGAGTTGAGGAGAACATCTTTTATGAGAAGTTTCTGAAATGCACAGCTCATCTCTATAAACACCTACAATACCTAGAACAGCTCATGGACATGGATATTCCGTGCAATCAGGTCGTCACTGTGCCTTCCAGGTCTTTCTGGTCTGCAGCCCTGCTCAGACCTTCATGTTCTCCCCTTTTCCCTTGGTTTCCCAAAGTGTTCTCAAGATGTTAATTGGTGTTCCTTAAAATAATTCCTTGATCAATTACATGAGTGAAACCCTGGGTTAAACAATACTATATAGATAATTGTACTTATGGAAATTATCAGATCCTTTAATATATTAATGTGCAGTACCAACTTTGAGAGTGAGACTTCAGTATTCCAACTTTTCTAAAATGTTTTACTAAAAAATATATTTTCACCCTGGCCAGTATTTATCTATGGTTAGAACATTGGCTCACACACTGATGGGTCTCAGGTTTGATTTGGGGTCAAGGGTATGTACCTGGGTTGCAGGTTTGATACCCTGCCCTTTTGGTCCTGGCAAGTGTGGAAAACAGCCAATCAATGAGTCTCTCTCACATGGATAGTTCTCTTTCTGTCTCCCTCCATTCACTCTCTCTAAAATATAAGTGGAAAAACTACTCTGGGGATTAACAATAGCAATTACAAAAATAAAGGAAGCAGCTTCTTTTTTAAAATATCTATTTTCATAAACCATCTTAAGGTGTTCTCAGGGTTTTTTTGTTTTTAACCCACTTTGGGAAATGCTAGCATATTCTTGTTGCCTTCTGTTCCTGACCTTAAATCAGTCAAATTAATCCTAGGATTAGCTAGTTGACTACCTCAGAGATCTCACAATGATACACCAAAAAAATAATATAATGAAAATAAATGAGCACCTTTTCAATAAACCTTTCCAATATCTGTATTGTAATTAAAGAAAGAAAGTGTGGCTTGAAAATAAGTTTGGGTCAGATGGATATCAGCCATGAGAACATTGTACCTAGGACAGGGTAGTGGCTTCCAAATTAAGACCACTGAAAATTGCACTGGCTGAAGAGGGGCCATTGGGTTGTGGGTTGCCTTGACTTTTGAGCATTCCCAGACTATGCATTAAGAGCTAAGAGGATTGAATTAAGTTATATGAGAAGCCAATATTTTCATAAGTAATTTAATCATAATGAGGTCTAATAAAGTTACTGAGACATCCCATAATCCCTCTGTATATGCAAATAAAACAAAAGGGGATACTCTTTAAATATATAAAAAGGAGAAAATTTTAAACGTTTGAAATCTCTTACACTAATATTTACAGAGTAAACTAAAGATTGTTGTTAAAATACTAAATCTGATCATTAATAGTGTCAACATAATGTAAAGAGAGTCTTTGTAATATAGCTATTCGGCCACATGACTCAGTAACCAAGCCTCAGCCCAGTAGGTTGCTTGGTATAAAAAAGAAAGATTAAAACTTTTTTTCTTTTTTGACAATGGGTGTGAGACATTTTATTGCTCTCATTTGGTTCTTATTTTATTTTTTAATTTCATTGTTTAAAGTATTACACATAGTAGTACATATATCTCCCTTTTCCCCCATTGACCTTCCTCCATCCTTTCCTACCCCTTCGCATGCCCTCATCGCCAACCCCATTGTCTTTTGTCCATTGGTTTTGCTTATATACAGGCATACAAGTCCTTCAGTTGATCATTTCTCCCCTCCCCAAAACTCCCCAAGATCTCTTTCCCCCATAGCCAACACTCCCTAGCCTTCCTGCTGTAATTTAACAGTCTGTTCAATGCTTTATTGCCTCTGTATATATCTTTTTGTTCATCAGATTATAATGTTCTTTATTTTCCATAAATGAGATCATGTTATTTTTCTTTCATTGCCTGGCTTATTTCACTTAGCATAATGCTCTCCAGTTCGACCAATGCTGCTGCAAATGGTAAGAATTCCTTCTTTTTTTATAGCAGTGTAGTATCCCATTGTGTAGACGTACCACAGTTTTTTAATCCATTCATCTGCTGATGGGCATTTGACCTGTTTCCAAATCTTAGCAATGGTGAATTGTGCTACTGTGAACATAGGAGTGCATATATCCTTTCTGATTGGTCTATCTAGTTTCTTAGGATCTATTCTTAGAAGTGGGATCAAAAGATCAAATGGGAGATCCATTTTTAGTTTTTTGAGGAAACTCCATAATGTTCTTCACAGTGGCTGCACCAGTCTGCATTCCCACCAGCAGTGCAAGAGGTTTCCTTTTTCTCCTCATCCTTGCCAGCACTTGTTGTTTGTTGATTTGTTGATGATTGCCATTCTGACAGGTGTGAGATGGTACTGCATTGTCATTTTGGTTTGCAACTCTTGAATAATTAGTGACTTTGAGCATGTTTTCTTTTTTAAAATTTTATTTTATTTTTTTTAAATTTTTATTGTGTTACATGTATATATATATATATATATATATATATATATATATATACACACATATACATATATATATCCCCATTGCCCTCCTCTCCCAGGCATACCCCAACCACTCAGTGTTTTGTGTTCATTGGTTATGCTTATATGCATGCATACAAGTCCTTTGGTTGATCTCTTATCTATCTCACCTCGCCTTAACCTTCCTGCTGTAATTTGACAGTCTGTTTGACGTTTTACTGCTTCTGTGTCTATCCTTTTGTTCATCAGTTCATAATGCTCTTTATTATCCACCAATGAGTGAGATCATGTGGTGTTCTTCCTTCATTGACTGGCTTATTTCACTCAGCATAAGACTCTCCAGTTTCATTCAGGTTGCTGCAAATGGTAAGAGTTCCTTCTTTTTAATGGCAGCATAGAATTCCTTGTGTAGATGTACCACAGTTTTCTGATCAACTCATCTGCTGATGGGCACCTAGGCTGTTTCCAAAGTGTAGCTATTGTAAATTGTGCTGCTATGAACATAGGGGTGCATAAATCCTTTCTCATTGGTGTTTGTAATTTTTTAGGATATATTCCTAAGAGTGCAATTGCTGGGTCAAATGGGAGTTCCATTTTTAGTTTTTTGAGGAAACTCCATACTGTTCTCCACAGTGGTTGCACCCAGTTTGCATCCCTACCAGCAATGCACAAGGGTTCCTTTTTCTTCGCATCCTCACCAACACTTGTCCTTTGTTGATTGATTGATGATTGCCATTCTGACAGGTGTAAGATGGTATGGCATTGTTGTTTTGATTTGCATCTCTCAGATAATTAGTGACTTTGAACATGTTTTCATATGTCTCTTGGCCTTCCTTCTGTCATCTTTAGAAAAGGTCCTATTTAGGTACATTGCCCATTTTTTTATTGGATCATTTATCTTCCTTTTATTAAGTTGTATAAGTTGGCTGTAGATGTTGGAGATTAAACCTTTATCAGTGATAACATTTGCAAATATGTTCTCCCATACAGTGGTCTTTCTTGTTGTTTTGTTGATGGTTTCTTTTGCTGTACAAAAGCTTTTTATTTTGATGTAGTCCCATTTGTTTATTTTTTCTTTAGCTTCCATTGCCTTTGGAACAGTATTAGTGAAGAAGTTCTTTGGGCATATGTCTGAGATTGTGCTGCCTGTGGATTCCTCTAATATTTTTATGGTTTCCCTTCTAATGTTTAAGTCCTGTATCCATTTTGAGTTTATTTTTGTATTTGGTGTAAGTTGGTGGTCCAGTTTCATTTTTTTGCATGTATCTGTCCAACTTTCCCAGCACCATTTGTTGAAGAGGGTATCTTGACTCCATTTTATGTTCATGCCTCTGTCAAATATTAGTTGAGGATAGTGGTTTGGGTGGATATCTGGATTCTCTCTTCTATTCCATTGGTCTATCTGTCTGTTCTTGTGCCGGAACCTGGCTGTTTTGAGAACAGTGGCTTTGTAATATAGCTTGAAATCTGGTATTGAGACCCTACACACTTTGTTCTTCATTCTCAGGATTGCTGTGGCTATTTGGGATCTTTTATTTATTCCAAATGAATTTTTGGAAAGTTCTTTCTAGGTCTGTGATATATGCCGTTGGTATTTTAATTGGGAGTGCATTGAATCTATAGATTGCTTTGGGTAGTATCGACATTTTAATGATGTTGATTCTATGTTCCTGCATCTGTTTATGTCTTCCTCTACCTCTTTTTTCAGTGTCCTGTGGTTTTCCATGTATACGTCTTTTACTTCCTTAATTAAGTTTATTCCTAGGTATCTTAATTTTTTTGGTTCAATGGTAAATAGGATTGATTTTTTAGTCTCTCTTTCTATAAATTCACTATTGGTGTATATAAATGCCATAGATTTCTTGGCCTTTATGTTCTATCGTGCTACATTGCCCGATTCATTTATTAAGTCTAATAGATTTTTTGATGTAGTCTTTCACGTTTTCTATGTACAATATTATATCACCTGCAAATAAGGACACTTTTTACATCTTCTTTTCCAATTTGGATGCCTTTTATTTCTTCTTCTTGTCTAATTGCAATGGCTAATACTTCCAGTACTATGTCAAATAGGAGTGGGGAGAATGGGCATCCATATCTTGTTCCAGTTCTTAGGGGAAATTATTTTAGTTTTTGCCCGTTGAGTATGATGTTGGCTGTGGGTTTTTCATATATGGCTTTTATTATGTTGAGGTATGAACCTTCTATTCTGAACTTGCAGAGAGTTTTTGTAAAAAAAAATGGGTGTTGGATTTTGTCAAATGCTTTTTCTGCATTAATTGATATGACTATGTGGTTTTTATCTCTCAATTTGTTTATGTGATGTATCAGGTTTATTGATTTGCAGATATTTTACCATCCTTGCTTCACTGGAAATAAATCCTACTTGGTCATGGTATATAATCTTTCTGATGTACTGCTGGATCTGATTTGGTAGAATTTTGTTGAGGATTTTGGCATCTATGTTCATGAAAGATATTGGCTTGTAATTCCCTTTCATTGTGATGTCTTTATCTGGTTTTGGTATTAGGGTGATTCTGGTTTCATAAAATGAACTTGGGGGTGTTCCTTCCTCTTGAATGTTTTGAAATAGTCTGAGAAGGATAGTTTTAATTCTTCCTTGAATGTTTGATAAAACTCCCTATGAAGCCATCTGGTCCTGGGCTTGTTTGCAGGAAGCTTTTTGATGACTGCTTCAATTTCTTCCATAGTTATTGGCCTATTGAGATGTTTAGACTCTTCCTGAGTTCTGGAAGGTTGTATTTTTCTAGGAATATATCCATTTCCTCCAGGTTGTCCCGTCTGTTGGAATAAAATGGTTCATAGTGTTTTTCAAAATAATCGTTTATATTTCTGTGGGTTCTGTTGTTATTTCTCTTCTTTCATTTCTGATTTTGTTTATTTGGGTCCTCTCTCTTTGCTTCTTGGTAAGCCTGGCTGGAGGTTCATCAACCTTGTTTAATCTTTCAAAGAACCAACTCTTGTTTTTGTGATCTTTTGTACTGTTTTTTTTTTTGTCTCTATGTCATTTAAATTCACTCTGATCTTTATTATTTCCTTCCTTCTGCTTACACTGGGCTTTTCTTATTGCTGTCTAACTCTTTGAGTTCTAGGATTAGGTAATTTATGACAATTGTTTCTTGTTTTTTGCAGTAGGCTTGTAGAGCTATGAACTTCCCTCTCAAGACTGCTTTCACTGTGTCCCAGAGATTTTGGATTGTTGTGTTTTGTCATTTGTTGCCATGATGTTTTTTATTTCTTCTTTGATCTCTATGATACCGCAGTCATTGCTTCATAGCATATTACTTAGTTGCCAGATGTTTGATTTTTTTTGTTTTTATTGTTGATTTCCAGTTTGATGCCATTGTGATCTGAGAAGATGCTTGATATGATTTCTATCTTCTTGAATTTGAAGCGACTTTGCCTGTGACTCAACATATGGTGTATCTTTGAAAATGACCCATATGCACTTGAGAAGGATGTATATTCTGTAGCTTTGGGGTGAAATGTTCTGACAATGTCAATTAATTCCATCTGATCTTGTAGGTCATTTAGGATTGATGTTTTTTTTTTCTGTTTTTTCTGTTTGTTTGTTTAGAGGACTTGTCCACTGGTGACAGTTGGATATTAAAGTCCTCTACTATGATTGTATTGCTGTCTATCTCTCCTTTATATCCTTCAGAAGTTTTTTTTTTTAATGTATTAGGATGCTCCTGTATTGGGTGCATATATGTTTACCAGAGTTATTTCTTCTTGTTGGATTGCTCCCTTTAGTATTATGAAGGGGACTTCCTTATCTCTTGTTATGTCCTTCACTTTGACATCTAATTTGTCAGATATAAGTATTGCTACCCAAGTTTTTTTTTTTCATTTCCATTCATCTGAGAAACATTATTCCATCCCTTCACTATCAGTCTATGTGCATCTTTTTTTTCTGAGATGGGTTTCCTGCAGACAGTAGATATATGGGTCATGTTTTCTTATCCATTCAGTTGCCCTATGTCTTTTTTTTTAAATTAAAATTGATGATATCTTTATTTTTTTGCTGGCAGGGTTTAGTGTCTTTTCCCAACCCAAAATTATTTATTTATTTTTAATTAAATCTTTATTATTCAGATTATTACATTTGTCTCTCTTTTTTCCCCCTCCATAGCTCCCCTCCACCCGGCTCCCACCCCTCCCTCTACACTTACCTCCCCCCCATTGATGAGTCCATAAGTGTATGATTTTTGTCCAGTCACTCCCTGTACACCTCTCCCTTCTTTCCCCCTGAGAATTATCAGTCCACTCCCTTTCTGTGCTCCTGATTCTATTATATTCACCAGTTTATTCTGTTGATCAAATTTTTAATTCATTTAATTTTTAGATTCACTTGTTGATAGATACGTATTTGTTGTTCATAATTTTTTGGCTTTTACCTTTTTCTTCTTCCTCTTCTAAAAGAGTACCTTTCAGCATTTCATATAATACTGGTTTGGAGTTGATGAACTCCTTTAGCTTTTTCTTATCTGTGAAGCTCTTTATCTGCCCTTTAATTCTGAATGATAGCTTTGCTGGATAGAGTATTCTTGGTTGTAGGTTCTTGCTATTCATCATGTTGAATATTTTTTTCCACTCCCGTCTGGCTTGCATCCTTTCTGTTGAGAAATCAGCTGACAGTCATATGGGTGCTCCCTTATAGGTAATGAATTGTTTTTCTCTTGCTGCTTTTAATATTCTCTCTTTGTCTTTTGCTCTTGGTATTTTAATTATGATGTGTCTTGGTCTGGTCCTCTTTGGATTCCTTTGTTATGGGGTTCTGTGTGCTTCCTGGACTTGTAAGTCTATTTCTTTTACCAGATGTGGGAAGTTTTCAGTCATTATTTCTTTAAGTAGGTTTTCAATATCTTGCTCTCTCTCTTCTTCTGGCACCCCCACAATTCTGATGTTGGTACGCTTGAGGCTGTCCCAGAGGCTCCTTACATTATCTTCACATTTTTGGATTCTTTTCTCTTCTTGCTTTCCCAATTGAGTGTTTTCTGATTCTTTATATTTCAAATTTTTGACTTGATTCTTGCCTTCCACTAGTCTGCTGTTAGGTCTCTATATAGTATTTTTTATTTCAGTCAGTGTTTGTTTAATTTCTATTTGGTCCTTTATCATCTCTATTTGGTCCTTTTCCATCTCTAGTAGGATGTTTTGCATTTCTAGTTGGTCCTTTTTCATTTCCTCTTGGGACTCACTAAATTTATACATCTTTTCTAGCATATTCTTGAAAAACCTTATAAGCGTGGTTTTGAATGCTATATCCAGTCGTTTGTTTTCCTCCATTTATTTTGTTTGTGATCCCTTCCCTTGTCTCGGCATTTTCACTATGCTGGGAGAACATCTGTTTTGGATTCAGCCTTATGATACCAGACTTGAAAAACTGCAGAAGCCTCTCTGTTGATCTTGGGATGGGTGGAGTCTCAGGGCTTAAGGGACTGCCTTGCCTTCCAGTCGGCCCTGCCCTCCACGGCCCCTGAGTCTCACGTGACTGGGTAATGGCTGGAGCGGTACCTGTGCTCGTACACTCTCTCACAGTGCCTCTAGACTGCTGCCTTTCCTGCTCCCCTGTACTCCGCAACCACATGAGTCTGGGTCCCCAGGGTTTTGCTCGAAACTGGGGCCCAGTGGAGTCAGAAGTGGCACAGCTGGGAGGGTCTGTCTCCCGCCCACTCCCAAAAGCCAGCGGCACAATCAGCAGTCGGTCCTCTGCGTGAAACGCCTTGCACGCCACTAGCTTCTGATCTTTTGCGACTCCCCGTGCACCTCTCCCCCTTCACAGTCCAAATTCCCCCCAAATGAGTTTTGGCTGGATCTGGGGTTCAATGTCGTAGGGCAAGGAGTTCAGTGCCTTTGAGAGTCTCTGTCTCCCTCCTGCCAGAGAAAGCCAGCCAGGTTCGCCGTCACCCACTCTCTCCATGTGCGCACGTCTCAGCTTTTTGCAGCTCCTCTGGGTCTCTGTGAGCCCCTCTCTTTCCTTCTAGTTGTAGAATTTCCTCTCAACCAGCTTTCCTGTGGTTCTGTATGATGTCCGTTCCGTTTTTTAGTTGTAGTTTTGAAATTGTTGTGTGAGGCAGCAGTGTAGGTTTTTAACCTATGCCGCCATCTTGGATTCTCCTCCTTCTCTTATTTCTTAACCCAAATGTAGCTCAATGTCAGTAATAAAGCAGTATACAAACAAAATCTTGTGCACAGAGAGAACAAAAGCACCTCAGGAACCTCTCCTCTCCATCCTTGAACAGCCAACTGGACCCCAGCACAAACCAAATGTAGCTTGTAAAAGGAACACAGATGCACTTTTGCCAGCAGAGTTAAAAATCAAATCAAAGGCAAACAAACAAGTTGGATAGGTTTTCTTAGAAACCTTCCAAAGCAAGAGGTTTTTTTTTTTTTTTGTGTGTGTGTGTGTTTTTTTTTTTTTTTTTTTGGTTTAAATAGGATTTGAATGATCATGATGTTTAATATAATGCTTGTCCCTACAGAAAGCACTAGAGCAATAAAGCTCTAACACAAGAATAGGAGACACATTGGGTCACAAGGATTTCCCAGGAGATTTTGTTAGCAGATTAAGAGGTGGAATGTTCACTGTTTCAAAAACAGCAAATTATTATTTTTTGTCTACAGCTCACTTCAATCTCAGTGACTTTTTTTACTTCCTAAATAAGCTTTCTCTTGTAAGAAAAAATAGTATATCCCATAGGGTTGAGAAGGGCAAAGAAGATAGCCCAAATGGGCTTAAGTTCTGAGCCATTTCTGAATAACTGAACTTCACCTGACAGGCTTAAATTCTCTTTCTCAAGGTTACTTCTTCCTGTGTTCCCAAGGCCTGTTCCTGGGGAGAAGTATCCTCCAAAGCCAGATTTACCTTGCCATCCATGATGCTGGTCTCCACTCGGGCCACACCTTGGTTCTCCCGGAACAGCTGGATCTTGCTTATCTTGCTGAACTCGGACAGCACAGTGGTAAGGTTGGTTTTGAGGTCAATAACATGGCTGATACCATGCCGAGGTCCCACCAGAAGAGTGGTGGCTGATTGCTTCTCATCCTGGTGTCCAAATGTCGTGGGCAGCATTCACAGAAAGAAAGGAAGAGGAAGTGGGGAGAGGAGACAGGAGGAGGAAATAGAAAACAAGCATTGGGCCAATTCTGCTGGGAAGTCTGGAAGCATTTGGGGCTCAGTGCCAGGGCGGGAGAACAACCTTGAGTGGAAAATAGTCTGGTATGTTCCTGTTTTCAGGGCAGGTCCTAGATCATCAGTCCAAATGGGCACCTTAGGCTCAGCAATAGATTGGGCAGCACGGTGGCTCTAGCAAAATCATGAAGTAGGTGAAGTTTTTTTTTCTGGTGCCTTTATAGCACCCTCTTCCTATCAAGCCCCACAAACTTTCCATTTGTCACTGCAGGCCACTTAAGGTATCCATCTGGTACTCAGCCCAAATAGGTAGCATCCTGTGTTTGCTCTTTAACCTACCCTCCTCCATCCTCTACCCCACCCCCAACTCCAACCAACAGCAACTCAAACTTTCACTTTTCATTGGTTGCCAAAACCTGAAAAGACAAAGAAAAAACTCTGGTCTAAGGTGTTAAGGGTTGATTGGGCACTTAATGGGTGTGGTGGTGACTCTGTCCCTAAGAATATATTTGATTTTTAATAGGCACTGCAGCAGTATTAACCCAAAAGGATGGCCTATAAGAATTTTAGCAGTGGCAGGGGAGTGGGGGTTGAGGTGGAGGGAAGGGGCAGTGGGCTTTCAGTGATTCTCAAATCCCAGAAAGTAAATGGCTACATCTATGCCAGATGGACTGAATTCACATAAATGTTCCTGATAAGCTTTTTGGAACCATCAAGCCTAAGCCCTCTGCAGGTCTATTCTCTGGTATTAGCATCACCCCAATGAACCTCTTCCTTCTCCTGTAGATCCTTTGATAAGCGGCTTTTTATTGTTGTGCACCATAAGCATGACAGTGTGTTTCCCAGAGCAGATGGTTTGAATTTCCTTTCCATAGTTTATTAGGGTAAACTAGCCTGGGAAATATTCTTTGGTGATCAGAAGGGTGTTGCTGCAGTGGAGGCCTTGGGTAGGCAGGGGAAAGCATACTGATTCAGGAAGCCTTGAGTGGGGAACTTCAGGTATATAAGGAAGAGTAATGAAACAGAGCATGGATCAGCAAACTCTGGCTCATGGGGAAAATCTGGACCACCACCAGTTTTTCTAAGGCCCATGAACTAAGAATGTTTTTTACATTTTTAAATGGTTGGAGAAAGTCAAAAGAACCACATTTTGTGACATGTGAAAATTACATACAATTCAAATTTCAGTGTCCATAAATAAAGATACTGGAACACAGCTATGCTCATTTGTTTATACATTGTCTATGGCTGCTTTCATGCTACAGTGGCAGAGCTGAGTATCTGTGACATGTGCATAGCTTGACTGCAAAGCCTGAAATATTTACTATGGAAATAGATTTCCAACTTCTAAAATTGAGGAAAGGGAACACAAAAGGGTCAATGAGGGATACTAAAAATAAATATCACCTCTTACTTTACCATTTTATCAGAGGAGGAACCAGAGCACCATGGAAGAGAAGAGGGAGAAGGGGGAAGAGGAGGGAAAATATCCTATCTAATAAAGAAGGAATATACTAATTGATCCTCACACTGTTGCAAAGATGGCAGCACTCACAGCCAATAAGGAGAGAGAATATGCTAATTGATTTCCTTGCACTCAAAGATGGTGGCACCCACAGTCACAAGATGGCGGCACTCAGTCCCCTCAGCCCCACTGGGGCAGCCGGTGCATGGCAGCCCCTGGGCAGCTAGGGGACTGAGGGGACTGGGGGCCGGCCTGGCTCTGCATGCCTGCCTCCAGAGTTCCTCAGTACCCTTAGCCCCCACAGCTGTCCAGGGCTGTCCTGGGGCACATGCAAGCCTCAGATGGTGGCTGCCCAGCTGCCCAGGGCCACCTGAAGCTTGTGCTGCAAGCAGTGACTGCAGCAGAGGTGTGATGGGATAATGCCTTCTTCTGATCGCTAGGTCGCCTCTCGCCTCTGAGGGCTCCTGGACTGTGAGAGGGGGCAGGCAGGGCTGAGGGACGCCCCCTGCTACAGTGCATGAATTTCATGCACCAGGCCTCTAGTTTAGAAATATTTGCTGAGACAGAATGACATTCTAAAGCTTTAATAGAGTTTCTACTGCACTCCACCCAAGGACAGTGCCTACAAAGGACTCCCTCCCACCCAGTCCGACTACCCTCACTGACCAGGCCCACAGTGTTGAACAAAACACCAGTGAAGGTTGGAAGTTCATTCAGAATTCGAAGATACTGAAGCTTTGCCTGAATCGTGGAGCCCTGTAGAAACAAAACACCCAGAAACATGAGAAACTTGAGACACACAAAAGCAAACCTGTATTCTCAGGAAGGAATGTCAATATCTTATTACAGAAATATCAGCAAGACACCCTACAGGAGTGTAGGGAGATCCTCAGAGAAACTACAGAAAGGTTCCCGTTCAGATGGGGTCTTAACTCTAGCATCCCCTATCCCTTCCTAAACACCTTTTTTCCTCCTGGTCCTCATTCCTTAAGAATCCAGCTTACTCATTTTGTTCTTGGATTAATTCCAACACCTTTCCCCAACTGTGAGACCCCACCTCATCTATACCTCTCTCATGAGATCTCCTATAACCACTAGATACTGGCCATCCCCAACTGTGGTCCCCCTAATACTTTTGATTCTGAGTACACCTAAGCCCCAAGTCTGCTCTTCTTCTGGCATTTCCTCATATAAAAGTCTCTAATAGTGAGGGTAGTCACACTGGACTCCTCCCTCATCCTCTTACCTGAGAAGGCCACAAGTCACGAAATCATCTTCATTCTACCTTCTGTCTACCCACCCCTCTTCTGTAGCCCCATGGTCATTGCTTTGATGTCCCCCACCTGTGTCAGGGTGGCAGCCAGGTTACCTTCAGTATTGACACTCCATTCCCTCAACCCCTCCACACTGCTTATAGGGATCATCCTAAAACATAAGATTAATCACATGAGTTGCCTGCTTAAAGCTTTCAATGGTTCTCTACTTCCTGCAGGGTAAAATATAACCCCTTTCCACAGCATGCAAAACCCTCCATGAATTGGCTCCTGCCAATCCCTCTAGCCTCCTCTCTTGCCCCCACTTCCCCAACCCCCAGGCATGTTCCTTAACTCTCTGTACTGGCTTATGCTGAATCATTTGCATTTCTTTCCATGTATCACACTCTCTGTCCCAAGGGTTTTGTAGAGACAGATCTCCCTGCCTTGGAAAGTCTTCCTCCCCCAACTCATTTAGACAAACTGTTATCTTTCCATCAAGACCCAGCTCTGGCATCAAATGCACCAATTACTGGCCTTTTCTACCTTCCTCAGGTTGGGCTGGGTGTTTCTTCTGCATATTTCCAGAGTTTCCACACTTGTCACACTGTGCTGTGACTGACTGTGGTGTGTCTTCACTAGCCTGTGCCTGACCTGAGAGTGGAAACCAGGCCCTTTTTAACTTTGTATCTCCAGCCCAAGCACTGGTGAACCTCACAAATATTTGCTGTGGAAACAGCTAAGAGCACTGATGTTCTCCACTGGGAAGAAAACAGTCTGATTAAATATATACAGCAAGGTAGGGATGGCTTAACTCTCTGGAGAAATTTACATCTTAAAAGAGAAGCTAGTTGGTAATGCAAGGAATCTGAATGGGTAGAATATATGGGGCTGATTATGTCCTATGTCTACATCTGCATTTCAGTGCCTCCCACCATAACTCCTGCCTCCTAGGCACAAGCAGGCTGAGCTTCAGAAACTTGAGAAGGGAACCAAGATGGTGGCATAAGATATACACCTATATGTGCTGTCTTTCACAACCACACCAAAACTACAACTAAAAGACAAAACAACTATCCCCCAGAACCACGGGAAAGCTGGTGGAGTAGAAGTTCTACAACTAGAAGGAAAGAAAAAAAGTGCATTCAGACCACATAAGACGTGCAGAGACTCAGAAAGGCAGAGGTATGGAGATGCGTGCAAATCGGGCTGGCATGCACTGTTGTTTTTCAATTGGGAGGGAGTTACAAGTTCCCGACTCTCTGAACTCCAGTTTCTGGCGAGATTCTGGGGATCCAGACTCATACAGGGAGAAACTGGATTGTCTGCCATCGGGTCAGAAAGGGAGGGTGGCTCTCTCACAGAGTTGCACACTGGAATCATTGTTTACTGCACTGGAGCACAGGACACAGGACACTCATCAGAATGGGGCAGAGAGGGCTGACTGGCAGCTATTGCTGTTTGTCACACCCTAGCCTAGTGATTCCCTAAGACCCCGCCCCACCCAATTTACAAACCCACCCAGCCGTGCAGTGACTTTTGCATATGAATGGCCTGCCCTCTGGCAGCTTAACCTAACAAATTGCAACTGGGTCAGACAACTCCAAAACTTCCAAATTCTAAGCAAAGAGGAGAAATCAACTCCCAAACTTCCAAACTCC
The DNA here is from genome assembly GCA_011751065.1 of Lasiurus cinereus. NCBI lineage: Eukaryota > Metazoa > Chordata > Mammalia > Chiroptera > Vespertilionidae > Lasiurus > Lasiurus cinereus. Next base: position 11,956,688 of record JAAGEH010000031.1, read on the forward strand.
AGGTAAAGAGGAGAAATTGGCAAATCTCCCTGTAGCTCCTGCTAGGTGGCCTCAGAGGCTAGCTGACTTGCACTTCCTTGGAGATCTAGGAACCAGTGTATCTAGAGGTCAGTGTGAAAAGACACCAGATTTCAACTCCTCACATACATAAGTGACACACTCAAGAGGCAGACTTGGTGAGCACCAAAGCCCCACTGAAGCAAGTTCTGCCCCATAGGGGTGTCTCCAGCACAGCAGTTCTTCCATTAATAGACACAGTTAATCCTCACAGTCAATTGGCCTGGAGGTCAATTCCTTCCAGTGTACCAATAGCAATCAAGGCTTAACTACAACGAGACTGTGAACCCAGCCCACAAAGGGGTGCACCAAGAGTGTCCACCTCAGGTGGTTGGGGAGGCAGAGCTACTGGGCCTTATGGAAAACTAGCACAAAAAGCCATTCCATCAACACCAGGAAGCAGAGACCAAGAAACATGTCACAAATGCAGAGACCAAGAAACATGTCACAAATGAAAGAAAATGGAGGAAAGCAAATGACTGGACATAGAGTTCAAAACCACATTTATAAGGTTGCTCAAGAATCTTCTACAAACTGCCGACAAACTTAGTGAGATCTCTGAGAAACTTAGTGAGACCTTCAAAGATCTTAATGAGAATGTCAAAGAAATGGAAAAGGACCAGTCAGAAATTAAGCATGCACTGTCCGAAATAAAGAATAATATACAGAAATCCAACAACAGACTAGAGGACCCCAAGAATCAAATCAAAGATCTGAAATACGAGGAAGCAAAAAACACCCAACCAGAAAAACAAAAAGAAAAAAAAGAGTCAAAAAATGTGAAGATAATGTAAGGAACCTCTGGGACAACTTCAAGCGTACCAACATCAGAATTATGGGAGTGCCAGAAGAAGAGAGAGAGCAAGATACTGAAAACCTATTTGAAGAAATAATGACTGAAAACTTTCCCTACACCATGAAAGAAATAGACTTACAAGTCCAGGAAGCACAGAAAACACCAAACAAAAAGAATCCAAAGAGGACCACACCAAGACACATCATAATTAAAATGCCAAGGGCAAAAGACAGAGAATCTTGAAAGCAGCAAGAGAAAAACAGTTATTTACCTACAAGGGAGTATCCATACGACTGTCAGCTGATTTCTCAACAGAAACTATGCAGACCAGAAGGGAGTGGCAGGAAATATTTCAATGTGATGAATAGCAAGAACCTACAATCAGGATTACTCTACCCAGCAAAGTATCATTCAGAATTGAAGGGCAGATAAAGAGCTTCACAGATAAGAAAAAGCTAAAGGAGAGAGGAATCCAAGATGGCGGCAGAGGTAAACACCTACACTGCTGCCTCGCACAACAATTTCAAAACTACAACTAAAAGACAGAACGGACATCATCCAGAACCACAGGAAAGCTGGCTGAGTGGAAGTTCTACAACTAGAAGGAAAGAGAGGGGCTCACAGAGACCCAGAGGAGCTGCAAAAAGCTGAGGTACGGAGACCCGTGCGCTGAGAGAGCGGGTGCCGGAGTACCGGGCTGGCTTTCTCTGGTGGGAGGGAAACGGAGACTCCCAACGGCATTGAACCCCTTATTCTATGAAACTAAACCCCAGATCCAGCCGAAACTCATACGGGGGGAGTTTGGACTGTGAAAAGGGAGAGGTGCACGGAAATTTAGGGGAGTCGCAGAAGATCAGGTCCGGTCTCGCACGCGCACGGTGCTGCGCGGTGGACAGACTGCTGATTGTGCCACTGGCTTTCGCGACTGGGCGGGAGACAGACCCTCCCAACTGTGCCACTTCTGAGTCCACTGGGCCCCTGTTTCGGGCAAAACCCTGGGGACCTAGACTCGTGTGGTCCTGGTGCGCAGGGGAGCTGGAAAGGCAGCGGTTAGAGGCACCATGGGCGCGCACAAGGACCGCTCCAGCCATTACCCAGTCACGTGAGACTCAGGGGCCGTGGAGGGCGGGGCCGACTGGAAGGCAAGTTGGTCCCTTAAGCCCTGAGACTCCACCTATCCCAAGCACAACAGAGGCTTCTGCAGCTTTGCGTCTGCTATCATAAGGCTGAATCCAACACAGAAGTTTCCCCGGCATAGGGAAAATGCCGAGACAAGGGAAGGGATCACAAACAAAATAAATGGAGGAAAAAAAAACGACTGGATATAGAGTTCAAAACCACGCTTATAAGGTTTTTCAAGAATATGCTAGAAAAGATGGATAAATTTAGTGAGACCCAAGAGGAGATGAAAAAGGACCAAATAGAAATTAAACATACACTGACTGAAATAAAAAATATTATACAGAGTCCTAACAGCAGACTAGAGAAAGGCAAGAATCAAGTAAAAAATTTGAAATATAAAGAAGCCGACAACATTCAACTGGAAAAGCAAGAAGAGAAAAGAATCCAAAAATGTGAACATAATGTAAGGAGACTCTGGGACAGCTTTAAGCGTACCAACATCAGAATTGTGGGGGTGCCAGAAGAAGAGAGAGAGCAAGATACTGAAAACCTATTTAAAGAAATAATGACTGAAAGCTTCCCACATCTGGTAAAAGAAATAGACTTACAAGTCCAGGAAGCACACAGAACCCCACATAAAAGGAACCCAAAGAGGACCACACCAAGACACATCATAATTAAAATACCAAGAGCAAAAGAGAAAGAGAGAATATTAAAAGCAGCAAGAGAAAAACAGTTTATTACCTACAAGGGAGCACCCATACGACTGTCAGCTGATTTCTCAACAGAAACGATGCATGCCAGACGGGAGTGGCAAGAAATATTCAATGTGATGAATAGCAAGAACCTACAACCAAGAATAATCTATCCAGCAAAGCTAACATTCAGAATTGAAGGGCAGATAAAGAGCTTCACAGATAAGAAAAAGCTAAAGGAGTTCATCAACTCCAAACCAGAATTATATGAAATGCTGAAAAGTACTCTTTTAGAAGAGGAAGAAGAAAAAGGTAAAAGCCAAAAAATTATGAACAACAAATACATATCTATCAACAAGTGAATCTAAAAATTAAGCGAATTAAAAATTTGATCAACAGAATAAACTGGTGAATATAATAGAATCAGGAGCACAGAAAGGGAGTGGACTGATAATTCTCAGTGGGGAAGGTGTGAGGGGTGTACAGGGAGAGACTGGACAAAAATCATACACCTATGGATGAGATCAATGGGAGGGAGCTAAGGGCAGAGGGAGGGGTGGGAGCTGGGTGGAGGGATGCTATGGAGGGGAAAAAAGAGAAACAAATGTAATAATCTGAATAATAAAGATTTAATTTAAAAAAAAGAAAAAAAAAGAAAAAGGTAAAGGAGTTCATAACCACCACACTAGGATTATATGAAATGCTGAAGGGTTTTATTTAAGAAGAGGAAGGAGAATAAAAAGGTAAAGATAAAAATTATGAACAAAAAAGTGATAACAAATACATACCTATCAACAAATGAATATAAAAATCAAGTGAATAAAAAAATCTGATGAACAGAATAAACTGGTGAATATAATAGAATTAGGGACATAGAAAGGGAATGGACTAACAATTCTTGGGGGGAAAGGGAGGATGAGGGGTGCAGGAAGAGATTGGACAAAAATCTTACACCTATGGTTGAGGAAAGTGGCGGGGTGGGGGGTAAGGCCATGGGGTGGGGTAGTGGAGAATCAGGTGGAGGGGAGCTATGGGGGGAAAACGAGGAACATCTGTAATAAACTTAACAATAAAGATTTATTTTAAAAAAAGAAACTTGAGAAGGGCCTAAGAGGAAAAAGAGAAGGGCCCACAAGGCTGAGGGAGCATGGAGTAGGAATTCCTCAGAGGGCACCCACGAAAGTTCAGGAATACTGAGCAGTGACCTGAGCCCTCAACATGCTGCCCAGTGACCCATTATCCAGGTTATGCCTTATCTCATCATGTTTGGATTTTTTTTTTATCTCCCCAAATTCTCTGTTCCACGACTGATGAGTTAGAATTTGAAAAAGGGAAAGAGCAGTCACTTTCATGGAAAACATATGCTACTCAGGGTCCAGTGCTGTCCACATGGCAGATGCTCAACCAGCACTGACTAAATGGGTGAAATAACCTGAGAATTTTCTCCTCCTACAACTTGGTCCCTTTGCTCTGAAGACACTGGGCTTTCTAAGTGACTGACCACTGAGCTGTCCCTGGGAGAAGCTCAGGCTTAGGGAAAACCCACCTCTGCAATTGTCCCCATATCCAGCCAAACAATATAGTACCCAAGTTGAAAACAATGTAGAGAATCCCCAGACCAGACCTGTTGGGAAACCACACAGGAGCCCCCATGGTCACTAAGCCTGAGCAGGGTGCCCAATGGTCTACTCTGGGTACCTTGGTGCCACTGGAAGGATGTGTTTGGTGAGCCTTCAGTTGTTGAGAAAGGGATTTGCGGAAGTTCTTCTCTTTGATGCCCTGTAGGAGGGAGGGAGGAAGAAAGGGTTCCAGGCCCCACTCCTTCCTAAAATCAAAAGAAAAGTAAGAAATTAATGAGAAAGCCTGGCCAGTGTGGCTCAGTTGGTTGTCACATGCACCAGGAGGTTGCTAGTTCAATTCCTGGTCAAGGGTACATGTCCGTGTTGCAGGCTTGATCCCTGGTAGGGGGCGTGTAGGAGGAGGCAGCCAATTGATGTTGCCCTCTGACATTGATGTCTCTCTCCCTCTCTCTTCCTTTCTCTCTAAAAATCAATAAACTATTCTTTAAAAAAAATTAATGAGAGAGACAAAATGAAACAGAGAAAGGAAGCAGGTAAGACAAACTGACTGAATCTGAGAGGCAGAGATGAAGGAATGAGGCCTGGGAAAAAGAGAAAGATGATGGGGACAGGAGAAAAACATTGGCCATAGTTCTCTAGAAGCTGTAGCTCAAGGACATCATGATCTAGGTGTGAGGAATTCCCAATTCTCACTCACACTGCAGGCTTCCATTCCTGAAAATCAAAGCCCAGCTCAAACTTGCACCTTTTCTCTACATAGCTTTAGAAGGACCCCATCCCAAAGGTCCCCAGCACAACTCACTCCACATTCTTGAGAGAAATCTTCTGACTAGGTTGAGTGGCTGAGACAGTGATATAGATGTGGAGGGCGGCAAGGCCCAAAAGCATTTCTGGCTTGGGGTCCATTCCAAAGCGTTCTCGGATAACATCGTTCCGACTCTGTGAGAGAGGGCAATTCAAACCTATTAGTTGAAGGAGATGTTCCCTCCCCACCTACCCATCTATATATACCCTTCCATCAGAAAAATATTCTAGTGTTAGGAAGACTTCCTAGATCAAGGAGAAGAGAAAAATCCTGCCTTTGGGGAAGCAGTAACAGGAAGCTTGGCTCTCATAGACACTATTTACTTTATTCAGCAGATATTGAACAATTTTATTCTCAGTGATGTGTGCACACACTGGTATAAGTGAGCAGAACTTCTAGGTCACTGCAAAAGTGAGATTCCCTTTCTTTCCCCCTGCTACAAAATACTCCCTGCCTTTTCTCAGGGACCTATACTAACCCCCCAACTCAGGTGGGAACAAAGGAAGAGAGATATTGGGAAAGGCTCTCTATAGTGCTCTGGCCCAAAAGCCCAGGGTGAGAGGTGTATTACAGAGTTGGGGCAGATATTCTGTTCTTCAGGGTCTGAAAGTCAAAAGCACTGAGAAGTCAGTCTTCCCTATGCTATCCTAAAAGAGCTACCCTAGAGCTACTGGCCAAAGGTATGACAATTCCCAAACCCTGTGGGTCAGAGTCCCAGCTATCAATGATTCAGCCTTGGTTAGACAGTTGCCCATTGTGTTGAGGTAGAACCAGGATGAGCTAAGGGACTAGGGAGCCATAGTACAGCATAGGAGAAAGTGGAAAAGGGATGCTTCATCAATGATCATCTAGGTAGGAAATCCAATGGAATCTAAAAAAAAACACACACACACAGAAAAAAAAAAAACGAACAACTACTAGAACTAATAAGTTAGCAGGGTTGCAGGTTATAATATTAATATACAAAAATGAATTACATTTCTACATGCTTGTGACAATCAGAATTCACCATTTACCAAAGCATCAAAAATATGAAAAAAACTGGGGATATATCTGTCAAAATATGTGAAAAAATCTGTACATTAAAAACATTACTGAGAAAAATTAAAGAAGATATAAATAAATGTAAAAATATACCATATTCATGGGTTTGAAACTCAATAGTATTAAGATGGCAATTCTCCCCCAAATCTATCTATACATTCAGCATAATCAAAATCATGGCATGTTTTTGGTAGAAATTGACAAGCAAATTGTAAAATTCACTTGGAAATGCGAAGGGCCTAGAATGGTCGAAACAACTTTGAAAAAAAAAAAGAAAGTTGGAGGACAAACACTACATGATTTTAAAACTTATTATAAAGCTACAGTAACCAAAAGAGTATGATATTGGCATAAAGATAAATAGATAGATGAATGAAATAGAAGAGAGGGTTCCGAAATAGACCCACACACATAGAGACAACTGTGTCTATTCAACAAATAGAGCTGAAATAACTAAATATTCATATGCAAAAAACACCCAACTTTGATTAGTACCTTGTACCACATACAAAAGTTAACTCAAAATGAACCACAGACCTAAATGTAAAGTCTAAAATGATAAAACATTTAGAAAGACCTGGGAGAAAATCTTGTGACCTTGGGTTAGGCCAAGATTTTTTATACCGTATAGGACACCACAAGCACAATTCATAAAAGAATTTATAAACTGGACTTCATCAAAATTCATACTTGTGCTCTGTGAAAGACATTGTTTGGAGACTGAAAAGACAAGCCATAGATATGACAAATTCCCAAACCCTGAAGGTCAGAGTCCCACCTATCAATGATTCTTTAATTTTTCTCAGTTATTTCTTGGGAGAAAATAACTACAAATAACATATCCAACATAGGACTTGTATTCAAAATCCATAAGTAACTCTCAAAATTTGATAACAAGAAAACTACCAATTCCAATAAAAAAGTAGAAAAAAGATTTGAACAGATAATTCACTAAAAGATGTAGGATGGCAAACAGGCACATGAAAATATGTTTAAAATCATTGGTCCTTATGAAAATGCAAATGAAAACTGCAATGAAATACCACTGCACACTATTAGAATGACTAAAATAAAATAAAAATACTGACAAGACCAAGTGCTGATGAGGATGTGGAGAAACTGAGAGTCTCATACATGGCCAATGTGAAACTGAAATGGTACTTTGGAAAACAGTATTGGAATTTTTTAAAGAAGTTAAAGAAAGGTAGATCTACCATATGATCAAATAATTCTATCCCAAGAAAAAAGAAAGTATATGTCAAACAAAGACTTGTACATGAATATACATAGAATATTTTTTTTCAGTCATAGTCAAAACCTTAAAATAACTCGAATATCCATCAGCAGATGAACTGATAAACAAATTCTGGTACATCTACCCCTGGCCAGGTAGCTCAGATGGTCATGTTCGATTCCTGGTCAGGTCATTTGCCCAGGATGCATTCTCAATCCCCAGTGTGGGGCATTCAGGAGGCAGCCAATCAATGATTCTCTCATCATTGATGTTTCTATCTCTCTTTCCCTCTCCCTTCCTTTCTGAAATCAATAAAATATATTTTAAAAAAGAATCAACCAATGAATACACAAATAAGTGAAACAACAAGTCGATACTTTTCTCCTTTAATCACTCTCTAAAAAAAATCAATAAATAAAAACAATTTCAAATTTTGGTACATCCATACTATGGAATACTACTCAACAATAAAAAGGAATGAAGTATTGATCCACACAATGACATGGGTGGATCTCAAAATCGCTATGCTGAGTAAAAGAAGCCAAACCAAAATAAGTGTAAATACTGTACAATTTCACTTATATAAAACTCCAGAAAATGTGAACTAATCTATATTGACAGAAAGCAGTTCAGTTGTTGCCTAGAGATGGGGGGTGAAGGGAGATGAATTACAAAGAAGCCTGAGGAAAACCTTTGGGGGTGATGGGTATATTCAGTCTCTTGACTGTGGTGATGGTATGAGTATAGACATATGTCAAAACTTATCAAATTGTACATTTTAAATATGTGCAGTTTATTATGTATCAATTAGATCTCAATAAAGCTGTTCAATGTATAAAATAATTAATATAGTCAATAATACTATTGTAATAACTATGTATGGTGCCAGATGAGTACCAGACTTATCAGGGCGATCACTTCAAAAGGTATATAAATGTCTATTCACTATATTGTACACCTGAAACTAATACGATATTGTATGTCAACTATAACTAAAAAAATAATCTTAAAATATTTTTTTTAAAAGGAAGAATATAGGTGAAGGGGAGAGAGAGGGTGGACATGTTTTGTCACCAAATTCCAAAATATTTGAAAAAAGATGATTGCTCGGAAGCTTGAAGAAATGAGAACTAAACTTTATAAAATTCAGAGGAACCACAACTTATTGTCCACTAAAGTGCTAGTGAAGGAACCCAAGGCTGTTTGAGAAATGATTCTAACATTTTAGGTTGTCAGAAGGGGCAGCAAGGACAACCACAATGTCGTATAGCACATCTCCAACAGAGGTGGGTTTTGAGGGACAACCTCCCCGGCCACCATCAAGCATTCCATATGTTCTATGGGTACCTAAAACTCAATATATCCCCAAAACGACCTCATCTTTTCCATTCCACTACCTATATTCTCTAACTTGGGGAATGATACTACCTCATTGAGTCAAAGTCCATTAATTCTACCCTTTTAATATCTCTTGCATCCTACCCCACCCCCTCCATCACTGCCCTGATTCCAGCCCCCATCGTTTCTCCTCTGGAACACTGTGATAAGTCCCTAGCTGGTGTACATCCTCATTTGACCATGCTATTCTCCTTGTAATACTTCTGTGCTCCCACCTTATAAGGGATTTCTTTAGATTCACATTAGAATCACATGAGGAATTTAGAAAACATAAATGTTTAGACTCATTCTCATAGATTTTTGTTGTATTTGGTCTTGGCTGGGGCAGAATATTCCACCCCCCCGCAAAAAAAAATACCCCTTCCCAGTTAATTCTAATGTGCAACTAAAGTTAAGACCCGCTGCTCTGAATCAGTGGTTCTCAAACCCCATTGAGCATCAGAATCCCCTACAAGTCTTTTTAAAATAGGTTTCTGGGCCAGGCTGGTATGGCTCAGTGTTGGGCATTGATGTATGAATCAGTCTGTCACCATTTGATTCCCTGTCAGGGCACATGCCCAGGTTGTGGGCTCTATCCCCAATGGGGAGCGTGTAAGAGGCAGCCGATCAATGATTCTCTCTCAGCACTGATGTTTCTATCTCTCTTTTTCTCTCCCTTCCTCTCTGAAATCAATAAAAATATATATTAAAACAACAACAACACAGGTTTCTGGGCCCAAATGCCAGATTTTCTGATTCATTAGGAATAGAGTAGGGCTCAAGAATTTGCATTTCTAACAAGTTCCTGCTTAATGCCGCTGTTGCTGGTGCAGGGACCACACTTTGAGAACCATTGCCCTAAATAATTTTAAAGCCTGTGCTTGCCATGACCTATCAAGGCCTTCACCATCTGCTTCCAGTCTCTCCCATTTCATTTCTTATCACTCCTGACCTCACATTCTGTACCCTAGCCATAAAAAATTATTCTCATCTTTCACATTATGCTGTGCTGCTTCATGCCACCAAGCCTTGGCAGATGCAAGTCCCTTTGCATAGAATGTGCCCCCTCCATTCAATCTCTGCACACAGCAAACATCCATTAATCCTTCAAGGCTAAGAGCATGCATACATCAATTCCTTTGTGAAGCCTTCACTATCCCCTTCCCATGGAGAATTGGCAAATTGCTTCCTGGATGTTGCTACCAACAATGCACTGTCTTACTAGTATATTTATTTGTGCACATACCTATGAGGTCTAGAGAGTCAGACATTTCTTTGTTCACCTGGATTAGCAGCATTGAGCACAGGGCCTGGCCCAGAGTAAGTGCTTAGCAAATGTCTCCGGATGAACTAAACTGGAAATCATCTCCTTACTGGAGCTAGGTACTAGGGGTTGGAAACCCCATTACCCAAATAGGCTGGTTAACCCTTGGGATTCTTTGATGGTGCCAGAGTTATTGATGTTGCTTGCTCCTGAAAATTGATGAGACCTGTCTAAACAGATAGGACTTTGAACCATAGACAGCTCAGGTTACCAGGCTAATCAACTTGGCCATGACCTATGATGGTAGCAGAAAAGGAAAGGGCCTTCAGAGCTACCTGGAGGTTGGAAAAACTTACATAGTGACTTCATTGTGATGGCAGAACAGCCTGCCTGCTTTTTTGTCCATTGTTCTGTCTGTCTGTGTATCCCCAATCAGACTATACCTGGATGTACAGGTACTCAAAAGCAGCAGGATCCTGATGCAGTAGCTCCACAGGGTCTTTGGGAAAGAAGCTTATTCGGAAGAGGCATTTCATTCCATGATAGTGTGTCCGCTGTACCACCTGAAATCCAAGGGATGAGAAGTGGGGGGCAAAAAGATCTGGGAATCAATAGCTATGCTGTTAGGAGCCAGCTTGGTGGCTACTCAAGGTGGGGTTTGTGGCAGAGCAAGGGTGCTGTCTCCCAGCTGACCAATTCCAATTACCCTTAGAGAAAGTGATGAGGAGCCAGATCTTTTCTGCCTGTCTGACCAAAGTGACTAGAATTTTTGAATCACTTAGCCAGGATGTGGTTTTTTATCAACAATTGGGTCTAGGGCCTCAGATACTGGTAGGAAGAGAGGGCTCCTAGGAATTTCTCTCTTTTCTTGCTGTGGGGCTAATGCAGACGGGCCTGGCTTCAAGCAGAATAAGTTGTTAATTAGAAGCTAAGCCAAAGATTTAAAATTCCATTTGGAGATATAGATGAAACAAGTAGGAAATATCAGTAATTGCTGAAATTGGCATTGGGTAATGAGGGGGTCCCTATACAATCTCTTTTAATCTTGTATATTTGAGAGTTTTTTGTTGCTGTTTTTTTCCAATAAAAAGGTTAAAATCCCATTAGAAACAAAAGATCAATTGGATTCAAAAGACCTCTGGAGGGATGGGAAGGCATTTAGGCCTCCCTCCAAGCAGGACACTCACAACCTTCCCTTCATAGATGGAAACCTGTGAATCCCTGGATTGTATTTGGCTGAGAACTAAATTTGAAGAATTTTCCTTTCCAAAATCTTTCCATTTTTTGTGTCTGATTTTGGCTTTTGCTTCATTTCCATTTAGCCATTTCTTCCCAATTGTTCCTCTCCAACTCCTTCCCTCCCTCTCTGGAAATATTGATTGGCCCTGGTTGCCTCTTTGGCTCTTCTTGGGGCTTTACTATTGGTGAAATACTATGCAGTCATCCTGGATTTCCCCAGCCTTTTTCATATAATAAAGGCTAAGATGATAAGATGCTTTCTCCTACTCTGCTTGGAAGTTGACATGGGTGACATACTGCCCATTATTGGCCTCATTCAGCTCATTCCCATCCAACACTTGTCCTGGCCTCACTAGCCTCACTAGACTCCATTGGCCGATCTCTTCATTACAGTCTTCATATGAAGGCCTAGTTTCTCTTGGAAGCAGAAAAGTCTAGCAGGCACTACTTCCAAGAGACAGAACAGTTGACAATGTTCTTCAACTCAGCATTCCATGAGCCATACAACAAATTACACCCCAGAACTAATGATCTTCATGCCCTTTTTAGGTTACAAGGGACATTGCCAAAAGTCTTCTGTAGGTAGGTAGTATAGACTTTGATTGAGAACTGTGATTTCTGGGAAATGGCTGAACATATCATTATAAATTTTCTAAAATAAGAGCACCTGGGGTCCTCTTCTCTAGTAGAGGCCACATGCAAAGCTATCAAGACAGGATAAAAGAGTTACTTACATAAGCCAAGGGCTGCTTGTCCTGGAGAAGCAGGAACTTGTGGTTCTGTTCTGGCCCAGCATACTCAAGGACAAGAGCAAAGTGCTCAATGTACCTGAGTGAAAGACGGTCCTGTAATGTCACCATCACATCCTATGGAAAAGAAAAGAGCCTTAAGAGGGAGATCCTTTCCAATTCTAATTTCCTCTAAGCACCAAACATGGGTAAGGGGGACTGAATACTAAAAAAGTAAGTCATGTGGGGAAGGCTGAGACCGGGGAAGTGGGCCAGAGAGAGACACCAGTCTTTATGTGCTTCAGATGAGGAGAGTGATACATGAGTGCTATTTAGAGGCCTTGGCCTTGGGAAACAGCAATGGTGCAGGGGGTAAAGAGAAGTATTTCTGAATTTGGCCTGGCCAGGCATATAGCAAACAAAAGTCATGGCTGACCATACTTTCTTCCCTCTCTTCTTCTTTTCAACAAATTATTTCCTGAGTGCTTACTAAGTGCCAGGCACTCTAGTAATTCTTCCCTCACCTTCATCATCATCATCATCATCATCATCATCATCTTCTTCTTCTTTTTTTTTTTTTTGTCAATCCTCACCTGAGGATATTTTTTCCATTGATTTTTAGAGAGAGTGGAAGGGAGAGAGGGAGGTGGAGAAAGAGAGAGAGAGAAACATTGATGTGAGATAGAGACATCAATTGGTTACCTCTTGCACGCATCCAGACTGGGGCAGGGAACTGAACCTGCAACCCACGTAGGTGTCCTTGACTGGTATCAGATCCACAACCCTTCATTATAACCACTGAGCAACACCAGCCAGGACTCCTCTGACCTTCTCAGGTAAGAATATTCACTTTGGTTTGTCCCTCAACTCTTTTTTTTAAAAAGGAATTTAAAAAAGCAAAACTGATAATTTTATGATTAAAAAGTCAACTTTCTGGATTTAAAAATCTAAATTGAATGACTTCAGTTACTGGCAAAATATTCATTCTTTATAACAGCTAGATTTTAGAGACAATCATCTTAGCAACTTGAAAAATGTGTTCATGCAGAAGGAACTACATCACATGTCTTGTGTACAGTCATAAATCTGACTACTTCTGGGTTCCATCTGCTCTGCTGCCCTACTTTTATTATTAGGGTGTCTGGGAACATATCTGTGGGGGCTGGCCAAATGTCAGTTTGAGACTGCTCCCATCTATTTTCCTACACTGGGTTCCAATGTGTGTGTTTGTGGAGTTAGTATCACTCAGCTTCCAAAGGCCAGAAAGAAGCAGGCTTGGGAATGGGAAGCTCCTTTACAGCCAGAGCTTAAAAACAAACAAACAAACAAAAAAAAAAACCAACAACCCTTAGTAAACATGAAAAAGACATTGATCCATTCAAATGTTCAGCTGAAAATGGGTGTGTAGTTGAGAGTACCCTTTTGTACTATCCAAGTAGTCACAGATGCACCAGTGTTTCTGGAGCTCTGGCAGGAACAAATGAGGTTTTCTTTGCAGTTCGGCTGCATTGGGATTGTAGAGAGACAACTTTTGGTGATTGCCAACTGGTGTTACAAGTGTAACAGCCCCCATGCCAGGTTGTTAATACACTCGGGGACAAGTGAATAGCCAGTACACCCTCCCTAAAGTTAGGGTAAGATCACAAGCTATGGGGCACTGTTGTCCTAGAAGGCTGGGGATACCTGAAAGCCAGAATGGTGATGTAAGGTGGGAAAACACTTTGAGAAGGCTCCAAGGGGAAATAGAGGAGTAAAGGCTCCAGTGTAGGGAAAGGTCTAGAGTAGACATACCAACCCATGAAACAATACCAAGGAGGATTCTGACACAAAGAAATATCCACATCTGGAGTTGGGGCATTTGGATACTCCTGGTGATCTAGTTCCAGTTCAATGCCCCTCCCACAGACTAAGACATTCAATAGTCAAGAGATAATCTCAGGGCACCCTAAGGAGTACGTTTCAGTCCTAAAACCCATGAGGGATCCATCCAGGCTTTAGCCTTCAGAAGAAACTCTTGGCTCAATCAACATGGGGTAGGTTCAGTGTTTTGCAACTCAGGTGCTACTTTGAGCAGGACAATTCTTGATAATTCAGGGACTGTGCCACTCCCTACAGGACAATTAGCATCTCTGACTTTAACAGACTAAATACCAGTAGCATTCATGGGGATAATCCCCAACTGCTTCAGACAAACCCAAAAGCTGTTTGGGAGCAGGCAGTGCCAACCCTCGCTGTGAACCACTGGCAATGACAGTTCTGAACACCTAATACTGTAGTTCCTTTTTATTTTTAAAGTATATCTATATTTATTGTTGACAGTATAAAAGAGCCTACAGCACCCAGTCTCCCATCCAAATATTAACCAGGCCCACCTGATAACTCTTCTTAGGGAAAGTTTCCTAGCCCAGGGGTTTCTTCTTTTATAGGTTTGTCTTAGCCTCCATATGGGTAACTAAGAACATCTTTGAACCAAAGTGGGTTTTCTGGACAGACACTGTAGCCGCCCATTAGTCTGGGCAGCATTGTTTAAGTGGAAATATTCATTCTGAAAATGTTGTTCTCTTTGAGGATAGGACCCAAAAGAAGCAGAAACAGATATTTCTGTCCCAGAACAGAGTTGAAACTGAGGTAAATTGTTTCATCACCTCTCTTCTTCAGGACTAAGGGAATTGCTACAACTTTTAGACAGCTGGTTGAGCCATTAAGAATCACAGCTCAGTAATTGCTCTTCCTGTGAAAAGAGTAGTCAAAGGGACTGTTGCTGGACTTTTCAAATCTTGGTTCAGTGCTTAAAATCTGTTTGCTATTTAAAAAGCAAAGCATGTCTAAGCTAATCTCCTGAGAGATTGCATTTGCTTATTTCTTTGTGTAAACTTAAGTAGGTGTTATTGTATAAATATAAAACACATTTTGCTTTATAAGTGGTTTAATGATCTTCACACTCCTTAGCTCCTGAGTCTTGAAAGGCCCAGCATAATACCAACACAAATCAGTTCACCAGTAGATGTGTGTGGACATATGTGCACACATATACACACATTTATGCAAGCACATACACATGTGTGGCATACACACACATTTACAATCATTAGCACAAAATTGGGCATACAAATACCACCCCACTTTCATCTGAAGACTGTGTGTTTTTGCATCCTGGTGGGCTTACAGCAGTAGGAGCTCAAACGCCACCTTGCTCTGACAGCAAGCAGCTCTGTGCAGAATCAGAGGAACCCAAGGACCAGTAGCTGTGTATGCTCTGGAGAGGGCAAGGCTGACCCAAGGGGGAAGACTCTGTATGCACCTTAACAGTGGTCCGACCATCAAATGTGAAAGACTTGATCTGTCCATTTTCTAAGAAGACCTTCAGGACATTGGGGATGAGGAGAAGAGCTTCTTTCTTCATCATTTTCTGTGAATAGACAGGGAAAGAACCATAAGAGGGTCTCATTTAGGATGAAAAAAAAACAGAAGAGTGTAGAAAGAGAGAGAAAAGAGTTGAATGAAGGAGACAGAGAGCCAAAAGTATGATAGGACAAAGAGACAGAGGAAAGAGCAGATCAATAATAATGTTATATGGACACCAAAACCAAATTCTCTAAGACACTGGGCCATATCAAAAGTTCTCCACTTGAGCCGAGACCGGTTTGGCTCAGTGGATGGAGCATCGGCTTGTGGACTGAAGGATCCCGGATTCGATTTCAGCTGGGGGCATGTACCTTGCTTGCGGGCACATCTCCACTGTGGGGCGTGCAGGAGGCGGCTGATCGATATCTCTCTCCCATCGATGTTTCTGGCTTTCTATCTCTCTCTCTTCCTCTCTGTAAAAAATCAATAAAATATGTTTTAAAAAAAAGTTCTCCACTTGATACCACAACACACCCACATTCTACTATGGCTCAAATCTCCACAGCTTCAGAGACCATCACACACTGAAGGGCTGATGGGAGGCCTTGTTAGGAGGCCATATCACTCATCTGCTCCTATATCCTGACACCACCCTTTCCATCAGGCCCTTCAAATATCTAGTTCACTTCCATATCCATCCATTTGCTCTACCATTCCCCTTCCCCTCTAATATACTAAGTTCTTCCTGAACTGGCATCTGCATACTTCCCAGACTCATGTCTTGTCATATCCACACTGCTCTTTGATTTCTCCATATCTCTGACAAGTCATCATTCAGGGGCTGTCTTACTCTCTATCGGACATTTAACATCCCTGACCTGAGACACTAAGTGGCAATAGCATGCCAAATCATGGGAATAACACACACACACAAAATCCCTCAGACATTTCCAAAATTTCTCTGAAAGTGGACATTACTGACTGTGATTGAGAAACACTGACAAGGCCCATGTTTGAACACCTGATTCTTCCTTAGCAAAAATTGTCCTGGTCTATGCATTTATTTATTTATAGAGTGGTGCATGTTTAAATGCTCAAAAAATATTTGTAAAATAAAGACTGTTCCCTCTACCTTCCTCAGTAAACTCATACTCATCTTTTTTTTAAATTAAATCTTTATTATTCATATTATTACATTTGTTTCTCTTTTTTCCCCTCCATAGCTCCCCTCCACCCGGCTCCCACCCTTCCCTCTACCCTTACCTCCCTCCCGTTGACCTCATCCATAGGTGTATGATTTTTGTCCAGTCTCTCCCTGTACACCCCTCACCCCTTTCCCCCTGAGAATTATCAGTCCACTCCCTTTCTGGGCTCCTGATTCTATTATATTCACCAGTTTATTCTGTTGATCAAATTTTAATTCACTTAATTTTTAGATTCACTTGTTGATAGATACATATTTGTTGTTCATAATTTTTTGTCTTTTACCTTTTTCTTCTTCCTATTCTAAAAGAGTACCTTCCAGCATTTCATATAATACTGATTTGGAGTTGATGAACTCCTTTAGCTTTTTCTTATTTGTGAAGCTCTTTATCTGCCCTTTAATTCTGAATGATAGCTTTGCTGGATAGAGTATTCTTGGGTGTAGGTTCTTGCTATTCATCACATTGAATATGTTTTGCCACTCCCGTCTGGCCTGCATCATTTCTGTTGAGAAACCAGCTGACAGTCGTATGGGTGCTCCCTTGTAGGTAATGAACTGTTTTTCTCTTGCTGCTTTTAATATTCTCTCTTTGTCTTTTGCTCTTGGTATTTTAATTATGATGTGTCTTGGTGTAGTTCTCTTTGGATTCCTTTTATGTGGGGTTCTGTGTGCTTCCTCGACTTGTAAGTCTATTTCTTTTACCAGATGTGGGAAGTTTTCAGTCATTATTTCTTTAAATAGGTTTTCAGTATCTTGCTCTCTCTCTTCCTCTGGCACCCCCACAATTCTGATGTTGGTACGCTTGAAGCTGTCCCAGAGGCTCCTTACATTATCTTCACATTTTTGGATTCTTTTCTCTTCTTGCTTTTCCAGTTGAGTGTTTTCTGATTCTTTATATTTCAAATTTTTAACTTGATTCTTGCCTTCCTCTAGTCTGCTGTTAGGTCTCTGAATAACATTTTTTATTTCAGTCAGTGTATGTTTAAATTCTAGTTGGTCCTTTTCCATCTCTAGTTGGATCTTTTTCATCTCCTCTTGGGACTCGCTAACTTTATCCAACTTTTCTAGGATATTCTTGAAAAACCTTATAAGTGTGGTTTTGAACTCTATATCCAGTCATTTGTTTCCTCCATTTCTTTTGTTTGTGATCCCTTCCCTTTTCTCGACATTTTCACTATGCCAGGAGAACTTCTGTGTTGGATTCATCCTTATGATACCAGACTTGCAAAACTGAAAAAGCCTCTCTGTTGAGCTTGGGGTGGGTGGAGTCTCAGGGCTTAAGGGACCACCTTGCCTTCCAGTTGGCCCTGCCCTCCATGGCCCCCGAGTCTCATGTGACTGGGTAATCGCTGAAGCAGTCCCTGTGCACGCACTCTCTCTCACAGTGCCTCTAGACTGCTGTCCCTCCGGATCCCCTGCGCTCCAGGACCATATGAGTCTGGATCCCCAGGGTTTTGCCTGAAACCGGGGTTTACTGGAGTTAGAAATGGCACAATTGGGAGGGTCTGTCTCCCACCCACTCATGAAAGCCAGCGGCACAATCAGCAGCGGGTCCTCTGCACAGTGCTGTGTGTGCCACCAGCCTTCTGATCTTTTGCGACTCCCCTAAATTTCTGTGCACTTCTCCCTTTTCACAGTCCAAACTCTCCCCATATGAGTTTCGGCTGGATCTGGGGTTTAGTGTTGTAGGATAAGGGGTTCAATGCCTTTGGGAGTCTCCATTCCCCTCCCACCAGAGAAAGCCAGCCAGGTTCTCCGGCACCCGCTCTCTGCATGTGCATGTCTCCGTACCTCAGCTTTTTGCAGCTCCTCTGGGTCTCTATGAGCCCCTCTTTTTCCTTCTAGTTGCAGAATTTCCACTCAGCCAGCTTTCCTGTGGTTTTGGATGATGTCTGTTCTGTCTTTTAGTTGTAGTTTTGGAATTGTTGTGCGAGGCAGCAGTGTAGGTGTTTACCTATGCCGCCATCTTGGATTCCTCCATCCTTTTTTTAAATTAATTTTTATAAATATATTTTTATTGATTTTAAAGAGTGAGGAAGGAAGAAGGAAGGAGAGAAGAACATCCATCGACTGGTTGCTTCATGTGGGGGATTGAACCTACAGCTCAGACATGTGCCTTGACTGGGAATGGACCCAGAGACTTTTTGGTGCATGGGATGATGCCCAATGAACACTGGCCAGGGCTCTAGTCATCCTTTAAAATTCAGCTTACAGATAAATTCTGGAAAACCTTGTCCAGTATTGCCAGGACCTTGCACCTGGTGTTCCCATGTGTACCAAAAGCAACATATACACACTGCTCCCAGTGCTCTTCTCATATTTAAAAAAAATGTTTGTCCTTCACAATCAAACACTGAGCTCAGAGCACAATAACCATGTCCTATTCAATCTTTGTAGTTTCATTGACAAGAGTCCGTGGCACACAGTTAGTGCTCAGTAAATTGCTGCTGAATATACTAGTATGAGCAGTAGGTGCTTATATGTGCTTACTTAAATTATTCATTAGGAGAATCCAACCATTTCCCAGGGCCAACATCATTACTTTTTTAGGAACTAATGGACAGATTCCTTAATTCAGTGGGTTTTCATTGGGCCTGTACTATATTCCCTGCATTGTGCTAAGCCTCATGGATGTTATGGCAAAAACAGAAGACCTCAGCTTAGTCTTATACCCTTGTTGTAGTGACTGGGCATATGCACACATCCATTAGAAAACGATTATAAAACCAAAACATACTAAGAGGTGTTAAGTTTTCCCAGTTGAGGTAAATTGGATTTTTATTTTTTTAATACATTTTATTGATTTTTTTTTTACAGAGAGGAAGGGAGAGGGATAGAGAGTTAGAAACATTGATGAAAGAGAAACATCAATCAGCTACCTCCTGCACACCACCTACTGGGGTTGTGCACGAAACCAAGGTACACACCGTTGATTGGAACTGAACTTGGGGTCTTTCAGTCCGCAGGCCAATGCTCTATCCACCCAGCCAAAATGGCTGGGGCTGAATTTTTATTTTGAAGGAGATGGTGGATGTGGACTATTGGAGAGGCCATAAGAGAACAGTCTAAATCTAGGAACTGCCATGAACAAAATATGAAAACATGAACAAGTAAGTCTTCCTGGATCAGAGTTTAGTTGGCAGTGGTGGAGAGCCAGGAATCAAGCCATAGTGGGAAGTGATGGGTTATAGAGCTGGAGAAGTGTGACTCCCTGGTCTTCTCCCTGATCCTGAGATACCTTGCTCCTGCCAAGCCCAGAGCTCTGGATCCCCAGTCTGATGACACTCAATGGTGGCAGGTTTTATTTAGCACAATGGGTTGAACTCAGATAATTAGTTAATTGATTTTGTTTAAAAATAGAATTGGCAAGGAACACCCACAGGATTTATTTTTGCTCCAGCTGCTTAATAAAGCCCTGGAATATGAAGGGCAGCGGATGATAGGAAAACCCGGTATCACCGGGGCATGGACTTCCCCAGGTCCCAACCAATGGTGAAGCTGCTATGGTCTACACTAGTGGTGGTGGTGGGATGCTGTTGCAATTTCCTAAGCACAACTACAGTGAAAACATCTATGTCTGTCTCTCTTGCAGACAAGAGCCTTGTACCACACCTACTGGCCTGTCCTGAAGCAACAGAAATAATCTGGGTGGGTCCTGAATACTCTAGGGCATTCCCATTCAGACTGGTCTGGAGTAGGGGCTTGATTCTGTAGCTAAATGAGACATATGGAGAGGGAAATCATGGTGGAGAAAGAAGAGGATGAGGAAGGAAGAGCAGAAGGTATAAGAAAAGAAGGGAGAATAAAGGAGGGAAAGAAGGTAAGGGAGAGGAAGGGAGGGAGTTCTTCACTGAGTGGACTGGCCATGGTTTGTTACTGTGTAATGCTGAGATGTGATAGGTAGTTCCTGTCTGTACTTTCCAAAATCAAGTCACATTTCCTCTGGAGTTTCAAGGGCTCATGACATAAACATTAACTTAATAACTTGGATCACAGGGTCTGTTTAACCCTGATCTACAGGGACTCCATACTGCTCCCTTTCTTCTCTCTTCACCAACCCCTGCTTCTCTTCAACTTCTGCAAGGACTGATATAAAGCCCAACCTTTACTTATTAAGACAGCTCACCAGTGGGGTGCTGTACTTAGTTCCTTGGGCTTTGCAGCCTTCCTCCAACAGGAATGGAGGAAGACCTCGGATGAGTTTGTGAATGAGAGTCAGGGAAATGGAGATGAAAGACATCTGTGTCCTCTATCCCTTCTTCTTAGTGGCTCTGTGTCAAATAACTATAGAAGTGTCTGGCATCCTACTGATTTCCCCATTCAATCTGGGCCTACTAGCTTCTCTAAACTGGAGCTGTGCCTCAGTACATAAATGTCATGGGTCTCCTGAGACCCCATCCCATGACAGCCAGCAAAAGCATACAGAAGGCTGGCAACTCTGGCTATCCCTTTCCCCCATCCCCAACTCCCACCCTACTTGCACTCCACATCCCATCCTCACCAGATATCACCATCATCCAAAGATTCCTGAAGGACTCTGTCAAGCAATAATCCACAATTACCTTCCACACATCTTTCTGCTTTAAATCCACATCTTCTCATTTGCTTATCTGGAGCAGAAGCTCAGCTCATGTAAACCCCACAAAGAAGTGAGAAAGACTGAGGGAGGACCATAACCTCCCAAATTGGTCAGTACATGGCATGGGCTGCCAAGTGTTACCTGCTCCTGGAAAAGACTCAGCAGGATATCCTATGCTGTCTCAATCTGAACACTCAACATCACCGAGATATATCCCATGGCAGGGAACAGGTATTTATTTTGTATCCTTTGTGGTGCTAGGAACACAGCAGATGCCTAAAGCTTTGTGACTTAATGAGAGTGTATCATCATTCACTACACAGTCTTCTTCAGTCAAGATGTGGAGCTGCAGGACCACTTCAATGTGAAGAGAGCTCAATTTCACCAGCTGCTGTCTCTTTGGATCTTTGGAAAACTACTGCTTAGTTCCTGCTTCTATCAAGTATCCAAGAGATGTTTATGGAGCATTTGTTTTCAGTGTATGCTGCTGTGCTAGATATGAAATTTCTCTAAGCATCATGAGGATCCTGAGAGGATTGATAACATATTATTTCACAATGCCCAGGGCCTCTTTGGATGACATATACCCCTCATTTGCTATCCACCAAGAGCCCCAAGGTCTCCCCTTCCAACCCCTTGGTTATGCTGTGGACTCTGAGGAGCAGCAGATGAGCAACTGCCTCAGAGCAATACCTCGATGGCTGGGCCAATTCTGGACTTACTGCATCTATTTCTCCAACTGCCACCTGCTCGGAAAATCGGACTTTCACAGGATTGGATTTCAGCTTGGCCTTCTTTGCAGCACTGATGAAGGCAGATTTGGGGGACTAGAAAAAGAACAGAGGGATGGTGAGTTCTTCATCCATGAAAAAAGCCTGACCTTTGCCACACCAGAGTTAAGATGTCTCAGGATGTGTACACTTTCCCTTACTAATCAATAAGTCAATAAGTATTAATCCCCCATTAGGTGCCATTGCAATGTGCTAAGTGCTTTCTTATATAGGGTGAGGCAAAAGTAGGTTTACAGTTGTGAGTATGTGAAACTATTATTACTATTATTACTATTATTACTTCATTATTTTCCATACAAATATGCTCTGAAAAAGCTGGGCATGAATCAAATTTGGGTGAATTGAATCCCATTATTAATGCTCTAGGCCTAAGGGAGTTTGCAAAAATTCTTTAATAATAACACAGTGAATTTTTATATATTTGGTTTTCTTAATGTGAGATATACCTAAATGGTGGTTTTTATTACATCTCAAGACAAGCATTTGAAAGGATTTACATAAATTATCTTATTCATCTCACAGCTATGCCCTTCTCCTAGGAAGGCAGCTCATAGAAAATATTTTAGATATGGGAGAAAGGATTCCTAGCACTCCAAAATGATTTATCCATAATTTCTACACTACTCAGAAACAGACATTGGGAATTCACCCAGGTGTCCTGGCTTTCTAGTTCTGGGCTCTCTATACCTCGTTTCTTTAATTCTACATGAAATGCTCAAAAAATCAACTAGACTCTCTAGTTCTTCAAAATTGTCCCACAGTATTTCGCCTGGCTGGCGTGGCTCCGTGATTGAGCGTCAACCTATGAACCAGTAGGTCACAGTTCGATTCTCAGTCAAGGCATATGCCAGGGTTGCAAGCTCAATCCCCAGTGTGGTGCATGCAGAAGGCAGCCGATCAATGCTTCTCTCATCATGGATATTTCCATCACCCTCTCCTTCTCCCCTCCTCTCTGAAATAAATAAAAATATATTTTAAAAATTTCCCACAAATTCAGCAGGACACATGGGTTATCAAACAAATGGTTATCAAACACTGAAACTAAGTCTTTCCTGGTTGCTCCTTAGATTGGATGAAATGCAGAAGTCATGTCTTCAGAGGCATTTATTCATTCATATGACAAATTTAGGGAGGACCTTCTATGTGCCAGGCACTGTTCTAGGTGATGAGGGAGTTAGCAGTAAATAAGACAGACAAAATTCTCTGACCTCAGGGAACATCCACTCTAGCAGGAACAGACTTACAATAATCAAATAGCTTTTAGAGAGCAAATAAGGACTACAAGGACAAATTGAGGAGAGTAAAGAATGCCACAAAAGTATGAGCAAGTGATGACAGAAATGATGAAAGTATTAGTTTAGACAAGATGGTCAGGAAAGAGTGATATTTAAACAGAAAACTGAAGGAAATGAGGGAGAGAAACCAAGAGACTATCTGGAGAAAGAGCCTTCCAGGTAGAAAGAACAATAAAAGCTCTGAGGTCGGAGTAGAAATAGGGTGCATGAGGAACAGCAAGGGATCCTAGTGAGGCCAAAGCAGAATGATTGAGGGGGGGTCAGAGGAGTCATGCTTGCAGAGGCAGTAAGGGGCAGGATCATGTAGGGCCTTGTAAACCATGGCAAGAATTTTAGATTTTACTCCACTGAATGGTTCTGAGCAGACAGGGTCTGACTTGCATTTTAAAAGGACTCCTCTGACTGCTGTGTGGAAAATAGTGTAGGAGTGTGATTCCAAAGTAGAGAGATCAATTAGGAGTCTACTGAAATAATTAGTTAAAATATGATGGCAGCTTGGGCTAGGGTAGGAATAATGGAGATGATAAAAAGTGAGTGAATTCTTGAAGATAAAACCAAGACATTATGTTGACAAATTGGATATAGGAGTAAAAAAATAGAGGATTCAATAGGAAGAATAGGGTTGTCATTTTCTGAGATGAGAGAGATTGGGGAAAATCAGGTTGGGGCTTCTTCAAACCATCTCCCCTACCAGCCTTGCCATGGAATCCTCCAATCCAGAATTTATTTATTTATTTATTTATTTATTTTTACTTTTTAAAAATTGTCAACACTATTACAGATGTCCACATCCCCCTATTTTCCCACCTATACCCAGCCCCAACCCTCAGAATTTCTTTATATTAAGTCCATGAAAATCTTTGGCATCTAGGAAGGCCATACATAAAGCTATTTTCTTCCATTAATGCTGTAGTTGAGATTCATTTACCACATGAGCCACATGAGAGCAGGACCCTAAGAAAGGTGCACCAGAAACAAATGTCTCCATCAGACCTAGGGCCCCGGTCCCAGCTGTGTTCTCTTCCATAGCCAGTAATCTCATTACTCACATAGGGCAGATTGCAGAAAGCCACCTGTTCAACCTGAATCCAGCAGGAACCTAGGTGGGTGTCAGTCCAGGCTGCATAGCAGAAACACTGAAGGAGCTTTTAAAACTCTATTCCAGAGCCCCACTCCAAACCAATTACATTGAATCCCTGGGGATGGGACCCAGGTATTTGTATTTTTAAAGCTTCTGATGATATCAAAATGTAGCTATGGTTGGGAACACTGAGCTAAAGGAATCTTGGACATCTCATCCTGAGCCATAGGGATAATTTGTTGGCTGGAGATGATATAGCACAATGAAATCCAGGGCTGGATATTGTTCCAGAGTAATTACAATATTGATTGTTCATGAGAGTTGAGACATGCCTTTGTTGAGACATGCCTTTGTGTGTTGCACACCTTGGTGCTCAAATCCTGGGTGGGGAGCTGTAGACTGTGACAGGGGCAAGAGAGAAAGATCTATCCATGTTCAGGCAGTTCTCCTCGACTCCACCAGTGGTCCAAAATTCCACTTGAGATGCTACAGACATGAGGAGGTGAAATCATTCTAACTCACAGATACCCTCTCCTTTTTCTGTAATCATCTGTTATGGGATGCCCTGCATGGTGTGGAACAAGACGTCTCTAGACACCTGTCCGCTCTTCATTTTTACACATGAAGCAGAGGCCTGGGAAGAGGATATGATTTATTCAATTATCAAAATAATTTGGTAGTGGAACTGAAACTAGAAACCAGATTTCCTGAGTCTTGGATTAGTGATTGTTCCTAACAGCAGGCTAAAGTGGAAAGTCCATTCCTGATCTTTTATCCACTGGTTCTAGTTCTACCTTGGTCTTATTGAATATATCCAAACATATGAAGAATCCAAACTAGTATTCTTTTATGTATTCACCTATAGGGAGGGAATAGCTTCCTTGCTATCCCTATCAAAAGTCCAAAATTAGATCCTGTCCTAGAGATACCACTACAAACAAAATATTCAGATATATAGGAGCAAAACCATAAAGGAGTAAGTGAACTAGCCATTATTTTCAGGGATTATAATCATTTTCGGTGTCTATTATAGAGCTATTTTCTGCTTGTTTATGCCTTATTCATCACTGGCCCTTGCCCTGACTCTAATACTCCATCCTATTTTCATTCTTTAGCCTTTATCGCTGATGGTGACTCATTCATTGCTAGTGTTCTTTGCTATTTGTCACAGAGTCACATTTAGCTTTGTGCTTTGACACAGTGATACCTGCCTTGCTGTGTGGATACCAGGGGCTTTCAAAGGTTACCCTGTCCCAAAGCATATTCACAGAGCTTAGCTATGTGACCTGAAGTTCTAAATACTGAGGTCACTCATTTGAATTAAGATATTGAGAATTGGGAAGGCACTGGTCAAACTGCAAATGTGGTATGAGGGAGGAGTATTGAACATAATTCAGGGACCAGCAGACTATGGCTTGCATGGGCCAAATCCTGCACAGCATGTGATTTTTTTAAATCCACACCCAAGAATATGTTTATTGATGAGAGAGAGGGAGAGAGAGAGAGAGAGAGAGAGAGAGAGAGAGAGAGAGAGAGAAACATCAATTGGTTGCTTCCCTATGTGTCTGACCTGGAATCGAACCTGAGACCTTTTGTTGCATGGGACACTGTCCAGCACAGCACACCACCAGCTTTTATAAATAAAACTTTATTGGAACACAGCCATGCTCTTCATTTATATATTGCTGATGGCTGCTCTGTACTATCATGTATGGCATACAAAGCTTAAAATAATATGGCCCTTTACAGAAAATGCTTGCCAATCTCTTCACTAACTCATTAGCATAGAGCCACCCACTGTTTCTAAAGCATTCCTGATGACAAAAATCACTGGAAAATGCTTGGTAAAATAAAGATTCCTAAGCCTACATCAAACTTAAAAAGTCAAAATCTCTGAGGGGGTAAGGCCTAGAAATTTATGTTGTTGAAAATGTCCTAACCCATTAAGCATAGATAAATTGAGTACCTTAAAGCTGAGACATCTGAACTCTTCACTGACCCATTTTTCCTTCAAGCAGTAGGAGTATCATTTTGAAATAAGCATACTTTCTGGATAAAATGAATTTTGGCTTGAAACATGGGATTAGAATTGCTAAGTACCCGCAGGGTCACTGCAAACCCATTGAAGCAAATATTAAGCCAGCAGATCGGTGGAATGAGCAATAGAGAAGAGAGCCTACCTCACCCTCAGGACTGAATTTAGCAGCTGATGATTCTTTAGCCATTCTTTGGTGGTTCTGTTAGCACACATTTTGAGTTGTGTTTTCTCATATCTTAGCCAAACTTGGGTGTATGGCCAAACATTTTAGTGCATAATAGAGTCCACTTTGATAACTATGAAAGAATTTTCAGAGGATGAAGCTCAGGTTCCTGAAGCTTTGACAGCCTCCAGATTCTCCTTTCTGCTGGCTCACTCTCTTTCACAACGGATCCTACTTATAAGCAATTCCCATAAAAAGCTCTGTGGGAGCTTGAGACAATAAAGAGCCATCCTGATTTTATGGGCCCACTAATAAGGGACCCAGGAAGCCTTCCTTCACTTGGGACTGTCTAGAGGTGAACGTCATCTCCGCAGCTTCTAAGGCCTCCCATAAGCCATGCATGACCCTCGCTTGCCATCTATTGCCTAATCAGGTGGTTCTGCCTACAGCACTTGGCTCCTCTGTGTCTCTTCACCACCTTTTGTGGTCTCCAGTTTCCCTTCTGCCCAGCTAAAATACATCCCTAAAGCCCAGCAAATTCTACTTTGGTCCTGAATCCTTCCCCAACTAATCCATCCCCCTTGATGGATTTCCTATAGCACTCTTTATTAATCCACATGGCAATTGCTCATGTCTCCAATAGCTTGTAAAAGAGATGGCTTATTATATTACTACTAGAGTCCCAGTGGATGAAAATTCAAGCACTGGAGGGAGCATCCCTCAGCCTGGTATGCCCCCTCTCACAGTCCAGGAGCCCTCAGGGGCGGGAGGCGACCCTACGATCAGGGGAAGGCAATGCCTCCATCACACCTCTGCTGCTGCCACTGCCGGCAGTGCAAGCCTCAGCCAGCCCTGGATATTTGAGCCTCATGTGGCCCAGGGCGGCTGAGCAGCCACCATTTGAGGCTTGCTTGTGCCTCAGATCGGCCCTGGGTGGCTGGGGAGCTGAGGAGACTTGAGAACTCTGGAGGCAGATGCACAAAGCAGCCAGACCCGCCTGGGGGTGGGCTGGGCCTTGCCATGTGCCTGCTGCCCTGGCAGGGTTGAGGGGACTGGGCGTTGCCATCTTGTGGCTGTGGACACCGCTATCTATCTTTGAGGGCTTGCCAGTAAATTAGCATATTCCCTCTTTATTGGTTGTGGGCACCACCATCTTTGAGGCCATGGCAGTCAATTAGCATATACCCTCCTTATTGAGTGTGGACACCGCCATCTCTGAGGTGTGGCAATCAAGTAACACATTCTCTCCTTATTGGCTGTGGACACCACCATCTTTGTGACAATATGAGAGTCAATTAGCATATTCCCTCTTTATTAGATATGATGTTTCCCCTAGCACCAAGCACAGATAAAAAAGATAGCTGATAGCTAAGGTTAATAATGAATTAATCAATTCAGCAAATATAATTTGAATAACTAATATATGGCAAGCACTATACTCTAAGAGGCTCTGTGAAAAAGCAATTCTTGTGCATGGTTCCAATTATGTTGGCTTTTTTCCTGGGAAGGTGGCTCTAAGCAGAGGGTGAGTCTTTGGATGTAGGCTAAGTTTTCAGAACCAGAAAATTAGGGTTTCATTTAAAGGGACTATCTGCTTGCTTTACCTGGACCATTCTAGTCACAACCTAGTACTTTATTTTAAAAATATTTTTTGCCGAAACCAGTTTGGCTCAATGGATAGAGCATCGGTCTGTGGACTAAAAGGTCCTAGGTACGAGTCCAGTCGAGGGCATGTACCTTGGTTGCAGGGATATCCCCAGTAGAGGGTGTGCAAGAATCAGCTGATTGATGTCTCTTTCTCATCGATGTTTCTAACTCTCTATCCATCTCCCTTCCTCTCTGTAAAAAAATCAATAAAATATATATTTTTTAAATTAAAAAAAATTTTTTTTTGAGGATATACTATGTGCCAGGGTCTACTGGTACTAAAATTAATACATACTGAGTCAATTGTAGGGAATAGTTGGTCACTCAAAGATTAAGAACACCCTTAAATACATATCCTATCGAATAAAAGAGTAATATGCAAATTGATCATACCTCTGCTATACCAACAAGCCACGCCCACCAGCCACACCCCACCAGCTAATCAGAGCAAGTATGCAAATTGACCCAACCAAAATGGCTACAGCTACAGAAAGAGCAGGAGGGAGACTTGAGTTGCCCCTGGCTATGGAGGAAGCCAAGCTTTCCACACACCCTGGCCTCTGCTTAATCCAACAAAGTCTCAATGGCTGCCACCACAGAGCTAGCAGAAGGCCTGGCTCTGCTCCAGACTACAAAGTTTCAATTGTAGAAGATAAATAAATCCTAGATACCAGGGCCTCTGCTTGGGTTGCAGGGGGGCATGGCCGGCCTACAAACCACCACAGGCCCCTCACCCAAGCCACCTACACCCCAAGGGTACACCCATCTTGATCCAGAACACCCTTCAGGGCAAACCAGCTGGCCCCCACCCATGCACCAGGCCTCTATCCTATCTAATGAAAGAGTAATATGCAGATTAACCATCACTCCAACACACAAGATAACTTCCCCCACATGGTCAAAAGATTCTGCCCCCATGTGGACACAAGATGGCCACCACAAGATGGCCAGCAGGGGAGAGCAGTTGGCAGGGACCAGGCCCACAAGGCAGGGCAGTTGTGGGCAATCAAGCCTGTAGGGGAGGGGTGACCAGGCCTACAGGAGAGGGCAATTAGGGGCAAAAAGGCTGTCAAGGGAGCAGTTAGGCATCAATCAGGCTGGCAGGGGAGTGGTTAGGGGGTGATCAGGCTGGCAGCAGAAGCAGTTAGGGACAATCAAAAAGGCAGGCATGTGAGCAGTTAGGAGCCAGCAGTCCTAGATTGTGAGAGTGATGTCCGACTGCCCATTTAGGATCGGGCCTAAATGGGAAGTCAGACATCTTTTAGGGGGTCCTAGATTGGAGAGGGAGCAGGCTGGACTGAAGGACACTGCTCCCCCTCCCCCATGCACAAATTTCATGCACTGGGCCTCTAGTAGGCTTAATAAGTGGCTATCTATACAGAATGATTTGAGGGGCCCCAAGAAAGGACCTCTGTGATTACCCAATGACTCTCCAAATGATCTGCCATGGTATGAGTAAACTCCTTTATAAAGAAAATATCACTTGAAAGAGACTACATATTAGACCAATAGTTCATAATATGTATCTTAGCTACATATCAGAATAATCTGGGGAATCTTTCAAAAGACCAACACCTGCACTCCATCTCCAGGGCTCAGTCAGGGCTAGAGCTCAAATATTAATATTTGTAAGAACTTAGGTGGTTCTATTGCATATCCAGGGGTGAGAACCACTATATTAGACCCTTATCAGCCACAGAATGTGGGAGCTGGCAGGAGCCGTAGAGATTGTCTGGTCCAATGTTTCCCAGATTCTACTGAGTAGTACATTTACTTATGGCTCTTATTAAACACAGATCATTGGGCCACATTCTGGAACTATTGGGACACTGTCTTCCAGAAGAAGTGGTAATCAAGTTTGAACATAATGAGGGTTTGGTAAGAGGCAGTAGCATCCATGCACCCATGAGATGCCAAGTGATTTCTGTGAACACAGTACTATGTTCTGTGATGTTGGGGCTATAACACTGAACATATACTGGGGAAGAAGCTTTCACTATAGCTTTAGAGAGAAGATTCTCTGAGTAGATTTTTCTTCTTCACAGTAGTTATGGTCAAAAACTGAACTAATGAATACTGAACAGTTGCTCCAAGGGGAAAAGTGTGTGTAGGTCACAGCTATATTATAATCTTAAATTCTAAAAGCAACTCATCCTGTAGTTTCTATTTTCTTTATTTTACCAGGAGAAAATGAGGTTCTGACGTGTTAAGTGACTTGCCTAAGGCCACCCCACTAACAGGGGTGAGAGTTGGGATTCAAACCCTATGAACTGTCTCCAGAGCCCAAGCTTTTTGCACTATAGTGCACTGGTCCTACCATCTTCATCCTCTTGGATACCTCTGTATGACAACTGAAACAAGAAGACAGAGTATGGACTTGTTTGACCTCAGCTGGTAATGTGTAAATTGGGAGACTCAAATTTTTCATGCTCTTTGCATGTCTGCAAATAATTAGAATGTCACTGTGAGTGTTAATTTTGTGGTTAGAAATACATTTAAGGAATAGGCAAATCTGCAAACACAGAATCTGTAAATAACAAAGATCAACTATACATAAATTTCAAGATTGACATTCAGTCAGGATGCATTGGTCTGACCACACCTATTGCTTTAAGCCTCCTGAGTGCCACCTGACCTCTCCCCTGGGACCTCTTTACAAATGATCAACCAAAGAGTTAACACCCAGCAGAGTTAGAAGACCTCCAACATTCTGCTCTTCTGCCTGTGAATGGCCTGCATTCTGATTATATGTCCCCTATTGTACAGGTTGCTAATTATTTTGATGATTACCTCTGTGTATATGTGTTACCCCACATTTATGCTCAAAAGGTTTAGAGAGCACAGACCAAGTACTAGTATTTAAGCTCTCTGAGGGTAGGAACTATATCTGTCCTGTGCACTGCTATATTTCCAGTTTGGAAGAGCACCTAGAATAGTAGGCATTCAGTAAATGTTCGATGAATAAAAGGATGAATGAAATAGAAACTTTCACTGAAGTTAATCAAGAACAGGTGTTTGGAAGGCATGAGTCTTGTGCCAAATCTTAAAGCAAACAGCCATCTAGTAGAAGAGATGTGAAGTAATACAAGGACAAAGGTCGCAGGACAGTAAGACATAAAAAAATGCACAAGGAGGAGAAGGAAAGCAGCCTAGCCATAGCAAAGAGGACATGGAATGGGACAGTGGTGGCATTAGAACTATGTCAATGGGATGATACAGTTGGGATGCAGATGCAGGGGCATGTTTAGCTTTTCATTCTGAAGCCAAGTTTGAACAATTTAGGTTACTTCAGGTTGCTGCGATGGCTGAAACTTGGGTTCCCTTCATTCCTTCAACAAGTATTTATCAAGTGCCTACTCTATGCCAGGTGCTATTCTAGGCACTGGGGAATACAGCAGTGCACTAAATACAGTCCCTACCCTTGTGGAGTTGACATTCAAATGAGGGATAGAAACAACAAATACATATAAATATAATATTTCACAAGAATGTAAAATGTTACAGCCACTCTGGAAAATGGTCTGTTTCTTTAATAAACAAAACATACATTTAATATATGACCAAGCAGTAGCACTTTGGAATATTTTCCCCAGGAAAATGAAAACTTATATTCACAAAAAATCTGTACATTAATGTTTATAGCAACTCTATTCACACCAGCCCAAACCTGAAAATAACCCAGATGTCCTTCAATAGGAGGATAACTAAACAAACTGTGGTATATCCACATCATGGAATACTACTCAGTAGCAAAAGGGGATAGACTATTGATGTATGCAATAACATGGACGAATTACAAGGGCATAATGCTGAATGAAAAAATGCAATCTCAAAAAAAAATGGCGGCAGAATAGACGGACGTGTCTGGAGCTTTGTCGCTGGTGAGCAGACAGAGAGAACAGCTGAGGGTCGCACTGGGAGTGTTTGTTGGCAAGTTAAGAGATGGTTATCCTCCAGGAGAAGGTGGGGAACTGCTGGACAGGGCTCTACTGACCAGGCAGTCCCACTGCCATGGGGTTTTTGTTTCCCAGAGCCACCAGCACGAACACAGAGACCACGCCATCTTTCAGAGGGAGAAGTGGATGTCTACGGCAGCCTGAAATCTATAGCTGCAGCACCCACTGAACAGCCGGGGGACCCAGAACACTGCTCTCCAATCGGTGTAAACACTTGGACTCAGAGGAGCTCCTCAGCCATAAAGTAAGGCCAGATTTCTCCTGGGATAAGGTGAGGTTTCCTGTCCCACAAACAGAGAGACGCACACACCGAGGGAAGTGGACTGGGGGAAAGCTGCACCTAGAGAACTCCATGGATGTGGGGCAGGGCGTGATCCCTGAATGTGAAAGGGGGCCCTCAGGGCTATTAACAGAGGGGAGCTCTAGAAAGCAACCCATTTTGATCTGAGGCAGAAGGACAGCCTGGGAGTTATTAAAGTGTCCTGGCTGCTCAAACAGGAGAGGGGAAGGGGTAGTGCACAGACTGCATTCTTTCCTCTTCAGACCCTGGCTTCTGATTGCTAAGCCCAATACATAGGATCACGCAATTGGAGACATCCTGAGAGACTGCAGGGGAAAGTTGTTTTTCTGGAACCTGGGGGTCGGAGCACAGAATAAACATCAGAGAATTAGCTCTGGGGCACCCACCCTGACAAACTGGTATTGAATACCACAAAGTAAGCAGGATCTAAACACAGGCTAAAGAGGTCCTGTGCTTAGTCTCAGAGATCAATTCCAAAACACTGCCACCCAGTGGCTGACTCACAAATTGACTCTAGCATAATCACAAAAGAATGAAGAGATTAAGACACACCTCAGCAGTGGAAAGCAGGGAACTGCAATATCCACCTGACTGGGAAACAGGAGTGCCAAACAGAACAATAGTGGAAGTGAATGACCTCCACTACTGCCCATTCTCTTCTTTTATTTTTTATTTTTTATTTTTTTTGCATATTTTAATTAAAAAACGATTTTTTTCTTTTCTCCTTAATTATTACATTTTTAATTGTTACATTTTTATTTTCAACTAGTATTATTACTACTACTATTTTACCTTTTTGGGAAAAAAAGAAGTATTTTATTTTCTCTTTATTTTACTTTGCGATTAGAGTTCTACATTCTATTTTCATCTTTCCTTTAGCATCATTTTACCCTATCTCAATTCTACCTTTAGGCCAACACTCTTTTCCTAACTTTCCCCATTTTGTTGTCTTGTTTCTCTTTCCCTTTCCAACTTTAGATTCTCCCAATTCTTTCTTTTTACCTGGTTAAAATTTCACCCCACTTATATATCTAATTTCAAATCCCCTACTCCAAGTCCACACAAACCTCTCTTCTCTGTCTTCACTATCCAAAAAATTGTTTTTCTCTATCTCCTTTTGTTGTTGTTTGCCTGAATGGTGATTGTATCAATTTTTTATACTTTTTTGTGAGATTGTTTTGGCTTATTTTGCTTCTCTTTGCTTTGTTTTGGTTTGTTTCTTTTTAACCTCTGTTTTCCCTCGCTTCCCTTAATATGAGTTGTTATTTGTAGTTTGTATTAATCTCCAGGTACTCGTTGCCAGCATTTGTTGGGATTAGTGACTGTTCCATGGGAGTTTTCTCCTCACATATATAATTTGTTCCCTTTCTCTTTCTTATTCTCTTTCTTTTCTCTCTTACGTTTTTTTTTTCTTACTGTTTTCTTCTTATTATTTTTTTCTCCCTTCTCCCAATTTGATTTGGACAGTTCATTTTTTCTTTTTTCCTCTTTTCTCTCTTCTTTCTCTACTTACCTCTAATTTGTTTTTCATTGGTAGTCACCTTATTTGTGGTCATTAACATCGTGAATACATTTCTGTTCAGTGCCTTGTGTGTTGTGCCTGATCGTGTTGTAGTTTGTGCCTTTAAATCAATGTAGGAGAGAGAAGTACATAACCAGACACCCGAAGAAGAAAGACCATGGGCAGATGAAGAAACAGTCCACATATGAAAGAAAAGCAGGTATCACCAGAAAAGGAAGTAAATGAAATAGAAGCAGAAATAAACCTGCCAGAGAAAGAGTTC
Source organism: Lasiurus cinereus (assembly GCA_011751065.1). NCBI lineage: Eukaryota > Metazoa > Chordata > Mammalia > Chiroptera > Vespertilionidae > Lasiurus > Lasiurus cinereus. The sequence goes on from JAAGEH010000031.1 coordinate 11,990,813, forward strand.
AGAGAAATAGTCATAAGGTGGCTGAAAAGAATGGAAGACAAAATCGACAATATGAGTAAGAACCAAGAGGAAATGAACAAGAGCCAAGAAGAAATGAAGAAAAACTAAAAGGAAATGAAGAATGACCAAGAAGAAATAAAAAATGACATCACTGCTGTAAAGAACTCAATAGAAAGCATCAAAAGTAGACTAGAAGAAGCAGAGGACCACATTAGTGAGCTAGAAGATAAAGTAGGAAAAAATACCAAAGTACAGCAGCTTCTAGAAAAAAAAATTGAAAAGCAAGAGGAAAGCCTAAGGGAACTTTGGGATAACACATGCAGATTGGGGTTCCAGAAAGAGTGGAAACTGAGCAAGGAATAGAAAATCTGTTTGAAGAAATAATGACAGAAAACTTCATGGATATAGGAAAGAAAAAACTCACACCAATCCAAGAAGATCAGAGAGTCCCAAGAAAAATGAACCCCAAAAAACTGACACCAAGGCACATTATAATTAAATTAGCAAATACCAACAACAAAGTAAGAATATTAAAAGCATCCAGAGAGAAACAGAAAGTTACCTACAAAGGAACCCCTATAAGACTAGCAACTGATTTCTCAACAGAAACTCATCAGACCAGAAGGGAATGGAATGAAATACACAAAGTCATGCAGAGGAAGGATCTGAATCCAGTGAAATTACATAAAGAGAGACTGAAAAAGCAATCCCATTTACCATTGCACCAAAAAAATTAAGATACCTAGGAATAAACCTAACTAAAGAGGTAAAAGACCTATACACAGAAAACTACAGGACACTGAAAAAAAGAGATAGAGGAAGATTTAAACAGATGGAAGAGCATACTATGTTCATGGATTTGGGGAATGAACATCATTAAAATGTCCATACTACCCAAAGCAATATATAGATTCAATGCACTACCCATGAAAATACCAACAACATATTTCACAGACCTAGAAAGAACTCTTCAAAGATTCATCTGGAAAAAAAAGACCCTGAATAGCCAAAGCAATCCGGAACAAGAAGAAGAAAGTAGGTGGGGAGAATCCAAGATGGCGACATAGGTAAACACCTACACTGCTACCTCGCACAACAATTCCAAAACTACAACTAAAAGACAGGACGGACATCATCCAAAACCACTGGAAAGCTGGCTGAGTGGAAATTCTACAAATAGAAGGAAAGAGAGGGGCTCACGGAGACCCAGAGGAGCTGCAAAAACCTGAGGTATGGAGAAACGCGCGTGCAGAGAGCAGGTGTCGGAGAACCTGGCTGGCTTTCTCTGGTGGGAGGGGAATGGAAACTCCCAAAGGCACTGAACCCCTTATCCTACGACACTAAACCCAAGATCTAGCTGAAACTCATATGGGGAGAGTTTGGACTGTGAAAAGGGAGAAGTGCACAGAAATTTAGGGGAGTCGTAAAAGATCAGAAGCTGGTGGCGCACGACACTGCGCGCAGAGGACCAACTACTGATTGTGCCGCTGGCTTTCACGAGTGGGCGGGAGACAGACCCTTCCAATTGTGCCATTTCTAACTCCACTAAACCCCAGTTTCAGGTGAAACTCTGGGGACACAGACTCATATGGTCCCAGAGCACAGGAAAGCCAGAGGGGCAGCAGTCTAGAGGCACTGAGAGAGAGTGCGTGCACAGGGACTGCTCCAGCAATTACCCAGTCACGTGAGACTCAGGGGCCGTGAAGGGCAGTGCCAACTGGAAGGCAAGGCGGTCCCTTAAGCCTTGAGACTCCACCCATCGCAAGCTCAACTGAGAGGTTTTTTCGGTTTTGCAAGTTTGGTATCATAAGGCTGAATCCAACACAGAAGTTCTCCTGGCATAGTGAAAATTTCGACAGCAAGGGAAGGGATCACAAACAAAAGAAATGGAGGAAACAAACAACTGGATATAGAGTTCAAAACCATGCTTATAAGGTTTTTCAAGAGTATCCTAGAAAAGTTGGATAAAGTTAGCGAGTCCCAAGAGGAGATGAAAAAGATACAACTAGAGATAGAAAGGGACCAACTAGAATTTAAACATACACTGACTGAAATAAAAATATTATTCAGAGACCTAAGAGCATAGAGGAAGGCAAGAATCAAGTAAAAAATTTGAAATATAAAGAATCGGAAAACACTCAACTGGAAAAGCAAGAAGAGAAAAGAATCCAAAAATGTGAAGATAAAGAAAGGAGCCTCTGGGACAGCTTCAAGCGTACCAACATCAGAATTGTGGGGGTGCCAGAGGAAGAGAGAGAGCAAGATACTGAAAGCCTATTTAAAGAAATAATGACTGAAAACATCCCACATCTGGTAAAAGAAATAGACTTACAAGTCCAGGAAGCATAGAACCCCATATAAAAGAATCCAAAGAGGACTACACCAAGACACATCATAATTAAAAAACCAAGAGCAAAAGACAAAGAGAGAACATTAAAAGCAGCAAGAGAAAGAGTTCATTACCTACAAGGGAGCACCCATACGACTCTCAGCTGATTTCTCAACAGAAACGATGCAGGCCAGATGGGAGTGGCAAAAAATATTCAACGTAATGAATAGCAAGAACCTACACCCAAGAATACTCTATCCAGCAAAGCTATCATTCAGAATTGAAGGGCAGATAAAGAGCTTCACAGATAAGAAAAAGCTAAAGGAGTTCATCAACTCCAAACCAGTATTATATGAAATGCTGAAAGGTACTCTTTTAGAAGAGGAAGAAGAAAAAGGTAAAAGCCAAAAAATTATGAACAACAAATACGTATCTATCAACAAGTGAATCTAAAAATTAAGTGAATTAAAAATTTGATCAACAGAATAAACTGGTGAATATAATAGAATCAGGAGCCCAGAAAGGGAGTGGACTGATAATTCTCAGGGGCAAAGGGGTGAGGGGTGTACAGGGAGAGACTTTACAAAAATCATACACCTATGGATGAGGTCAATGGGTGGGAGGTAAGGGTAGAGGGAAGGGTGGAAGCCGGGTGGAGGGGAGCTATAGAGGGGAAAAAAGAGAGACAAATGTAATAATCTGAATAATAAAGATTTAATTAAAAAAAAACACAGAATACCCGCACTGGGGAAAAAAAAATGGTAGGTGGGATCTCAATACCAGATTTCAAGGTATATTACAAAGCAACTGTTTTCAAAACAGCCTGGTACTGCACAAGAACAGACATATAGACCAATGGAATAGAATAGAGAATCCAGATATCTACCCAAACCACTATGCTCAATCAATTTTTGACAAAGGAGGCATGAACATACAATGGAGTCAAAACAGTCTCTTCAATAAATGGTGTTGGGAAAATTGGACAGATACATGCAAAAAAAAAAAGAAACTAGACCACCAACTTACACTATATACAAAATTAAACTACAAATGGATATAGGACTTAAACATAAGATAGGAAACCATAAAAATACTAGAGGAATCCACAGGCAGCACAATCTCAAACATGTGCCAAAAGAACTTCTTCACTGATACTGCTCCAAGGGCAATGGAAGCTAAAGAAAAAAATAAACAAATGGGACTACATCAAAATAAAAAGCTTTTGCAAAGCAAAAGAAACCATCAACAAAACAACAAGAAAGCCCACTGTATGAGAGAACGAATTTGCAAATGTCATCACTGATAAAGGTTTAATCTCCAAGATCTAGAGCCAACTTATACAACTTAATAAAAGGAAGATAAATGATCCAAGAAAGAAATGGGCAATGGACCTAAATAGAACCTTTTCAAAATATGGGAAGAGGAAGGCCAAGAGACACATGAAAACATGTTTAAAGTCACTAATTATCTGATAGATGCAAATCAAAACAACAATGCCATACCATCTCACACCGGTCAGAATGGCAATCATCAACAAATCAACAAATGACAAGTGTTGGCGAGGATGTGGAGAAAAAGGAACCCTTGTGCACTGTTGGTGGGAATGCAGACTGGTGCAGCCACTGTGGAGAACAATATGGAGTTTCCTCAAAAAACTAAAAATGGAACTCGCGTTTGACCCAGCAATCCCACTCTTAGGAATATACCCTAAAAAACTAGAAACATCAATCAGAAAGGATTTATGCACCCCTATGTTCATAGCAGCACAATTTACAATAGCTACACTTTGGAAACAGCCTAGGTGCCCATCAGCAGATGAGTGAATCAGAGAACTCTGGTACATCTACACAATGGAATTCTATGCTACTATAAAAAAGAAGAAATTCTTACCATTTGCATCAACCTTGACGGAACTGGAGAGCCTTATGCTAAATGAAATAAGCCAATCAATGAAGGAGAAACACCACATGATCTCACTCATTTGTGGATAATAAAGAACATTATAAACTGTTGAACAAAAGATAGAGGCAATAAAGCATCAAACAGACTGTCATATTACAGCAGGAAGGTTAAGGAGAGGTAGGGTAGATAAGAGATCAACCACAGGACTTGTATGCATGCATATAAGCATAACCAATGAACACAAGACACTGGGGAGTTAGGTTATGCCTGGGGGGATGGCAATCGGAAGATATGTATACATGTAACACATTAAAAAAAATAAACCGAATCCCAAAAGGTTACATATTTATTATATTATTCTATTTATATAATACTAGAAGCCTGGTGGATGAAATTCATGTGGGGAAAGACGGGATGTCCCTCAGCCCAGCCTGCACCCTCTCCAATCTGGGACCCCTCAAGAGATGTCCAACTGTCTGGCTGTCAGACATCCCTCTCACAATCCTGGTGTAAACAGGCAGTCAGACATCCCTCTCACAATCCAGGACTGCTGGCTCCCAACCGCTCACTTGCCTGCCTGCCTGATTGCCTCTAGTCACTTCTGCCTGCCAGCCTGATCACCTAACCACCCTCCTGCCAATATTATCAATGCCTAATTGCTCCCCTGCCAGCTTCATTACTCCTAACTGCCCTCCTGTTCCAGCCTGGTCACCCACAACTGCCCTCCCTGCTGGCCTGGCCGCCCCCAACTGCCCTCCCCTGTAGGCCTATTACCCCCAACTATCCTCCCCTGCAGGCCTGGTCCCCCCAACTGCCCTCCCCTGCAATCCTGGTTGCCCCCAACTACCTTCCCCTGCAGGCCTGATCCTCCCAACTGCCCTTTTCTGCCAGCCCAGTCACTCCTAACTGCCCTCCCTTGCTGGCCTGATCGCCCACAACTGCCTTCCTCTGCTCACCATCTTGTGGTGTCCATCTTTGACCACATGGGGGTGGACATCTTGTGTGTTGGAGTGATGGTAAATTTGCATATTACCCCTTTATTATATAGGATTCTTGAAATGATGAAGTTACAGAAACTATAGAACAGATTAGTAGCTGAGAAGTATTGAGGCATAAGGAGGAGGTAGCTATAGATATAAAAGGGCAACATAATGGGTCCTTTTAGTGACAGAACTAATATCTTGACTGTGTTGGTGGATACATAAACCACACATGTGATAAACTGATATTGAACCATATACACACATTGTATTTATATCCTGACTTTGGCTTGGTATTGATATAGTACTATAGGTATGAAAGATGTAGACATTAGGAGAAACAGGGATAAGAGTACACAGGGATGTCTCTATTAGACTTGCAAATTCCTGTAACTTTAAAATTATTTAATATTTATTTTTATTGAATTTATTGGGATGATATTGGTTAATGAAGTTATATAGGTTTCAGGTATACAATTCTATAATACACCTGCATATTTTCTTGTGTGTTTACCATCCAAATCAAGTCTCCTTATATCACTATTTATCCCCCTTATACTTTCTCTACAATTATTTCAAAATAAAAAAAATTAAAAACGAAGATTTTAATTCTGATGAAAAAATTATGCAGTATCAGGAGATAATGACAGGTAAATGCTAGGGAAGTTGAGGAAGACTTCTATAAGCTGGTGACATCTGAGGAGACCTAACAAATTAACTCACAGTGAATATCTGACCAGATCAGTACTTCTAATGACACAACAAGCATGTGTTTAGGAGAGAACTGGTAGCTATTTTCATGACAGAAGATTGAGGAGTGGGGACTGACTGTCCACTGCCCAATAGGCAACTACATATTCACAGTAAGGTGAGGGGGGAGGGGCCTATTGGTAACACTGCCCAAGGGAGGGCAAGGCTTCCTTGCTTAGAGACAGGAGAATTGTGATTGACAAAGGCCTAGCTGCCAGGGAGCAAGCATGTTAGAGGGGGCAGGGGGAAGAGAGAAAAGGAAGGAGGGAGAGAATATGTGGCAGGGGGAAGAGAGAGAAGGAAGGAGGGAGAGAATGTGTGCATGAATGTATTGTGTGAGGTTCACATTGACACAAAAAGTGTTGGGTCCAAGGGAGAGGCAGTTAGTGTCAGAGTTTGAGTTGAACCTTATCCCTCTGACTCGCATCTGTGCACCGTCCTGGCTTTGCACAGAAATTTCATCTCTCTCTGAACAATCTTTCCTCCATCTTTGCCTAGGAAATCCTGCTGTCCTTAAAAATCTAGTTCAGGTGAATCCTCCTTTGTGAAGAAGCCTCATCTGATTTCATGCTTCCCACCTCCAATAGATGGCTACAGAATGGGTTTGGGACCTCAATGCTGGTGTATAGGGGAGTGTTGAGGACACTTAGAAGGGACAACCAGACTGGAGGTATAAGAAGGGCTGTGAGTTTTGCACACAAAAATTTTACACCTGGATTTGTGCATTTGGATTAAAATTACTATAAGGATATAACCTAGTAATGGACACTAAGTCTTCTGAATCCAATTATTAAGGAGATGAACCTGGGAATTTTCACTTTTAATAAGTAGTCCTGCTATATATAATCAGGCAAGTTTGGGAAACATTGCTCTAATTTAAGCCCTCAATGTATGGATGAGGAAAGAGGTTCAGAAAAGGGAACTGATCTTTTAACTGGTAACATAGCCAATTAGTGACTGAACTAGGACATAGCACAATCTGTTTGTCAAACTGTCCCTCCTCAACAACTTTATGTTAAACTAGAGGCCCAGTGCACAAAACCAGTGCACTAGAGGGGGGGTATCCCTCAGCCCAGCCTGCACCCTCTCTCAGTCTGGGAGCCCTAAATTCCCCACACACAGCATTGGGTCTCATACATTGAAGGCCATTTAGTAAACACCTGTATGGGACGTTATGGGAGTTAAACACTGGACAGGTAAATTTTCATGGGACACAGCAAAAGAAAAAGAGGTACAAAATATGTCTGGAACTATAGTAATGGGGAGCTTTAGTGGGGTAAAGCAGAGGGCACAGGACAGAACATAGTAGAGTATAGCCCTTCAAAATCCTCAAGTCTTGGATCTGAGAGCAGACAAGATGTCAGAAGATAAGTTTTAAGTTCATTCCTAAATCCTTGGCTCACAAAATGTTAGTCCTAGTTTCTTCTCCTATACTGTATCCCATCACTATCACTTTCCAATATGGAATCCTCACATCTCAGGAGGAAGGGTGGATGGCAAAGAGGCTCACTCACCTGATGAGTGTGCAGAACTGTAAGAACGATGAATTCCTTAGCGCTCCTACAGAGAGAAGAGGGAATAGAAGAGTAGTGTGTCATGCACTAGGTATTCATCTAGCACAAGAAGCAACACCAGAATTTCCCCCTGGGCTGCATTCAGGTATATGGATTAGGACCGGGGGCTGCCTTGCCTCCCATTATTTGTGGCAGCTGACATAAATCATCCATATAGGTTCACACAGGAATTTTAAGTGGTATTACTGTTATCCCTAAATTTGTCATTTTTTCAGGTATACTTTTTTATAGTCCTTCTCACATTCTCTCTGTAGAAATCCCCAAACCTTAGGAGAAAATTTATCTGTAGACTAGAAAATTCTCAAGAAAAACTAAAGGTCTGAATTTCGGAACTCAAAGGGCACACAATCAATCTCAGGAGCCATGTACTATGATTAGTGGCAATTCGGTATTTAAGCAAGAGGGGAAATTTAAAGGAAGAACCCAAAGGAGGTCATTTGGTCATCATGACTCATACTCAGCAGATTTGTTTTAATTGAATGACCAAAAACTGAGAGCCAGGGAGCCATAGATGGAAGCCAAAACTCTCCAGATAGCAAATATTCAAAAAGATGAAGAATTTTAAACTCTTCCAACAAGAATTATGCCAATGATCAAACAGGCTGTGAAGTCTGAACATCTTTTCCCAGGGATATATAATCCTTTAAAAGAACTAAAAGTACTGGAAAGAATTTGCCTTGAAGGAGCATCCTGTCCCCTCTTCTTGCTGTCCTTTTAGAGATGTTTTATGGAAACAAAGGTATTCGAGAAGCAGAATCAAAATTCTCTTGGTTCTGGTATTCAAGAAAGGCCAAGGCCCCTTCCTTAAGGACTTGGAACATTACCCATATTCAGTGAGGCAAAGTTCCGGGATGAATCAGTGCCAGAGTTTGGGAAGCTCCCAGGAGAAGGAAGAAGTTGTGTTCCAAGGAAAACACAATGAAAAAATCTCCCTTGAAGAGGGCAGGGACATAGTGTAAGTAGTATTATGTGACTTGTCTGCTACAGCCCCTACCATGTCTTCTCATTTCATGTAGAACAAAGCATAAGTCCTTATAGTGGCTACAATTCTTTCCCTTCTGTATCCCACTCCACACACTGGCTTCTCCTATTCTGCAAACATGCCAGACACACTCCTGTCTTAGGCCTCTGCCCTGGCTCTTCTCTTTTTCTAGCAACCTCACCTCTTTCAAGTCTTTCTTCACATGTCACCTTCTCAATGAGGTGGACACCGGCCATGCTATTTAAAGTTGCATCCTGTACTCCTTGACAAGCACTACTGATCCTCTTTATCCTGATCCACTTTCTAGTCTTCAATAACACTTATCAACTTCCAGTATATTGTACAATTACTTATCATGTTTATTATTTATAATGTATTTAATTCCACTAGAATATAAACTTTAATGTGCATAGATTTTGTCTGTCTCATTCACTGTTGTACGCTCAGTGCCATAGAACAGTGTCTGGAACACAGTAGACACTCAATAATAAATATTTATTGAATTAATGAATGATCCACTAGCCCCTGAGGTTATTAAATGATCAAGCTCTGTTTTGACCTGAAGTAGCTCTAAACTCCTTCACAAAATTGGGGTAACTCATTCTAGGGTGCAAAGATATCCATTGGAAGCAAAGCAAAGGCTTCTGAGGATTCAGGCTGGAAGAACCCCAATGTGTCCTGATGGGGTTGAAAGAACTCACTTCATACTGCTGTAGTAATAGAGGGAGAAGGGTGGAGGGTGGGGAATACAATGCAAAACTGAACTTATAGTAGTGACAAACTGAAGCTCCTTAGGGACCAGACACATTTTAAGACATTGAGCTGGATGGGGAGCATGTCAAGGAGGGCCTGGTATAGACTTCAACAGGAAGCATTCCAGCCCTAACTGATTTGGCTCAGTGGAGAGAGCATTGGCCAACAGACTCAAGGGTCCCAGATTCAATTCCAATCAAGGGCATGTACCTTGGTTGCAGGATGGATCTCCAGCCCTAGTCAGGGCCCTTGCAGGAGGCAACCAATTGATGTGTCTCTCTCACATTGATCTCTCTCTCTCTCTCCCCCTTCTACTCACTAAAATTCAATGGAAGAATATCCTCAGGCGAGGTTTAACATAAAAAATATGTAAAATACATATATTTTTTTAAAAAAAAGAGGCAGCAAATCCCTCCAGAGCTAGTTGGAGGGTGTTGTTCAATACACAGGGCACTAAGTCTGCTTTCAAATGGAAGGCCAGGGCTGGGGGACAGGTGGGTTTTGGGAGAACAAGAAAGATGAGTGGGATAAAAACACTCTGAACCAAGAGGGGTTGAAGGAGATGGAGCAGAGATGTAACAGATTACATAAGGCAGAGAAAGAGAGAGCACCAGCACATGGTTCCATTTGGGGAGATACTGGTAGAGCCAAGATACACTAAACAGAGGTTAGCCCATGGAATTTAAATTCTTCACCTCTGTACTCTCATTTCTTATCAACAATCTATGCAAGAAGGTATGTTGTTGGTATGTATGTGTGCATGTCATGGGAGTTTGAGGTAAGGAAGTATGTCTGGTGTATGTATGTATGCATGTAAGCATGTGACATGGGTATGTGTGTAGTGCATCGTTTATATGGTAATGTAGTGGCATATTATGTGTGCAGCGTGTGTGTGCAGTGTGTATTGTGCATGGTGTGTGTATAGTTTGTGGTGGCATAGTGTGAATCTGTGGGTGAGTGCTCTATATAAGGACATGGTGTGTGTGTGTGTGTGTGTGCGCGCTATGTGGTTTGCATGGTATGTGTTATGTGTGTATTAACTGGTGGCATGTTATATGTGAGTTGTTTGTGTGGTATATGGTAGAATGGTTTGTGGTGTGGGGGTATATAGTCTGTATGTTGTGTGTGTGTGTGTGTAACTGTATATGTGCTGTGCATGTGGTTTATATGTGCTATGTAGTGTGTGAGTGCTACATGATGGCATGGTATGTAAGGTGTGTGTATGCAGTATGCGTGGTGAATGGTATGTGCATGTGGTATGTATGTGGTGTGTGGTGGCATGGTGTGTGTGTGATGTGTGTGAGCTGTGGTGGCATAATGTGTGTGGTATGTGGTGTGTATAGTGTAAAGAAAAGAAGTCAATGTGATTACCCTCATGTACAGATGATGGTGGCCATCTGATAATCCTTTCTCTCTCTCACCTACCCCCATCTATAGAAGGCATGAAGAGATCACACACACCATGAATAAAATTCACAATGGTAGGTTCCCTTCATCAACCTACTGGCCAGGGATTTGGATTTTCTCCTTGGCTTTTTATTTTGGATGGGGTGGATAACTGAAAAACAATGTCTTGTGCTTATCTCAGAGTGTTCTTTTAATGGCATGTTTGGTTCTCATTGGTCAGTTGGTCTGTCCCACTGCAAAGTAAATAAAAAATCAAGGGGTTTCAGTGAGATGAGTAGTGAGATGGAAGGTGAGAGGTGAGTTCTGGCAGGAGGCTATTCTTTGGGTTTACTCATATCAATGCAGAAGGCTAAGCCAGAATGTATAATGATGGCCCCTGGGGTTCCAGAAGAGCTGGGCCCTGAAGTCCTGAGTAGCCAGAAGCCCTAGCTAGGGCCATTGTTCCTGGAAGGGATCATTTATCAGTGCCAGGGAGGATCATGGTAGCTCTATGCCACTGGTGGGGAATGGGAAGGAGTAGTGCTCAGCTTCTGCCAAGGCCCAGAAAGTCTGTTACCTGATGAGTTCTATGAACCTCTCCCTTGGGGCTTCACTCACATCCTCCTCATTAATAGCCACAATCTGGTCACCAGCCAGGAGCTTGTCCTCAGAAGGGCCTCCTGCAGAGAAGAGAGAGGCATGAGGGCCTGGGGCCACCGCTGGGAAAGTGCAGGTCTAAAACAGTCACCAGAGTCTGAGGAAACTGAAGTGAGTGCTGAGGTCTATAGGAGATAGTGTAGGCTGAACCGTACTTGTAGTGGGGGTGCTCTTTGAGTTTTGTGGCAGATGGAGGGCAGAGGACTGAAGAAAAAGATGAAGTGGACCTCCTTTGGCTGGAAGTGGTATGATAGCAAAGGCCTCAGACTAGGTTAATGACTACTCTTCTGGCTTGGTTCTAAAGAGGAACACAAGCTTCCACTTTACCAGAAGGCTTTTACTCAGGCACAAGGAATGACTTCCAGACTACTGAGGGTGGAATAGGTGGCAGGAGAAATCTTCTTACTTGAATATATTATATTCACTGCTCTGCAATGATTTAGGCATTCACTTGCCTGGAGACAAGGGTATCGACTAAAAACCTCAAAAGGTTTATTTTCTTTCAACTCTGAAGGAAGCTCCTCTCCAATATATGAGGGGAGAAAGGCACAGACCTTACATCACAGGCAGCTAGAAATTGTTTTTTTCTCATTCCCATTTCTATTGTTGAAGTTAAAGCAATCTGTTTGAGGAATGTACTTTCTTGGTTGAGGTAAAGGGTAGGGGTGGAGGGATACAGGCTGTTGTTTAGCAAAAATCTTCTGAAAGAAAAGCTTTTCAGAGATTGAAGGAGAATGAGAAGTCAGACAGGCTCACTGAAAACAAAAATAACTGTTTAATGGCATATTCTAATATCAAAACAGCCTGGACTCTTGTTTGTGTCCACTTGAAAGGAATAGATACCAACTGCTCCCTCTCTCTACAAAATAGTGTGCTGTGCAAATTCCAAAAACGTGAACAAAATAATAAGCAACTATGTTGCTTGAGCACAGAGCTCAATGGCTCTGTAGCATGGGACTTGTGTTCTGAGGGTGGCTATGCAGGCTCAACCAGCAGGGTTCACCACTCCAACTACAATGACACTCAAAGACTTCAGGAGCAGAGAGTGTGGTGGTGAAGAGTCCACTCTTTGTGGCCAGTCAGACCTGGACTCTAATCCCAACTGCCATTCACTGGTTGTGTGACCTTGGACTAGACATTTAATCTCTCTCTGAATCTCTTTCCTCATTTGTAAAATGGTAAAATACCTGGACCTATAATACATCATAAGAATGTTGTGAGGATAAATGAGATGGTGAATATATAGTATTTAAAATAGTTGATTGATGATGGTAAGAATTTGATAAATGTTCATTATTATATCCTCCCAGGGACAGTTTCTTCAACTCATTTTATTCCTTTTTATCTACCTCTGCCACAAATGCCAATCTTTTAGGTGGAGGCCACTCCATCTATTTCCTCACTTCCTCTCTCCCTTTCTTCCTTTTAGTGGAAATGGTTCTTAAGAAACTCAACTCTCTGATGGCAGTGGTAGGTAGCATCAATCTTCTACTGCAATCACAGAATAGTTTGTTGGTATGCTCAACCATAATCATTTATCTGTAGGATGCTTCTTGTCTTTTTAAATACCAAATAATCATCTGCATTTGGGAGCCACATAGTCCAGAAACAGCTCTGTGGATCAGCCCAAGTTTTCATTGGGCTGGGCCTGCCACACCCATGGCTTTCTGTGGCTCTTTCCTTCTTTCCACTCCTCCAACCCTTCCTCTTTGTTATATCACTTGAAGCTGGGGGTTTCCTTCAGCCCTGTGCATTTTGTCTCCTTTGAAGAGAAAGAAAGGGCTCGGGCTCCTGGTTGTCTGTTACTAAGTCTTTTGTGGTTCCTTTTACCCAGGACAAATGTGATTTCTGATCAGAGACTCATAAATCTCTTGTCAAACTCTACAAGTGCCTCAGGAACCTTAGGTTAGCCACGAAGTCCTGTACTGAATTATTTTTTTTCCTCTATGCCCTCTACTTGAAGATAGAGTTTACAAAAATCTTTGTTGTTTTCCTTTGAGGATTAAAAAATTCATCAAATTTCTGCTAGACCAGTTTGTACTCTGGCTTCTCCTCTTGACTGAGCGAGAAACTGTTGTAAACATCTAAAGCCTTTGTTCCAGAAAGTCAGGAACAAAGCTGCTTTCTGTCTGTCTCTTCTGTCAATAGCTAGCAAGTTTGGAACAAAACAGTGCTTAGGCCTTTTCCCATTTCATTCATGATAGTATGTTTCACAGTTCAGGTGGAGCTTTCCCTTGTTTCATTCCACATGGGCCCCATTCAAGCCCCGCTTTCCCTGAGTGGTATCAGCTAGGCTCAAGTGCAAGTCCTGACTCTGCTGTTTTTTAACCAAGTGACTCTGGACAAGTCATTTCTCTTCCTTTCTGCCTCAGTTTCCTCATTTATAAAATGAGAATGTTAGTACTTACCTTGCAGGCTTGGTTGTGAAGATTAAACAAGATTATGGAAAGTACACAGTAGGTGCTTAATCAATGGTAGCTATTGTTATTGCTAGTATGGCACTCCGAGATTTCATTCTCCTATCCTCTTCCTTCCCACCTCCATCCCCTCTCCTCCCCTCTTCCCTTCTCCTTTCCTTTCATCTCCCACCTATGATCTGTATCTTAATTCCAGACTTCAATAACTGACCTAGTTCATGAGTGTGTACCAGTCTCCACAGCCAGATGGTTAGATTCTTGGGGACAGGAACTGTGTCATGTACTTTCCTATAACCTTGCTGGACTTAGAGTAGGCAATCCATAAATACTTGTTGAATTGAAATTAAAAGTTTAATCCAAGGCATGGCTCTTCTGAGAAGGTTATATACAAATAGAAAGTTTTATTAAGACCAAGATCTTACTCAACCACCAACTGAAGCCTCTTCCTAGGGCCCTAAGCAGGCTGAAAGGCTTGTGTCAATCAGTCTTAAAAGACCAGCTCCCTTACACAGTGATTGGCTGGCAAGTCTACACCCACTCTTCATTAATTCCTTGGCAACACATTGTCCTAAGGAGCTCTGCTCTTTGGGAAGATGTATGGGTACTGCTGGATAGGAGCCAGGGCCAGGGGAGCACCTGAAGGACACCTACCTGGCCTCACAGATCGCACCACCACAGGCCTCTCACTGCCAGCCACGAAGCCAAAGCCATATATAGGGTCTCGGTGAATGGTCACTTGTCGCAGTGTCTCTGCTGGCAGCTGCTCACATTCCATATCATTTGCGCTCTCTTCCTGCATCACATGACTAAGGGAAGGGGAACATGGGAGCAAAACAAGACGCAAAGGCAACTAAAGCTCAGAAGCAGCTGGGAAGGTCACTGATTAGGGTGCTGGCTATGGCACCTGGGAGTTCACACACTTAGCTTTCTGCATCCTCTGGAACCAGCAGAGGCAATGAATACCTTCTATTTAAGACTGGAAAAAGAGGACTCTAGAAAGGAGAAGCCACTTGTCTACATACAAGGCTAGAGCCAATAGAGGACACTGGTGCCATAGAGCCTGACATTAAAGTCAGTCCCTTCCTCAAGATATTGGGACTCTAGAAGCCTAAATGGAAGTGTATTATTCTGAAGGTTAATTAGTACCACTCATTGAATTGGCTGTTAGCTCCCTAAGACAGTGGTCGGCAAACTGCAGCTCTGTTGACTAATGAGTTTGCCGACCACTGCCTTAGGTCATATAGAACAATAAACTAGATGGCTTATATAAAGAAATGAGCTAACGTTCAGGACCACTGCCTTATGTAATTGTACATAATATCAACTAATTTCAGTTAATGAAACAACTGGAAAATGGCTCCTGTGGACAAGAAGGGAAGATGTGCCCTGTGGCTGCCAGCAGACCTGAACCTCAGATGGTCTGGAAGAAAAAATATTGCTGCCTAAGTACCTGGGAGGGATTACTGATAGCTCTTTGATGCCCACAACTTAAGTTATCAAAGCTTAGGAATTGTAAAAGAACGTTATAAAAGTTCCATAGAAAGGGCCAGGGTGAGGCATACTGCAGGCAAGAATATGTCTGAGTGAAGTGTTTGAATGAAGAGCCCTGAGGAGTGAGGGCACTGGGTGACAATGGCAGGGAAGGAGGTAAAGAGGAGAATGAATGGCCAACAGGCAGGACAAGGCAAGTGGAAGTGGAAGAACCAAGAGACCCAGAGCCTGAGCTCCCTGAGTTGGCACCATTCTACCCTCCATCATTTTGGCCTAACAAATGGGTTGAGTTCCCTAGCCTCAGGGTATGTATTCTTAAAAATTAAGATTCCAGGTAGAGTCCTTCTGAACAAGATACAGAAGGGCAGGAGCTAATTAATCAAACTAGTGTATGGTTTGTAAAATAAGTAGGAGGTTCAGATACTATGAGAGTGATTGTTGACTAGCTAAGAATACCAAATTCTTCAATAGCAAACGGTTTCAAGCAATTAGATCATTTATCAGGACATAAATTTGGTAATTAGAGAGGAACTTTAGGACTATTTATGGGGAGGGATTTAAAGTAATTGTATAAAAGTGAAATTCATAGTCCTGAGCTTGTTGCTCTCATAAAATAACTCAGGAATGAAGATAGGCCATGGCTGATTTGAATCTAGCCACATAAACTCTATCTACACACAAGCTGGCTTGGGATCCTTCTGTTGCTCGTTAAGGAGCCAGAACGGGCTGCTGGGTTGAGGTCAGGCCTCCTGAAGGTAACTTCAGAAACTGTCTCCTTTCCTCCCACACCGGTAAGATAAATCATCACTTTTTAAGAGAAAGTCATGCAGAAGTTAGAACATAGCTGGCTTGTGTCCTGGATAGGCAACCTCCCAGGAGAGGGGTTAAGATAAGGTGGCTTCAGGGTGGTGCCTTTCTCATTTCTGCTCCTGATGGCAGGCAAGAGCTTGGCCTTGAAGGGAGCCAGAGAACATCTTCCTGCAGCTGCCGTTTTGCCTCACCCCCAGGGTTGCTTCTGAAATGAGTCCTTTGCCTCTTGTCATCTGACCTTATTGGCATAAAAAGGGCCTCTTCTTGGAATGACACCAGCTCATTTCTGACACAGGCACCAGCCAGGGCAGGCTGGAGGATGAGAGCCTCCCAGGCTGTGCAGCCTGTGGCATGGGGAGCAGGGACACCAGCAAGGAGTATCTAGGCACACATGGGAGTGCTGAATGTTGTCCTGAGCTTAGAGCCCTGGCCACTGCAGACTCAATTTGACTTTTTCTTTTTCAGAAACTGGGGCACTTCAGTCTTCATTGGGCCTTTAGGTACCACTGATAATGATAAAAATAGACACTCCTAGAGCCCGAGGAACCAGGTAAGAGCCTTTTGTGACACCGTGTTCTGCTTTACTGTCTTGACTCATGTTAATGCATCAACAAGTATTTATTGAATGCCTACTTAGACAGTCAGAGCTCCAGGGGACACAAGAGAAGTTACAGAGCTCAGCCCACAAAAAGTTTCCAGTCTAGAGGGGGGAAAGAGACAAGTGTACACTGAATAAGAGAATTAGATTGGTTACTGAGAATAGTATATGAGGTCTAGCATTGAGATCCAAGTTGTATATTCAGAGAAGGCGATGGAGTAACTAGAGAGGACTCCATGGAACAGACAAGTGCTGTGCTAAAGTGGACAGGAAAGGGAAGTGGCAGAAAGAGAGATAGGAAGTTAAGCTCTGTGCATGGGTAGCCCCTATCTTCACACAATGGACCCAGCTATTTTCCCCACAGTCAGAGCAGACATGTCTCCAGATGTGACTGGAGCACATTTATCCCTGGGCTGGACAAACTGTCCCTAACTAGGTCCTCCCCAAATTCTGCAAGCATCCTTCTCCTCACATAGCCTGGGCCTTCCAAGGCAACTTAGGCAGAGAAGAAACAACCCCATTGGCAGACCAGAAGGCCATTTTACAGTGCAAATGGAAATTGTCCCTTCCATCATGGGGTTTGCATTTTTCTGTGTCTGCAGCTCAGTCCCTGTGAAATTTGCTAAGTGCCTAGAGACTTGGGAATGACACTGAAGACAAGCAATGATGGATGACAGGAGCTCAGCTGTCCACAGGTCATGTGCCTTACCTCCTGGGGGAAATAGACAATGTGGATTTGAAAGATGTTTGGCTTCTGGTCCCTTCAAATAGGGCAACTCTGAACAAAATTATGAAGCAGCCAAAACTTATGGTCCCCCTACCCCACTCAGCATTGTTTCTGGGATCTGGTAGTTTCTTCTGCTCTTTGTCTTAAAGCATACAATGCCTTCATTCTGTCCCCTTACTATCCAAGGTCCCCAAAAGTATCCCCTCACACTGTGCTAGGCTTGCCCTCTGTAGTCAGTGACCCTGGTAAAGGCCTAGCATTTTTCTTCTCCTTAATGATAACACTGTATAGCCGTGTGGTTGTTTTCATTTTTACAACTATTACCTCATCTGAGAAAAGGTGCTTTCGCATCCATTATCTCCTCACAATCTCTAACTCTCGTACTAAATAGGCTATGTGACTGTTTTTCCTCCATCTAAAACCCCAAGGTAGGTGAGGAAGAAGTAATCCATGGAGGTGAAGCACATTAGCCGCCCAGCCACATCTCTTAGACAAGGCCCACAGTCCCAATGCCCCCACTTACACCCAAGTGAGGGGCATGGAATCTCTGGCTATTGAGTCTCCATTATAGGGCTGGCCCAAATCTGTGGCCAGTAGCACTCGGAATCCTGGCCAGGTCTTAAAGGCCAGCCCACACCCTAATTAATCTGTTTCTGATACCGTTCACTCAGAATTGTTGGGGGAATAAAATGAGATCATGGCTACAGTAGAACTTTGGAAGGTTAAACATATCATACAGATACAGAAATGGGGATATTACTGATAGATCCTCCCTTCTCCCAACTAGTGGGCGGAGTATGTCGTAACCTGCTACAGGGCCATCCCCGAGACATTGAACCACCAATCAGTGCATATCGAGTGCCCTGGGCCCCACCCTTTCCTGTTCCTCCCCTCAAAAGGTTTGTTCACCTCTGTATATGTTACTGTTCTCTCCAGTCTTGCAAGACAGCCCGGCGGGGTCCTTCTCCTCCTTCTTCTCCTCTAATCCTGGTTTTTCTATCTCGCTCATTAGTGCAGAATAAATTTCCTCTTTTAACATGCCTTGGTCTCCGACTCCTGTTTCCTGGGCCTCGAACCTTACATTTGGTGCCAAAACCTAGGAGGGTGTGAGCACTCCATCTGACCATTCATGGTCTGGGGTGCCCCCCTCTCCTCTCACTCTAGGATCTTCCTGCTTCCCTCCAGCTCGGCAGCGTCAGTGGTAAGTCCCAGCCCATGCTGATTCCTGGCCTCTCTGTCCATAAACCATGGCCTGCATCACAGATTGCTTTCTGGGCATAGCCCTCTGGGCCCCTCCAGGAGGGGTTCCGAAACTGGGGAGGCAGTGAAGACGTTCCTGTCCCCCCTTGGTTCTCTGGCCTTTTGGCCTCCATCTGGATCGAGGGAGGTAGGGGAGATGTCTCCTGCTGTCCCTTGGGTTCCCTGTCCATAGCCTTGGCTCAACGACTGGGACACTGGTCCTTAGCCTCAGCTACTGACCCCAGGTTTTAGTATGGGTAATCAAAAATCTAAATCGGATCCTAGCACACCTCTAGGGTGTCTCCTCACCAATCTGGCTAAGCTAGGTCTGTCCCAGGATCTGGATCCTAAAGGCTTCATTTACTTCTGTAATGTGGCATGGCCTCAGTATGAATTGGAATGAGTTTAGATGGCCGAAGAACAGGACTTTCGATTTCAACATCCTCACTGACCTCAATAATTTCTGCTGACAAACCAGGAAGTGGCCCTCTGCTTCTGCCCCTCACTTTACGCATCATGTTCCACTCATCAGATCCTCCTTGCAAAGTCTTCTTCACCCCTCAAACCGGTCCTCAGCCTCTTTCTCTGTCTTCTCTTTTGACCCAGCCAATCTTTCATCTCCACCTCTCCTTCTCTCACTATCCCGCCTTCAGTCCCTCTCTTCCTCCTCCTCACCCCGGCTGCCCCTTTCCCAGCCAGCGGCCATCGCTGTAGGAGCCACCGTTGCCACCTCAGGCTGAGAGCCAAGCAGAGGCCGTCGCATAGTGTGAGAGCCATCCGCCTGCTGTCCCAACCAGCCGCTCCAAACAACTAAGTGAGATTTCTGTTTGTAGAAATTTTGGTTTGCTCTTCCCTTGTGTATTGTGAGCAGTCGCTATGTTGGTTGCATGGCTTGAAGTTCCCATGTGGGCTGCCATCTTGAAACAGCAAGTTCTGCCCCTCTCTGGCCACATAGCCTGCCATTCCCATGGGGGCCGTTATCTTGAAACAGCAAGTCCAACCCTTCTCTTTAAATAAAGTTACTAAGGCCTTCCATAGCCTGCCCCCACGGGCCGGGCCTGGTGTGGCTGCCAGCCACTGTACTCCTCCTCCTCAAGCCCATGGCCTGCCGCCTGCTCCATCACCCCCTCCCCTAATGCCTTCTCAGACCCTGGCCCAAGATCCAGTGAATATGGCCTTTAAGGTTTTAATGCCCATGAGGAACAGGCAGAGTAAGCCCACCTTCGACAGAAGGTTAACGCCCAAGCCTTGGTTACAGCTCTGAGGCCGATGGAAGCCACACATGGTCCAAAGGGGACTGTGTGTGGTGGGAGTGCAACGAGAGGACGAATGCCACCTAGAGAATGCTTCAAATTCGGAAAATGAAGGCCACTGGGTAAAGCAGTGCCCCCGGCCCCGGGCTCCAACCAAGCCCTGCTCGGTGTGGGGTCAAAACAGCACTGGAAAAGTGACTGCTCCTGGAAAAGTGATGGGCTCTCTGCGTCTCAGCATAGAGGAGCTGCCCTTCTAGGTCATGACCAGCCACTGACCAGGACTGAAGACTGCCCAGTCTCGACGACCCCCATACCCTTGCCGAGCCTAAGGTAACATTCAAGGTAGTGGGTAAGCCAATCTCCTTCCTGCTTGATATGGGGGCAACCTTCTCTGTCCTGTCCTCCTTTCTCAAGGCCCCATTTTCCCTTCCACAATCTCGGTCATGGGTATTGACCGCAAATCACCCTTTAATGCTCTGAAAACTGCTCTGGCCTCAGCACCTTCTCACCCCACCTTCTCCACCCTTCCTAAAGAACAACTTTCTTGCCAGCACAGGCTTATCAGAAACTTAGATCTTTATCATTAGGAAAAAAAGTGGCAGTTTTAAAATTCAAGTGGTTAGAGGCCTGGAAACAGGCTTCAGGGTCTGCTCCCTCCTTCCCCTGCCTTTTTAAAATATTTTAAATAGCATACAATACTGAAACATTAATTGCTAGACATGTTTAGAAATATTTAATGGAAGGTATGTTGAAAGAAAAAAATTCTAAAGTTAACTGTTGACAAGAATTGTAAAAGGACCCAGATGAGCAGGTATCCCGCCAATTTACCTGGATGGTCCTGTCCCAGAGGTTCAGAGACAGTCCTTATCTGTTTGGCCAGGCCTTACCCGGAGACCTCTGACAATGCTTGTTAGAATCCAGCGCTCTTCTCCAGTATCTAAATGATCTTCTTCTCTGTAGCCCCTGCCTGGACATGTCTCAGAAACAGACAGCTGGCTTCCTCAACTTTCTAGGGAAAAAGGATTCCATGTGTCCCCTGCCAAGGCACAACTATCGGCCCCCACCGTCACTTACTTGGGGATCTCTCTGACGCCCAATTCCCGAGGACTAACAATTGACCAAATGCAAGCAATACAAGACCTACAGCCTCCCACTTCTGTGGAATAGATATTGTTCTTTCTAGGGCTGGTAGGATTCTTCCACCATTGAGTCTCAAATTTTGCTTTCCTAGCTAAGCTCCTATACCAGGCCACTAAAGAAACACCAGTAGACCCCCTCTCCTCACCCTCCCTCGTTCGACAGGCTCTTTCTAAGCTCCATGATACCCTTCTGGCATCTCCCTCTCTCTCCCAGACATCTCTAGGCCTTTCGAACTATTTACTGATTAAAGACAGGGAATAGCTATGGGGGTCCTCATCCAGCTTCTATGGCCAGCCTTAACCCTCGTAGCCTACATGTCCAGACAGCTTGATCCTACGGTTCGGGGATGGCAGCCCTGCCTCTCACCACAGAGGCCCAGAAAACCTGCCTTCAGCAACCCTTACAGGTCTTCTCCACCCATAGACTACAGGATCTTCTGTCCCACAGATCCTTATCTTTCCTTGCCCCTCTCGCATGCAGGAACTCCATCTTCTGTTCCTCAAGAATTCTGACATCTCCCTGACCCAGTCCCCAGCCCTGAACCTGGCCACTCTCCTTCCCGCTGCCTCCACCCAACCTGTAGCAATGCACTCCTGCCCCTAGGTCATCAAGGCTCTCACTCAACCTCGGGCAGGATTCTCAGATTTTCCTCTCTCTAATCCTGAGTTAACTAAACTGCACATACCCTCCCACCCACAATCATCAAGTAAGATTGAGAGGATCAACGGCCTCTTTAAAGACCATTTAACTAAACTCTCTCTAGAAATTCACAGCTCCTGGCTGGACCTCCTGCCCATTGCCCTGGCTGGAATCTGGGCTACACCAAGGAGCCCCACCTTCTTAAGCCCTTTTGAACTTCTATATGGGAGACCCTTCTTGCTCAACCATCATCTCCCTACTGACCCTCCTCTCCTGGCTACTTATCTTCCATACCTGCCCTTACTCAGGAAACTGCTTTGGGAACAAACTGACAGGTTTCTGCCCAGGCCAGAACCAGCCGACCAAGACTCCCGAGGACCAGCCCTCCAGCTGGGGACTCAGTCCTCCTCAAGAACCTTACCCTCAAATTGTATTTCAGCTCCAGGCCCAGAAAAGCAGCAAAACCAGACAAGTGATACTGTGGCAGCCTCAGGACCAGCTTTTATCTCTCAAGTGACTTAACAGGATCGATCTCGAGACTTCACCAACCAGTCCCTTGGGGAAATCATGCTGCTGCACTGCTCATCCAGTATGGAAAACTGTTTTTTGCCCACTTACCCCATGGCTCCTCCACTAGTATTAGGCCCATTAGTATTTATTCTTTTAATTTTGCTCTTTGGCCCCTGTCTTGTGCACTGTTTCACTAGTTTCTTGCAGAACAGAATGCAGGTGTTCGCCAACCAGAAGGTGGGAGAGATCTATCTGGCCTTGAATTCAGAACCTAGAGACACCTATATCACCAGAATCCTTAAGACCCCAGGTAGATGCCCCTGATGATGCCCCCTCTCAGCAGGAAATAGCTACGGAAATGGACCTTCACCCCCTGGCCTTGCCAGGACTCTCAGTTTTTTTAAATATCACCAAAAGCCTGGAATGATAGATCCTCCTTTCCTCCAACTGGTAGGCAAAGTATGACATAACCTGCATCTGTGCCGGGACATCCTGAGATATTGAACCACCAATCAGTGCGTGTCGAGTGCCTTGGACCCCACCCCTTCCTGTTCCTCTCCTCAAAGGGCGTATTCATCTCTGCACACATTGCTGTTCTCTCCAGTCTGGGAGACAGCCCGGCTGGGTCCTTCTCCTCCTTCTCCTCTAATCCTGTTTTTTTTTTTTTTTTATCTCGCTTATTAGTGCAGAATAAACTTCCTCTTTTAACATGACTTGGTCTCCGACTCCTGTTTCCTGCACCTCGAACCTTACAATTACTGGTAGCATTATTCAGGGTGGCCAGAGGAGCAGAGAAAGAAAGATAGACTTAACCCACTTCATACAACCTAGACCCTTCCCCATCAACTCTGCCTCTAAGAAAGCTCCACAATACATTCTGTCCCCTTGCTTTCTAGGCAACTATTTCTCTGACCCAGCCTGGCTCCTCGTGGATGCCCTGCCTTCAGTTCCTCTGTGGGCTAAACTGATCCTTTCTCTGAACTGTCCAAATAGGGACTGGTTGCTGGAGCTCATGGTAACAACTGTTGCTAGGCAGAACTTGGCTAAAAGACAAGTGAACTGAGGAGAAGATGGATTGGTTCTGAGTTGATGCTTTCTCCCTTGATTGAACTTTTGGGCAGAAAAATAGAAATGTAACAGCTTAGACTCCCAGGTATTAGAATCAGTCTTTGGCTCCTTTTTCATTACATTTGGTTGGCTCCTTGGGGAGTCTTGTCACTAGCCTCGCAACTGGCAATATTTGGAGCCACGTGGGACCAATTAGCCCTCTGATTCCAATCACAGGAGCCTGAATTTCCCAGAAGCTCCAGGGATCCAGCATGTCAGCTGGGACCCCAGGAGATGCAATTTCCTCCTGGTGGCAGGGATGGGAGCTCCATTTTCCAGACTCTGAAGTAGTTGATCTGGGAGCCTTCTTGTAAGGAGCTTAAACACAAACTCTTTTTTTTTCTGTAAATCAGCCCTCACTTTGGCTAGGTAGTTGCTCCTTACTGCATCAATGCTGCTCAAACTTGAATGTGCATATGAATCACCTGTGGGTATTGCTAGAATGATTCTGATGCAGTAGTTCTGGAATAAGGTTTGAGATTTTAACAAATTCCAGAGTGTTGCCCATTCTGCTAGTACACATACCACACTTTGAGAAGCAAGGATATAAAAGAACTCTATTCTCATATAATAAGAGAGCCATGATCAGTTGGTAGAACAGGTGCTTTTATTAAGGTTGGGTTTTGGCATTGAAGGCCTCATTAAAACACAAATGTTAGCCCTAACCGGGTAGCTCATTTGGTTGGAGCATCATCCCATACTCCAAAAGATTGTGGGTTCAATTCCCAGTCAAGGCACATACCTATGTTGTGGCTTGATCTGTGGTTGGGGTGTGTACAGGAGGTAACCAATCAATGTTTCTCTCTCCTCTTTCAAATCAATTAAAATATATTCTCAAGTGAGGATAAAAGCAAACAAAAAACACAAATGCTATCTTGGAGAAAGGACACATAAATTCATGCAGAGGACTCACTGGCTGTATCAGATTTACCCCAGAAGAGAATACAGAATATGAAATAAGACAAGTAAGGTTGTATTAGGGCAGTGGTCCTAACTCAGCCTGGCTCCCCGTGGATGCCCTGCCTTCAGTTCCTCTGTGTGTGTGCTCATGTTCCTTATTACCTTTTTATTTCTTTTTTTTACACCAGTCCCTTTAGCATTTTGTGCATTGCCAGCTTGGTAGTGATAAACCCCCTTAGCCTTTTTTTTTTTTTTGGTCTGTGCAGCTCCTTACTTCTCCTTCAATTTGGAATGATAGCCTTGCTGGGTAGAGTATTCTTGGATTCAGTCCCTTGCTTTGCATCACTTTGTAAATTTTCTTCCATTATTTTCTGGCCTGATGTGTTTCTGTTGAGAAACCATTTGTTAATCTAATGGGAAATCCCTTGTATGTAACTTTCTGTCTCTCACAGCCTTTAAGATTCTCTCTTTGTCCTGAACATTTGCCATTGTGATTATGATGTGTCTTGGTGTGGGTCCTTTTGGGTTTATCTTGTTTGTGACTCTCTGTGCTTGTGTGACTTTTTCTTCCCCACATCAGGGAAGTTTTCTGACATTATTTCTTCAAATAGGTTTTCTAACCTTTGTTCCTCTTCCTGTTGATCTTGCACCCCTATTATTCGTATGTTGCTTCATTTCACGTTGTCCTATTGCTCGTTTATGCTCTCTTCCTATCTTCTAACTTTTTCCTCCAATTGCAGTTCAGTTTGGGCGTGTTTTGCTTTCTGTCTTCTAATTTGCTAATTTGGTCTTCCGTGTCTCCTAGCCTACTGTTGAAACTTTCCGTGGTGTTTTTTATTGCAACTATATCACTCTTCATTTCTTCTTGATTCTTATATAAGTTGTTGATTTTTTCCTCCAGTTGTTTTTCATGACTCTTATTATGAATTCCTTTTCTGAGATATTGCATGCCTCTGTTTCACTTTGCTCCTTTTCTGGTGATTCCTCCTTTTCTTTCCTTCGAGGGTTCCTTTGTCTACTCATTTTTTATCTTACCCATGGATCTAGATGTCGAGTCCTACAGAGGTTGCTCCTTGGATGGCAGTGGCTCCTCTCATGTCTGGCTATACTAGGCCATAACATCCTCTTCTCAGAGCCCCTTGGTAAGCTTGTGAGAAGAAAGGCAGTCCAGTCTAGTCATAGCTGGACAGAGACAAGTACATCTATCCCTCTATTTTGCCTACATGCCCATTTCCCCCTCCTTGCCTGCAATCATGAAAGTACTCTCTGAAGCCTAGGCACCATGCTGACCTCCTGTGAGGGTGCAAAAAGGAGTAACCCTCGGCTTTTGCCCTGTGCACCATCTACAAGCTGTCGGTCCAAGAGTTTGGGCATGGCAAAATCAGACTAAGAAGCAATTCAACAAAAGAGGTCATGTGAGCAGAGGCCTGGTCAACTCATGTCACCCCATTTGGAGGTATGCAGAGATGCCAACTATACCATGAGGACAATGAGACACCTTCTATTCTGCCCAATTGCATCTTCCTGCTGAGAATGAGGAAGAAATTATAAGGTGTTTTCTAAAGAAAAGGTAAGAACTTATGGGATCAGTAAAGGGAGAGCAAAGTTGATGAACACTCCCGCTAGGAAGAAAAGCCAAGGACAAGAGCAGATGCTGTGTTATTATCTAAGAGGGCATGAATTAGTACCCAAACACTCATGGTGCTAGTCAGGACCCCCTGTCTGTTTCCTGGAAGTGAGTAGCATTAAAATTGTCAACTTCAAAGGGCCTTTGGCCTTGTCTTTAGATGAGGATGGGAGTGAGGGTGGTAAGAAGACTGAATCCTACTCTGCAACTAGACTGGGGAGATACAGGATTTAAAGGGATCCTTACAACTACAGACTCCCTAGTCAGCAACACAGATTCAAAAATGAACTCCAGACTTAACTCACTAAGGTAATAAAAGCAGACCCAGGCCTTTTAGAAAGAACCAAAAAGGGTAAGGAAAAATTATCCCCCTTTCCCCAATCCTTAGTTTCCCAGAACATTCTATTAACCAGAAAAGCCCTACCCTAAGCATTTAGGTTTTTGAATTACAGTAATTATATTTTTTTAGTGATTAAAAGCCACAGAGCTGGGACTCTTCCAGAATAATGCAAGCTCTGTTCCCATCTTCCTTCTTTTAAGGGGAACAAACAGGATAGTCCCTTGTGAGTCACAGCCTCATTCCAGCAGCTTTTAGATTGCATTCATTCATATATGCAACAAAACTTAACTGAGCATCTACTATGTACCAGGCATAGTGCTGGATACTCTGGGAGGTGCAGTCTGAGGTAGGGGCAAGTATGTAAACAGACAAATATAAAACCATGTGACACTTGGCACCATAAGAGGCAGTAGAGGATGCTATGAGAGCACAGAAGAAGGCTCTGTCTCCTGCCCCCCATGACCCTCAGAAGCAGAGTGTTGAAGGTGAATAGGAGTTCAGCAGATAGAAGGCAAAGAGAAGGACATTCCAGTAAAGGAATGTCAAGTATGACAGCAAAAATAAAGAAGATTCCTTAAAGAGGGAAACCTCTAGGTATTTAAGCCAATGGAATTAAAAGAAGAAATCATAGAACAGATTCAGGGAACATTTAAGAAAAACTTCCATTTCTGGTTGCAGGAGTGAGGACAGAGGACTTGTGTTAGCCACTGGCTCCTTTGTGTAGCTGTGTGAGATAATGCAGTGCACCTAGTGCACTCAGAAGAGGCTACAGAGATAATCAGGGACATAGCTCAGCACTGGGCTTACCAGTCACACAACCTAGGCACCCCTCAAAAGTTACACATGGAAGGCCCCTCTCACATCACAGAAGGAGGCAGAAAGGGTAAACAACCAGCAAATGCACTGAAATCCAGCCATAGTAATGAAGGCCAAGCCAAGAAGCTCACATGGCGTGGGTTATGCCCACATTGAAGAGAATTCATGGAAGACAGTTCTATAATAGGGTTAGGGCAAACAGTGGGAAATTATAAACAACCCTACTACAGTACCAAATGTGAGCAGGAAGATCCTCTGGGAACATAGCTACATTCACAGGGGCCAGCCTGAAGAAAGAAGGGATGAAAATCAATAGGCACAACAATACTGCTAATTTATCAGCTGCAGTTCCTGCTCCTGATGTCTTGGCCAAGAAACAAGCCCTTTCCTCCTCACCAGGAGGTAGAAAGATGGCTTTGCTCAGCATTGCAAGGCTCTAAAAAGTTTTTTAGAAAGTAATTCCTAACAGAGATACTCAGATAGAACCACAATGACAGATTAACAACTAAACACCAGCAGACCAAACACTTGTCTAATTAATAAAACTTATAAAGCAGAACAATTTATTGATGTTACAGGCAGGGCATTTAGTACAACAACAAAACCCAAATCCATGCAGAATGCTCCATGTTCTCTAGGAAGCCCTTTCTCTTACAATCTGCACAATCCTTCTTTAATGCAAATAGATGCCCAGGAAAGGAGAAAACATTGCAGAGCTCCAGGCTCCTAGAGCCCAACTGGGAAGGCGATGGTTCAATCTCTGTCTGTTGGACCAATCTGCCAAGGTTAGTTCCAACCTGGGCTTTACTAGTATGGGCTACAATCCCAATTCTGGTAAGTTATTTAACTTTTCAGGCCTCAGTTCCCTCATCTATAAAATGGGACTCACTAAATCACATACTTCAAAGCACATAAAGATTAAATATGCAATGTTAAGTGCTCAATCAATAATGACTATTAGCAATTATTATTACCATTGTTCTGTTTGGGCACCTACTAATAATAGGACCTGCTGTTTTAATATAGCCCACAAGGTTTGCCTTTATCCACAAAATGTAATGGGGATGATTTAAAAATCGGTTTAAATGTCTTTGGATCTTGGGCCAAGACTTTAGACTTACAAATTAAAATAAGTTTTTCTGTGGGGAAAGCAAAATCTATTTGACTACTCCATTAAGACAAATTATCCTATTTCTAGTGGTTAATATTGGGGATGCTGAAGTAAGATTGGGTACAAATCACAGCTCTGCTTCTCAGTAGCTGTGGGACCTTGGATTTTTCAATCTCTCACTTTTTATGTCAGTTTCCTCATCTGTAAAATGGGGATTATACCAGGATTTACCTCACAGGATTGTTGTAAAGATTAAATATGATAATAATGCTTTATATGCAGGTAAAACTATTCCTGGCATATCGAAAGCACTAAGTGTGTGTGCCAGATACTGTTCTTACTGTATACAAAATCTTATTATAAACTCACCTTTGTGATCTCAGATGCCCCCGTCGCTTGAATTTTACACAGCTTAAGAAAAGAAAGCGACAGGTATGCACCTGCATATTCCCACTTGCCAAGGTTTTCTTTTTTCTTTTTCTTTTATTTTTAAATAAGTAATGCACCACCTCATAGGGTAGGCTTGTTTGTCTGCTCAGGGAACACTGATGCATGCATGTGAAGGTAGGCCAGCCAGGGTGCCACGGACCTAGAGAGGCTAAGGCACTGGGAGACGGTAACTAGAATGCCTCCATTTTCAACACAGGGTTCCCTGCTGGAGATGAGGTTGGGGGGCGGGGCGGAGTGCGGGGCCGGTGGGGCCTGCTAGGGCTGGCGGAGCCTAGCCAAGCCAAGCTGGTGGTTGCCTCTACTGCCCTCCAGGTTTCTAGCTCTCATCTCTGCCCCCTCCAGCAGTAAACTTCCTGCTCATCCCACCACTTTCCTATGGGCATACAAAACCCAAGTCCTACTCATCTTGCCTTCCAGTTTCCTCTGGAGAAGCTCCACCAAGGGCCCGCAGGTGCTTGACGATCAGAAGGGCTCATTGGGAACTGGGGGTGGGAGTAGGAAGACATCAGCTCCTCAGGTGCCAACTCAGTCCATCCACAGCAAGCGCTAAGAGGCTTGTGCCAGCGCTACCTTGAGTCACTTTGAGAGGCCAGCAAGGACGAAACTTGGCTGCTGACCTCCTACCCCACAGATCCCGGCCTCACTTAGCCACTAGCCTCGCTTTCTGGCCCTTTCCCAGGTGAGCCCAAACCCGACTGTTCTAAGCAAGGTACTTACTGTCCAGGCCTCTCCAGGCCGCGTTCCCCTTGTGCTGCCCCTGGCTGTGTCCAGCGCCAACGGCAGCGGCTGCGTCATAGGAAGAGAAAGATCACGCCTGCCTTAGAAACCTAGCCCCTGCTGTGATCAGAATCTTAAAGAAGAAGGCAACTGGCTCAGCCCAGTGCCTCCAACGAGGTGGCGAACTAGAGAGGTACCTGGTAAACATGGGTGTCTGCTGCCTCTGCAGGCCTGCAATCCACTACGGAGGAGCTTCTCCCTCCCCCCTACACTGGACGGCCCCCCGCGGAGGATCCGGCAGCGGAGGAGGGAGGACTCCAAAGACACAGACTGACGGATAATCCAGCTATTGGACATTGTGCTTTACATTCATTTTTTCACCCCAGTATCCTCCCCATTGTACAGAAAACAGAACCAAAGCTCAGGGGAGCAAAGCAAATAGCCCTAGATACACGAACCAGTAATAAGAGGTAGGGTCAAGAGTTGAAACCAGAGGGATCTCAAATTGGCCTTTGCCTGTCACTTTTGTGCTAGTGCAAAAACACATTGGAATACTCGTGTCTCCACCTACTGTTTTCTCATTTTTCTGGCAAGACCAAAGACAAGTGGCAACCTCTTGTCAGTGAGGCTGGGATCTGTGGCATGGAGGTGGAGGTCAGTCCCTGGGATGCATGTGCCAGGCCTTTCAGGAGACACAAAATGTGATAGGAGATAGTCTGAGTTCAGGTGCCATCCACGAGACAGGCACTGAGCTTGTGAGATCTGGGTTATGGTAGAAGGATCAAAGGTAAGGTGCAGAGGCTCCTTCCAGGTATTTGAGCTAAGGCCCTCATCACCCTCTTTAAAGGATGAATGAAAGGTGGGAAATTAAGTCCGGTGGCTTCTCTGTGGGAGCTATCTCATCCTCCCTGCCTTGAAAATAGTACCTGTGAAATGGGTAAGATCTCTTCTTCCTTCCTGGTTAAAATGATGAAATAACAGAATATTCCTGCCTTTTTCTTCTGGTCATAAAATAAAAGTTTCAGGACTTGTATTCTTCCTGCCTTGCCCCCACTTATCCATTTATTTATTCATTTAGCAAATATTTATTAACATATACTAATGCTAGGCACAGTGCTAGGTGCTGG
This sequence comes from Lasiurus cinereus, assembly GCA_011751065.1. Classification (NCBI taxonomy): domain Eukaryota; kingdom Metazoa; phylum Chordata; class Mammalia; order Chiroptera; family Vespertilionidae; genus Lasiurus; species Lasiurus cinereus. Next base: position 12,021,145 of record JAAGEH010000031.1, read on the forward strand.
GCACCACCGTGGGAGTCTACATGGGAGGCAGAAAGCACACAGGCGGAAACACATTAATTTCTAGTTCTCTAACTAAATAGCTATGTGATCCTGGATGAGTCATGTCTTCTTCTGGGACCTCAGTTTTCTTGTTGGTCAGAGCTAATAGCCCTAATCTGTTTGACTCAGTGGATAGAGTATTAGCCTGCAGACTGAAGGGTCCCAGGTTCAATTCCAGACAAGGGTATGTACCTTGGCTGTGGGCACATCCTGATTAGTATGCAGGAGACAGCTGATCGATGTTTCTCTCTCATCGATGTTTCTAACTCTATCCCTCTCCCTTCATCTCTGTAAAAAATCAATAAAATATATTTAAAACACACACACACACACACACACACACACACACACACACGGCTAATAACACCTTCTCGTCCTAATTCATCAGGGTGTTTTTGAGGCTCAGTGGAGATAATGGATGAGAAGGCACTTTGAAAAGTATAAAGCCACTAGATAAATGGCAGGGATTAATCTGTTTCCAAGGTGGGAAGGGGCTACTGGGAAGTAAAGCTTAAAAGAAATCATGTACTCTCCTAAATTCATTGCACTGAATTTCATCTTCCCGAATCACTGATCCTGCAGCTGGGCAAGAGTCTCTGCTCTATGAAATATCATCCTCCCTCAACAGTGCCCATGACACCTTAGGTTAGGACGACCTGGCTTTAAGCCATGGAGATTGTTTGGGGGACTTGAGTGGAACCAGTGGGGCAATCTTGGCTCTGAGTCTCTAATTCCTGGGAACATCAACATTATCCTCCCACCTGAGCCCACCTAAGTCCATGACTGCATGTGTCTGGGTGGAAACCACCTGAAGCTCCCAGACATACCCCTTCAGGAAGCACAGGGCTCATGTCAGGTAGTAGAAGGTAGCCTTGAAGGTGGATGCTCTCTTTTTTGGAAGCTAGGGGTTCTAGATTGGACCCAGCTAGCTGAGACATACAACAAAACTAGTGGAGCCTCTGGAAAGGTCTCTAGCTTGCTCTGATCCTCTCTGCAAGCCACCTGAAACTGATCCACAACCTTAAATTATAGTATCATTCTTGCTATGCAAATGCAGCTTTAAGACAAACCCCCAATTACCAGAACTCTTCCCTATCCTTTCTTACCCACTAGCCTCCTTCCTTTCTTTCCCCCTTCCCATCAGATTATAACCCTGAAGTTCCTTTGATATAAAAAAATGCTAGAGCTCATGCAAAGCAGGGAGGGCTCAGGAGCTGTGCACCATGGCCAGCCAAGCCCAAAGCTGCACTGCACAGATTGAAATTGTAGTAAAATGATAGTCAGAGGCAGCAACAGAAAGAAATCCAGCTGTGGGCCAGGGCACCTTCAGCCAGCAGGTCCCTGGGGGAAGTGCAGAACAGACAGACTCCACACCCAGCCTCCCTTGGTAATGCCAGAGACCATTCATCTTGCTGCTGAAACTCCTCTCAATGTCTTCATAGATTCCTTTGTTGCATCCATCTTGCACAAGCTGCTCCTTTTAATAAAGTGCCCCTGTGGCCACTGCAGACAGCCTGCTATTATCTTTCACTCTCCTGCCCTTTCCCCCCAGTGTGGGCCACACAGCAGTGATTGAGGCCTCCCAGGTCATAGTACAGTCTCCTGGGGAAATGCTTCCTATGCATGCTCCAACCATGGCATAATGAAAACATTGGGTGTGGGTGTATAAAATATCCCTTCCTTGCCCCATCAGGGCCCTGGATTCAGATTATCTCCCTGAGTTCCCATGCCCACCTTATCCTGCATCTTATTCCCTGGGCCAGCTGCTGCTGGTATCCCTCAGCTATATAACCCGAGTCCAATTTGCAAAGTTTTTCTCTCAGTGATTGTCAATAAATTCCCCATCTCTATCCCCTTGAAAGACTAGATAGCTTCAAGCTCTAAAGGAATGAATCATTGATGGTGAAATTTCAGGCACAATGAGAGGCCATTGAGGAAACATATTTGATCATATCATGTTAACCTATGTGTAAGGCTGGCCCTGGGGATGTTCTGGCATTTTCCCTTGACTATAATGAAGACTTGGAATAATAGCAAAGAAAGTAATAGACAATACATCAGGCTGGAAGTAGGAACCTGGTAGCTGAAGGTGCCCTGGCCCACAACTGGGCTTCTTTATGTCGCCTTCCTGCTTTCCCCAGTTCTGGCAGTAATTATATGTTAGGCCTAAACTTTCCCTTTCTAGGCTTTGGTTACCCATATGTCGATAAAGAACACTGGATTAGCTGATTTCCAGGGTCCCTTCCTGTTATAATAGGCTCATATTCTAGGGTATAAGACACTGAAATAGTTTGATGTTCCCTCCAGATTGAACCCCCATTTCAAGACACTGGGCATGGCACTGTGTATGCATGGGAGTTAGAAGGGTATGAAAGACTGGCATTATGGGTATGAGCTTGGTGCTGCTATTCAACAATTGTAGTCAGTGCCTGACCCACCTTTGCTAGAGAACAACTGAGAGAGTTGTTTATTGTCCCTCATCCCATCTTGCAGACAGGACTCTTCAGGTCCCCAGCAGTTAACTATCTACCTGAAAATTCCCTATACCTCCCAGGACTGATTCCAGCTGTCCCAGGATCAGGCCTGACATTCCACATGAACACCTGTGCCACCATCACACTTATTCAGATCTGACATTCCTGACTTAGTTATCAGTAAACAACTGCCCTCCAACTTTCCCCAGTGCCTTCCAATCCAGAAACCAAAGGATTAATGCCTGGCCCTGTAGGGACCCTCCAGGACACTGCTCTAGTTCTAGGGCCATTTCTTCCCAGGCTACTTCTCCCTGAAGATTTGACTAGGACTTTCTGAATTGCTGTATGCCCCATGCCTTTGAGACAAGTGGGCCCTGATTATTTCATACAAGGAAAGAAAAGAAGGCAGCAGGGGATGGGGACTGGCTCTGTAGTTAGAAGCAGCTGTCCTGTGACCCTTTGCCCTGTAGTCTAGATCCAGTTGACAGAGGATGACACCATTCTTGTCTGGCCAGGCAGGGCACTGATTCTGTGCCCCGCACTGGTTTTCCCCACCAAGGGCTGTCAGGTGCTTAGTCCTGCTCCACAGGCTCACGGAGAATACTTACCACTATTTTCTTTCCTTCCTTCATGGATGACCCCTTAGCTTCTTCTCTTAGCCAAAGCAATCTTCCCTAGCTTTGGAAACTCCCCTCACTTGGTCCCTGTCTTCCTCTCTCTGCTATTCTACTTCCTTTTTCCTGCCAAGGCCTAACTGTTCCAATGGTTGCTTTGCCCCTGCAGTGAGAATGTTCTGTTCTCGCTGGGCCCTGTATTAATTTGCTCTCATTTGTGAGCTTCTTTGTTAACATGCATGGCCTTTTCTTGATGTATAGTGCTTCCCTGCTGCCTCTGTTACCTCTTCACCCACACCTTCCTTAACTCTGTAATAGCAGGCCATCCCCTATGGAAAGGGGGTTGGGCTTTTTCAAAGCCCTTTCTTCTACATGCTTTAGTAGTTCAGTACAGCCTCGTATAACTACTATTTAAAAAAAAAAAAAGGAGGTGTGATTACCGACTGGTGATAGGTGAGAAAACTAGGGATCAGGGAAGTGAAAAGGTCTGTTTGTGCAGATAGATACTGTGTGATGGCCAAGCAGGCCTAGAATGACAAGCCTTTCCCATAGTACCCACCTGCTTATGGCACTCCTCCTTTGGAACTGCCTTTTAAGCCCCCAATCAAGTTCTGAGAAAACTGCATGAATGCACACATACCCATATGAACGTTTGTTTACAACTCTGAGGGTTAGGTCCCTGCACTGGTATTTTTTTAAAGTTGCTCAGGTGATTCTAATGTGCAAACAGGGGTGAGAACCACTGCTTGAAAGGAAGAGGTAAAAATAATAGATGAAAGCGTAAAAGCTTTAGCAGCTGAGAACTTTTTTAAAAGTCTTGGGCGCGCCCCCTCATAGGAACTGAAGGTAGAGTAGGATGTGAATTCTACCTCACTTTCCTCCTTTTTGCCTGGAGGAGATCATTCTGAAGACTTCCTCAGCCCATCCCAGCCCCAGACTGTCTTTGTAAATCAGTCAGCACTGGGTTTGCTGTGTGAAGGGAGTATAAAGAAATAAATTTGGCCTTAGCTGGTTTGGCTCAGTGGATAGAGTGTCGGCTTGTGAAATGAAGGGTCCTTGGTTTGATTCAGATCAAGGGCACAAGCCTGGGTTGCGGGCTGGATCCACAGTTGGGACGTGCAAGAGGCAGCCGATTAATGATTTTCTCTCATCATTGATGTTTCTATCTCTTTCTCTTCCTTTCCCTTCCTCTCTGAAATCAATAAAAATATGAAGGAAGGAAGGAAGGAAGGAAGGAAGGAAGGAAGGAAGGAAGGAAGGAAGGAACCAGAGTCCCCATATATACTTGCTGGCCAATTGCCCTGTGCTATTTTTAGTATCTTCTGCTGGCAAAGGAGGAGCTAAATTTCCCTGAATAAAGCATGGAATAAGGCATGGAGTCTGTCTGAAGGTGAAGGGTAGAGACTTTCATGCCAGTCACCTAGAAAGAGATGATCCTCAGGTAAAAGACTGGAACATAATGATCATATTAATAGCTATCATGTGTTAATCACTTCCTGAGTGACAGGCATTTCACTTCTGTGACCTCATTAATCCTCATAGCCTCTGAAGTAGGTATTAATAATATCCCTGTTTTATATATTAGGAAACTGAGACTCAAGAAATGAAGTTATTTATGCAAAGGTGTCTGAACTAACAAGTCAATGTATCTTATTTGGCTTGCAGAGTGTTTTCAGTTTTTTTAAAAAAATTCATTGCTAACAATTAAAAATCCTTTGATTTCATGTAAGAATCAGTATTTCTGGATTCTCTTTAAAAATCCTAGCTGGCACCCCTGAATGTGATTTCATGTAGGTCAGGGCAAAATTCTAAGACACTGTATCTCCAGTGTCTGGGACAAGAATAGGTACTCTGTCAATGATGGTTGAATGAACTGGGAGAATGGGGTTGTGGGGAAGAAAAAGGTTCAAGAGGACATTCTAACAGCCACATTTTCTGGGGCTCCTGGCTACGAGCAGACCTCCTAAGTCTGCTTCTGAATGGCCCTCAAGTTCTTCAAACTAACATCACAAATTATTTCTTCCTCTCCTAGGCCTTTTATGAGGCTCACCTGTAACATAACTGGGTGTGACTATTTTTGGAGCCTTTCAGTATACCCTTGTGCCTTGGAACAACCCTTCACTGTGATAGACCCATGGACTTCCATCCATCAGGCTGTTCTGGGGACCCCCCAAAGCATAGACTATTCCCTGAGGGATCCCTACTGAGCATCAAAACTGAGATGTTTTGTGTCCCCATTTCCTTCAGGCCCTTTCTCACTAGGTCTTTCTTCCCAGGCAATATACTTGAATCTCCTTTGCCTCCATCCAAAGTGTATTTCCAGCACTGGGAGGCTAGCTGCAGAACTATTTATGTGTGAGTGGGGTTCCAGTGTCCCTTCAGTCACACCCCATAACTTGTTCCCTAACTCAGGAGGGGATTTTTCTCACTTTATTATAAGTACTTGCTTTTTTATAAGAGAGTAGGCTAACTAGGCTAGGGTGAAATTTTTATCATTGCCACACTCCATTAACAATAATGCAAGATAACCATGGAAGCCCCCGAGCCCTGATCAGCAGTCTTCTTTGTCTTACTCCCATCATTGTGGTCCATATCACCATCTCTTACCCTAATGCAACTTCCCTGTCCTGTTTCCCAAGTATGTCAAACTTACGACATGGTTGCTGTAGACAATCTGAGTTCTTTTGCCAGGAGCAACCTGCCTGAGAGCAAAAATAACTTGAGAGCCATTAATGGGAAAGAGAATCTTTCAGAAAATCCAGATGATTCTAAAGCATTAATGGAACCCTTTTCGATCTTACCTCAGGAGGAGCTAATCTTGTAAATTGGCACTGGACCAAGGACTGCCAGGCACAGCAGCTCTCCAACACTGAGAGCACATTGCTTTAGGACCCAGGATGTGCCAGAAGAGGCAGGTGAGATCTGGGGAGCAGTAAAAATACCCAGGATGTGAACTCACATAGAGTGCTAATCCCAATGCCATATGGGTGTGTGCGCACGCACACAGAGACAGATCCAGAAACACAGGCGGGGCCACATGTTGGCACAAAAACACTACCCACATTCTTGCTATAAGACTCACATGTGATTTGCCAACAAATTGCAAATTAACCTCCTAGTGAACAGATTAATGGTATTCATGGTAATTTACATTCCAAGTTTCAGACTTTGAGCAACAGACTTTGAGCATTCTGGTTGCATAAGAATTTAAGGATTTTTAAGTTTCTGGAGACATTGTAGTAATTAACCTGATAAGCCTATGCAAATAAGCCCCAATATGACACTGTCATTTCTGAATCCAAAATCCAGGGTATTTGCCCAGAAGGTTGCCCACCACTGCTCCAGCTCCTTGGCTTAAGATGCTAAGCAGACAGATGCCAGTCTGCATTTGTCTATGCAAATGAGGCCCCAGAGCAGAACTCCCCATCAGATCCAGAAAGGGACTTGACAGTTACAAATTGTCCACTTACATGTTGACCAGAATGGAGTCAAGGCTTCCAAGACCAATGGGGAAAAGACCCCAACCAATTTGCCCAGGACTGACAAAGCTATCTTTTTATGATCCTTGGTTTCAGGACAAAAATTCCTGACTTGCATAAGAGTTTGAGCTCTCCACCTGAAGGTCAGGAAGAAGCCTTCCTTGTACATGTTGCCAAGTACCACTAGAGTTTTTATCTTTCCAGAAAGATCAGCTTCCTAAAATAAAATCGAAAGCTGGGGTTCCCCGTTTCTTCCCTGGGAAGGTGAAGTTTAATTGGCTCTGTTTCCAATTTGTAACAACAACAAAAAATCACATTGGCCTATGGGCACAGCTTGTGTGCTTTTTCCATGGGCTGACAGGTTTCTGAGCAATAATGTTTATCCTTGGGGGTGGCCACTCCTCTTCATCCCACCCCTACATGGAGCTCCATCATCTACCTCCTTATTGTTTGATCTCTTAAACTGCCAGAGCTCGCTGAATCCCCTGGTGAATCTGCCTTGTGCTTCCTGCTTTGCAGGGGACAATAATAAATTGCCAGGGAGAAAAGTATCATTGCCCATTGACCCCACCCACTGCTGCTCCCAGCTTGGCCTTTCCTAATGCCTCAGCTGGTTGCTCTTGGAATTGCAGACCCAACCTGCTATTAATGGACAACCATCTGGAACTCAGAATTCTCCAGAAAGCAAGGCTAGACAGGGTGTTGATAGAAGCAGCCTTACCTCTTGAAGAGCTAAAACTTGAAAGTGATAAAAAACTTGAAACTTATACCAGGACCATTTGGTAATAACTACTTTGTCTTCCTGAGCAACCTTTAGCTAAGTCAGGATTTAAGAATCATTGGAAGGCCTCCTGTGCAGTTGCTGGCTGTATCTCTGAATGCATGAATTGAGCTATTCCAAGATGGTGCCTGTGGTCATTCTCCTGTCTACCTTCCCATTCTCAACACACCAATTCCCCTATTCACCCAGCTGCCAACTCCTGTTCTTTGATTGCCAACAACATTTAGTGTCCACCATACTGGTCCCCACAACCGTGAGTCCAGGATCCTAGGAACTGCAGCATTATTGCAAGAGGGATTCACATGCATACATTTTGAAGCATTGCCCTTGAATAATACACAATAATGCATTATTGTGGCTTATCTACACCATATCATCATCATCATTATCGATAATGCAAGATGATGGTGATGAGAATGGTGAGGAGGAGGAAGAGGAAGAGTAGAACAGCTTCTATGTGAGGTGCATTTACTACATACAGGGCACCTTACATGAGCTTGATATTCAATATCTCATTGACTCTGCAACATCCCTGTGAAATTGCTACTATTAATAGCTACATTTTGCAGATTAAGACACTGAGGCAGAGGCTTAGCAAGTTCCTCAAGATCACATAGGTGGAGAAACCAAGATGGTGGCATAGGTGAACACCTAAACTGCTGCCTCACACAAAAATTTCAAAACTACAGCTAAAATACAGAATGGACATCATCCAGAACCACAGGAAAGCTGGCTGAGTGGAAATTCTACAACTAAAAGGAAAGAGAGGGGCACATGGAGATTCAGAGGAGCTGCAAAAGGCTGAGGTATGGATACACGTGCTCGGAAAGGACGGGCAGCTGAGTGCCTAGCTGGCTTTCTCTAGTGGGAGGGAAACAGAAGCTCCAGACTGCACTGAACCTCAGTTCTGGGTGAGACCCTGGGGACCCAGACTCATATGGGGGGGGTTCTGGACTGCTGGGAAAAGAGGGAAGGGCATGGAAACTCAAGAAAGCCGAGAAAGGCAGAGGTATGGAGGCGCAATGGCAAGTGCATGCAGAGAGGACTGCAGCAATTACCGAGGGTCACTGAGACTGAGGAGCCTCATAGGGCAGGGCTGATGAGAAGCCAAGGCTGTCTGCTCAGCCCTGAAACTCCACCCCATCCAAGCCAAGCACAGAGATTTTTGCAATTTTTCAAGTCTTGTCTCATAAAGCTGTCTCCAGCACAGAAGTTCTCCTGGCATAGACACAGCTGATCCTCACAGCCAATTGGCCTGGAGGTCAATTCACCCCAGTGATACTAACAACAATCAAGACTTAACTACAACAAGGCTGTACACACAGTCCACAAAGGGGTGCACCAAGAGTGTCCAACTCAGGTAACTGGGGAGGCTGAGCCACTGAGCCATATAGGACAACTAGCACACAAAGCTACTATAACAACTCAGGGAAGCAGCGAAAAAGTGGAGACAAAGAAACAGATACCACGAAAGACATGGAGGAAAACAAACAACTGGATATAGAGTTCCAAACCATGGTTATAAGGTTTTTCAAGAATTTCCTAGAAAAGGCAGATAAATTTAGTGAGACTTTGGAGGATATAAAAAGGACCAACTAGAAATTAAACATACACTGAAATAAAAAAAATATTATACAGAGACCTAACAGCAGACTAGAGGAACAGAAGAATGAAATCAAAGATTTGAAATACAAAGAAACAAACAAGCAAACAAAAACACAACTCCATCGGAAAAGCAAAAAAAAAAAATCCAAAATTTTGAGTATAGTGTAAGGAGCCTCTGAGACAACTTCAGGCATACCAACATCAGAATTATAGGGGTGCTAGAAGAAGAGACAAAGATACTGAAAACCTACTTGAAGAAATAATGACTGAAAACTCCCCCCACCTGGTGAAAGAAATAGACTTCCAAGTCCAGCAAGCACAGAGAACCACAAAGAAAAGGAATCCAAAGAAGACCACACCAAGACACATCATAATTAAAATGCCAAGAGCAAAAGACAAAGAGAGAATCTTAAAAGCAGCAAGAGAAAAACAGTTAGTTACCTACAAGGGACCACCATATGACTGTCAGCTGATTTCTCAACAGAAACTATTCAGGCCAGACTAGTGTGGCAAGAAATATTCAAAGTGATGAATAGCAAAAGCTTACAACCAAGATTATTCTACCCAGCAAAGCTATCATTCAGAATTGAAGGGCAGATAAAGAGCTTCACAGATAAGAAAAAACTAAAGGAGTTCATTAACACCAAACCAGTATTGTATGAAATGCTGAAAGGTACTCTTTAAGAAGAGGAGGAAGAAGAAAAAGGTAAAGATAAAAATTATGAACAACAAATACATATCTATCAACAAGTGAATCTAAAAATTAAGTGAATTAAAAATGTGATGAACAGAATAAACTGGTGAATATAATAGAAACAGGGGCATAGAAAGCGAGTGGACTTACATTTCTCAGGGGGAAAGGAGTGTGTGTGGGGGTGCCGAAAGAGGCTAGACAAAAATCATACACCTATGGATGAGGACAGTGGGCAGTTGCTAAGGGCAGAGGGTGGGGTGGAAACCAGGTGGAGGGGAGTTATGGGGGAAAAAAGAGGGACAATTGTAATAATCTGAACAATAAAGATTTATTAAATTTTAAAAAAAGATCACATAGGTAATATGTGTCAATGTCAGAAATCAAACCCTAGCTGACAGATGCCAGAGAGTAGGCATTTAAGCACTTTTATAAAACATCTATGTATGTACCATTATTTTCCAAATGTTAGGCAGATGTCACAATTATTAACAAAAAATCCATTTGTAAAACATCATACATTCACAATATTTTGTGGTCATCATTTGTTTCTCAAGCAACGCATACTAAAACTAAAATTGCTATCAAGAGGTGTCCAGAATATGGGTTCTTGGCTTTATCCAGATTGGAAACTGTGGGCATAGAGAACTCCCCTTTTAGGTCCTCTTACTAATGAAGTCACTCATTCTCTTATCTCTCCATCTTCTGTTTTAGCTCAGAAAACCTGAATGTCTCTTTAGATAGGACTGGGGTAGGGAACCATGTATAAAGCTATTTAAATATTCAATCATTCCTTAAACAAGTGTTTGTTGAGCTACCACACTGAGGATACTGCAGTGAACAAAAGAGATAAAATTTTCTGTCCACAGGGAATTTGCATTCTAGTGGTAAGCAAATAAACTGGTAAAATTAAATGCTATTTTAGAGAATGGTAAATGCTTTTGAGAAAAATGAATCAAGGAATTGGGTATGATTGGTTGACATTTTAAAAAGGGGTGGTCAGGGAAGGCCTCTGTGAAAAAGTGTCACTGAGCAAAGGACCTCAAGGAAGGGAGGGACTGAGCTTCATAGCTATCTGGGAAGAGCCTCTAAGGCACAAGGATTAGCATGTGCAAAGGCCCAGGGAGGTCAGTGTTGTTGGAACAGTTTGAGAATGTATATGAATAGCTGTGTGTATAGAGGTGGATTCAGGAATGGGCTCTGTCATTATACCTGCAAGTGGCCTATAAGGGCCACCTTAATCTCACTGGTTTGCAGGACTAGTTCTAGGCAAAATTGTGAGGCTAACATATATGTCTGCCACTTTTCAACCCCCTCATTTTTCCTTTTGCCTCCTTAAGAACCCATTTGCCCCTTTCCCTAATTTGGTGCCTCTCCAGTGCTCTCTGCCAGCACAGCCAATTCGTCAGTCTAAAGAATAAAGAGCATAATTTGGGAATCCCACACATCTAGGTTTGCCTCCTGGTTCTGCCTTTCTTTGGGTAAGTCACCTACATCTTTGAGCCTCAATTTCCTTAATTTAAAAATGGAGATAATCAGGTATTGGGAAAATTAAATGAGATAATGCATGTAAAATGTTGAGTCCAGTGCCTGGCATATAGTAAGAATGTCCAAGAAACGGTAGCTGATATTATTCATTGATACCCATTATAAACTACTAGAGGCCCGGTGCACAAAATTCATGCATGGGGGAGGGTGTCCTTCAGCCCAGCTAGCTCCCTCTCCAATCTTGGACCCCTTGAGGGATGTCTGACTACCAATCCAGATAGAATCAGGCCTAAACAGGCAGTTGGACATCCCTCTCACAGTCCAGGACTGCTGGCTCCCAACTGCTCACCTGCCTTCCTTCCTGATTGCCCCTAACCGCTTCTGCTTGCCAGCCTGATCAGCCCCTAACCACTCCCCTGCCAGCCTGATTGATGCCTAACTGCTCCCCTGCTAGTCTGTTTGCCCCTAACTGTACTCCCTTACAGGCTTGGTCACCCCTAACTGCCCTCCCCTGCAGGCTTGATCACCCACAACTGCCCTCCCTTGCAGGCCTGGTCTCTACCAACTGCCCTCCCCTGCTGGTTATCTTGTGGTGTCCATCTTGTGTCCTCATAGGGGCAGGATCTTTTGACCACATGGGGGTAGCCATCTTGCATGTTGGAGTGATGGTCAATCTGCATATTACTCTTTTATTAGATAGGATAGAGGCCTGGTGCACAGGTGGGAGGCAGCTGGTTTGCTCTGAAGGATGTCCTGGATCAGGGTGGGTGTTCCCTTAGGGCATGGGGTGGCCTGGGCAAGGGACCTGTGGTGGTTTGCAAGCCAGCCACACCCCCTGGCTACCCAAGTGGAGACCCTGGTATCTAGGATTTATTTATCTTCTAAAATTGAAACTTTGTAGCCTGGAGCAGAGCCAAGCCTTCTGCTGGCTCTGGGGCAGCAGCCATTGAAGCTTTGTTGCCTTAAGCGAAGGTCTGGACGGCCAGGGTGTGTGGAAAGCTTGGCTTCTTCCATCGCCAGGGGCAACCCAATCTTCCCTCCTGCTTCTCTGTAGCCATAGCCATCTTGGTTGGATTAATTTGCATACCTGCTCTGATTGGCTGGTGGGCGTGGTTAGTGGGTGTGGATTGGGTGTAGCAGAATGGTCAATTTGCATATTATTCTTTTATTAGATAGGATAGAGAACAATCAGTGTGCCTTGGGTCCCATGAAAGGCAAAGATTTATTGCAAGAAAAGTTCTTGAATACATCAATTGTGGGTTGTCAATAGCAATAAAATGGGTACCTCTTCCAGGTGTGTTTGCATTAGCTATAAAGAGATGGGCTCTGAAAAGTAGCATTGCCAGCATCATTAAGTGGGTGGTAAATTTAATGGAAGCCTTGGATCTTTTGATCCAGTATGAGGAAGTGTTTTCATGGTCTTCTCTCTTTACTCTGCTCCCATGGGAATGTTGGAGAGGTCAAAATCACCTTTCTAAACCCAGAGAGGGCAACTTCTAGGTTGAGGGGCTTAATGGCATATACTTTTTCACTTTCACACAGCTCTAAGTATCACCCTGCTGCTTATGTCACCTTCTCTTTTTGCACTCTGAGCAGACAATCTTGGCCAGCCTTTGAAAGTGGCCACTAAGAAGGTGTTCATTGACAACCTCCAAGAAACCTTGCTGAGAGCTTCGGCCATGTACTAACCAGAGCTTGGGCATGTCAGCACCTTACCATATAGAATAGTTGTATGCCTGACAAGTTTCTTGAAAATCAAATTTTCAAACATATCAAAGCCTATTTTCCATTTAACTTTTAACATAAAACTGGAGATATGTTTCTCTGAGGAGAAAAAAATGGGGCCCTGAGATGTAATCAAAATCATGTTTATGAATGCAATGTAGTATCGTACTTGAAAATCACAAATATGAATGAAAAAATGAGAATTTTCTTATAAAATATTAACAATGCCCCCAAATAAGCCCCAAGATCTGAATACAAAATAGCTAGTATTATTTTGCTATTTGGCACAAGAACTTAAAGGCTTAAAGGTAAAACAACTGCTTAATAGAACAGAACACACTGGACTGAAAAGTTTCCAAACTTCTATAAAATTGCCTTTCTAATGTTCTACAGCAGGAGGCCATGCAACTTTATTTATAGGCTTGATTCCTGAGTGCTAATCCTCTGGTGAAGCTTCTGGATTTAAGAAGCAAATAGGTTGATCTGGGCCAGAGAACAGATGAAGAAGCACAACTTAAAAATGTCCCAGGAAATAATTGAAGATGGGGGTATAGGGAGACATTCAAGTAAGACATGAAACTTCTAAATAGTGAGGCTTTGGGTAATGTATAATGAATCAGCCCCAAGTTTGTAATGTTGCTTTGACTAATGCTTTTCTATGGAGTTCCTGGACAATGAGAAATTCCTATGAAGGGCTTTATAGTCGTCCCTCAGTATCTCCGGGGAGACTGGGTCCAGGACCCCTTGCAGATACCAAAATCAGAAGCTCAAATCTAGCCTATATGCAAATACTAAAAAATGGTGTAATAATCACATATAGGCTTCAGCAGTTGGGCCTACACATCACTTCATTCATGTAGATTCAGCATAGTGCTTGGCACATGGCAAATTCAAGTTTGGCTTTTTGAACCTTTTGGGGATTTAAAAAAAATATTTCCAATCCACAGTTGGTTGACAGTATTTTCCCAAAGTATGTTGCAGGGAACGCTAATCCTAGAAGAGGCTCCATAAAGGGGTTACATGGACAAAAATGTTTTAGAAATGCCAAGTACTATAAATCAGTGCTTCTCAAAATTTAATGTGAATACTAATTACCTGAGGAAGTTGTTACAAATGCTGATTCTGACTCAGAAAGTCTGGAGTGGAGGCTTGAGATTTTGCATTTCCAGCAAGCTCTCAGGTGATGCCTAGGCCTATCCTCAGACCACACTTTGGGTGGCAAGGCTCTAAATGTGCTCTTGGAGATTCATGATTCTCATTAGTATGTTAAGGGCTCTATGAAACCCTGTAGTAAAGTTTAGCTTATCTAACTCAGCATTTGTCAAATTCAATTGTACCCAGAAACCTTTTTCTCCCCTATGGTACCTACTAATCTCTCACATTCAGGGCACTGTGGAAGCCAATTTTGGAAGTGATGCTCACACTGATACTATCCTACCTGGAGTGACTCTGCATCATCTGAGAAGTACAAATTTTGAGTCATGGCCACAGACCTCATATAGGGCTGGTTAATAGCTCTGCAGAGACAAAGGTATGCCAGGGCTGTGAACTGCCATTGGTTTTCAAAGACTCCAAGCTCAATGACATCAAAATAACATAAAATTCTATTTACCAACCTGCCTTATCACTTTCCAAAGTGCTGTGCAACCTTAATGTGACTTGAGCTAAAATGAATGCAGGGAAAAGTGAAGAGGTCTGGAGCAGAAAGGAGCAGGCATATTCAAAAGAGGAATGAAATGAGATGATGAGGTGACACTGAAAGTAGACAGGAGGTAAAGGACTCCAGTTAGTTGGGAAGATGAGGAAGGAGGCATCAGAAGTATATGGTAGTGGGCATTGAAGTGCAATAAAGAGAGAAAAATATTCTACAAAATCTGATTCTATAGAATGAGCAGGAAGGAAACACAAAGAAAATACTCACCTTGTTTATTTGGCTTCTGCCTGTATAGGTCTCAGCTATGTATTTTCCCAAACTTTTGCTGTACAAGTTGTTTGGCTGGGAGGCCCTCTTTGAGCAGATTTCTCATTCTCATGGCATTGGATGCCAAATGGAAAGGGTTTGGATTGTCAGTTCGTGTATGAGGGCATTTGTTCATACCTATGATGGGCTGTCACTCAAGCCCTTATCCCAGTGAGCAGATGGGTCCAAGAGAGCTCTCCATTTATCAGAAGCCAGTGACAGGCAATGCTCCCAAACTGGAAAAAAGTGAGAGATGGGAACCCCTGATGTGGGAGGCAGTGCAGCACAGGTAGTCAGGTTCTAGAGTCAGAGAGAGGCTACACCCTAGCACTGCTACTTGCTAGATGTGAGGTCATGGGGTAAATTAGCCTGTATAAACCTGTTTTCCCCTTCCTAAAATAGGGTTAAGAATAGGATCTATTTCATAGCACATGGTGAGGAATGATTAGAGAGATCCTGGTAAGTGCCTGACACATAATAGGAATTAAGTAACTGTTAACTGTATTAGCATTACAGTCATGCTCCCTTAACTGAGGGGAATATATTCCAAAACCTCCAGTAGATTCCTGAACTTGCAGATAGTACTGAACCCTATATATATATAATGTTTTTTCCTGCATATCTTTTCACTTAAAGGAAGCACTTTTGTGACTATGGCATATCTGAGTTGCTAGCATCACTACTCCTGCTCTTTGGGCAGTTATTAAGCAAAATAAGGGTTATTTGAACATAAATATTGTGATACCAGGACAACGGATCTGATAACCGAGATGGCTACTAAGTGACTAATGGAAAGGTAGCATATACTGGACAAAGGGATGATTCATTTCTCATATGGGTTGGATCAGGATGGCACAAGATTTTATCATGCTACTCAGAACAGTACACAATTTAAAACTTATGAATTATTTATATCTGGAATTTTCCATTTAATATTTTCAAACTTTGGTTGACCACAAGTAACTGAAACCATGGAAAATGAAACTGTGGATGAGGGGATATTTCTGTAGTCTTTTATATGATTATTATAAACATTTTAGTGCTTGACAAATGATCACTGGTATGACAGGATGACAATGACTATGACCATAACCTTGACAATAATAGTGATATTGTTATTGATAATAGAGCATGCTTTCTCTAGGCTGTGCCTTCGCAATTGGCATCAGAGCGTGGTGAGCTTTGAAAGGCTCTGGGGTCAGATAGTCCTGGGTTTGAATCCTGACACTGCTACCAAATAATTGGTGAGCAGCTTTCCTAGTTGTAAAATGTGGACAATAATTCTACTTTTCTTACCGTTGTGAGGATGGAATGAGATGATGCATGTGAAGTAGCAAGCCTATTATAAGCACCAATAGCTATTAGCCAATTAGCTAGTGAACCACCGTTTGAGAACTTGACAGAGCTCTGGGAAGCAAAGTTTCAGGAGTCAAAGTGCCCTCACAGTCCTTTCTGAAAACCATGGGTCCATAAAAGGCTTACACATATACCATGTCTCTTTTCACACATTACTATTTCATGCACACAAAAGGGAAATAAAGTGTTTAGGACCATATACAGAAACCCACCTGTTTATGGAGAATTTCCAGTGCACAGAACTTTCTGACTCAGAGCTTAAAGTGTGTGTGTGTGTGTGTGTGTTTAATTAGTGTATTTTATTTCAAGAATAGGAGTTCAAGCTGAGACCGGTTTGGCTCAGTAGATAGAGAGTTGGTCTTCGGACTGAAAGGTCCCGGGTTCGATTCCGGTCGGGGGCATGTACCTTGCTTGTGGGCACATCTCCAGTGTGGGGTGTGCAGGAGGCGGCTGATCGATGTCTCTCTCTCATCGATGTTTCTGACTTTCTATCCCTCTCCCTTCCTCTCTGTGAAAAATCAATAAAATATATTTTTTTAAAAAGAAAAAAGAATAGGAGTTCAAAAAATGATATTACTAAACCCCACTAGATAATAATACAAGGTTTGGGTCATCATCAACTCCAAAGTACCTCACCCAGTAGTTGGCATATGATGGTGCCCAATAAATATCCACTGAATAAAACATCACATTATCAACTCAAATTAGTTTGGTAGCAGCAGTATCTATATATATGTTTTAGGTCACGAATCAAAGATGCTTTTTTCTGCATTTAGTAAAGTCCTATCAGTCTCCAAACGGCCCAAATTTGAATATCAGCCATAAGGGCTAGACACCCACAAGTACACAAAGACTTCTCAAATGGATACACAGAGATTCACTCTCTAAATGCTTTGCCAACTTTGGGCCTCCCCTACAAGATGTGGGCCCTGCATCTTTGGATAGAAATAGAGTGTGTGTCTGTGATGGTTCTCAGAGCCATTGGAGATAAAACAATAAGGCTATCCAGGGTCCTTGTCAAAACTATGTGGATCTGGGGTGAAATTTCAATCATCTCACCAGCTGGCACCAGAATCCCTCTTAAGGAGAGAACTGGGACTGCCTTTAGGAAAAGAATTTGATAAGATGCTTGCCTTTACAGCATGGGTAGGCAGGAGCCAAGACAACAAGAACTTAATACTGGGTGTTGAAAATGAACAGAATTTTGGGGCTGTGCAAGGAGCAAAGGGGAGAGGAGTACATGGAGGAGACAGGGGAGCAGGGGAAATGACCAAGGGCTCCTTAAGTCCAGGACTCATAACTTTACATTTTACGTTGTTGGTGCCTATTAGAATCACCTAAGGGAGCTTTTAAAAACCCAAGATGCCCCTGAGGCCTCCCCTCCGAGATTCTAATGTAATTATTCTGGGGTGGGGCCTGGCATCAATCCTTCTAAAAGCTCCCCAAGTGATTCTCAAGGAGCAGTTAAGGTTTAGAATCACTAATCTAGATGGAACACTCTCAGAAGGAAGTGTTTGCAGCCAGCGGTGGGGGACAGGAGAAAGGAGGACTTCTCTGGGAATGCAGACATCTAGGACTCAGATTTAGGAGGAATCTTATTTTATCTTGATCTGCAGGGCAAAGGAGACCATGTCCACAGGTGTGGATACCTGTATTATAGGGGTCTAACTGATGCCAGTTGTCTGATTCCCCCTTCGGCTGTCTAGTTTTTTCCTTCTTGCCCAAGCAGTTATGCCTCCCAACCTATCTAACCTATTATGTTTCACCCTGTAGCAAATATATCCTCTCTCCCTTCCCCATCAATCATTATTTGCCCTGGAAACCATTTCTTTGTGAACCTGTTTTTGACAGGTAAAAGTCAATGAATCTGATATATGAAAACTTTTCTCAGACAAAAAAAAATGTACATTTTAACAAGAGTGTTTAGAGGACAAGGCCTTGACCCAAAGAAATTAGGACAAAGCACAGAGAATATGTTTTGTGGTAGAAGGGACCTGTAAAGGTTCTCAAAGCATACCATGTGGGTAGATGGCTAGCTACCCTTGAAGCTAAATACTGGAGCTCCACATCTGAGAAATATCTGGAACAGTTTGGCCTATTGTTCAGGTTAACTGGAGATGGTACCCAGGAAAGATCCAGGCATACCCCAGCCTCATGGAGCTTTTCTCACACCCAGCCTTCCAATGTCATGGTCTCCACTCCTCCACAGCCCTTCAAATTATTTATCCCTCCAGCATTTTATGCAGCTCTGAATAAAATAAGCTTCACAGGACAAGCTACTCTGTTAAAAGCTCACTCCATCACAAACAGGCAAGAGTCAGCATTTTAATGGCAGTTTAGCCGCAGCCAGAGAAGGCAAAGGCAGAGAATGGCAGACTGCAGGTGTCAATTCCCTGGTTTTTATAGGCCCAGGTCTGAGGGATGGATCATTCTGTCACTCCTCCTAAAGCTAAACGTGGTAAATAAGTGGGATAACCATTAAGCAGGACAGAACCAAGGAGGAATAGTTCTCTTTCCCATGTACCCCTCCCTCCCTGGGCTCTTGCCCTCCACACTGGGGCAATAACCTGAGATAAGGTGGGGTTTCAAAGAACCTGAGACTCCAGAGGCTACCAGTGGGAGATGGTCACAGCTCCAATTTCCCAGGATAACTTATTCAGGGGCAGGAACTTGAATTAAGTAGACTGCAAACTCTCAATCAGAATGAAATCTATTAATCTGCTGAATAATTTCTTCACAGAACTCAGATTCCTTTCTTACTGAACACAGAACTACAGTGCTTTTAAAAATTTAGTAAACCAGTTAACCCTAGTAAGGAATGTGCATATTTTCTAACATTATTGACCAAAATTTAAACTATATTTTAAGGCACTACAGCAGAACACGACTAAACATTTAATTTGGTTTAAGATCCTTTTAAGAGGCTGGGAGATGTTTGTTTGGGAGCTCTCTTTTCTGCTTTAACCTTTTCCCCTGCCCTCTCCCCGGAGAAAATCCCAACTGACAAGTTCCTGCAAAGACCCACCACAGTCCTAAAACAGATTCCTGAAGAACTGCCTCACCGACCCAAGCTCCAAGGCAGAAGAAGATCTTCCATTCCAGGGCACTTTCCCCTTTCCTCCCACCTCACCAAATTACTTGATTGGCCTAGCCCACTGGCATGACTAAATTGGGAGATTTCTTCCAAGGTGTATGGTTCTTTCCAACAGTGTTAAAAGATCCAAGAAGCAGACATTTCTGACAGCAAATTGACCTGGGGTTCCTTCTTCTTTATTACCTTCACATCTTTGCATGACCAGATCTTCTCAATTAGATAATTTTATCCTTTGGGATTTGCACCCACCTCTGGGGAGTGGACTGAGCTGAGAGGTGGTAGGTGGTGGTGAAGCAAGCACTGGGGAAACCAGCATAATCTATTCTCTAAGAGGCAGCAGAAAGACCATGGTAGTACTCTACAAAGCTTGGCTCCCTGTCCTGTCTCTATTAGGAGCTGGACTTGCCCTAGTCTTTACACTCCCTAAAGGACCCTGATTTGCTGGGCTTCATTATATACTTGGATGGACACCTCAATCTTCTGACCTGGCCCTGGTTCTGGCTCTAAGATCCAGAAGTGGGACTGCCGTGTGTGTGTGTGTGTGTGTGTGTGTGTGTGTGTGTGTGTGTCCCTTGTTCCTCTTGGCCTGGACCTACACCAAGCTCCCACCCCAATTGCATCAGGGGAGCCAGCAGGAGCCAGGGATGATGCAGCTCTCAGGGCAGGAGATTGATGGCAGGCCCTCTGCTTTCTTTCCCCTCCCCTTCTTCTACTGTCTGACTCCTAGCTCTGGGGTTTGGAGAGGAGGGAGGAAGCAGAGAGGGAAAATGCTTAGCTGTTCCATTCACATTCTTCTTGTTTCAAGGGCTTTTGCTAGTCCTCAACAGAAGAGGCTCAGCTGAGAAGATGCTGGCTTCCCTGTTAGAGTGGAGAGGTTATTGGAATCCAGATACCTCCTTATCGCCTCCTACCTGGCTGACCCAGTGCCGATCTTGACCTGAAGCTCCTTTCTTCTCAAGCAGAACTCTCTTGGGCAGTTTGCTTCAAATGCATCTAGCACGTAGCATCTGGGAGGGCCCAGTGAGCTCATTTGGAAGCCTTGGGCCTATGCCCTCAGGCAGTAGGGGAAAGGACACTTTAAGAACAGCCAGAAAGAGCTACTTGATTCCAAGGACCAATCTGTCCCTCTTCCCCCCACAACCACATAGGTTCCTACTTGTTCCTGGCCTTCTCTACAGCCCAGGGGGACAGGATGGGTTACTGGTAGGGGTCTGGACACAGCAGGATGTGGATATGATAAAGCACTCCAGCAGAGAGATCTTGGCACTGTTTTCCTCCATGCCCACCCCACATATATGTTTCTTAGTAGTGAAAAGTATCCGCAGGAGGCCTCCATCCAAATGGGCAGGCAGGGAGGGAGAGTGAATGGTAAGCTTTGGACAAGCTCCATAGGCTCAGGAGATATGTTCGGACTACAACAGCTGACAACAGATGGACAACTGGGATGGCAGGGCACAGAAAACTGGGGACACAGCAGTCAGAGTCATGATTCAGATAAATAATTGGCATCGAACTACCAGGAAGGGAACAGGCATCCAAGATGTGATAGCTGAGCCAAACAGGTGGGCAGAGCACAGGGGCTTAAAATGCAGATCTTAGAGAACACAGAAATTGAGGAGTCTTTATGAGGTGGCCTCCAGGCTCCAGTGAAGAGGATGCATTGCCCTTGTGTTCAGAAGTTGATTGGCAATAATAACAAACCTGTGCCCAGCCAGTGACTCAGTAGTTGAGTGTCAACCTGTGAACCAAGAGGTCACAGTTCGATTCCCAGTCAGGGCACATGCCCTGGTTGCAGGCTCAATCCCAGTGTGGACCATGCAGGAGGCAGCCAATCAATGATTATCTCTCATCATTGATGTTTCTATCTCTCTCTCTCACTCTCTCTTCCTCTCTAAAATCAGAAAATATATATTTTTAAAAAGAATAATAAACCCAGGACCAGGGCTTATGAAGGGAGGGAGAGAGCCTCAGTTGGGAACTCAGGAGCTTAGGGATAGATCACCACAGAGCATGGAAGCCAATGGCTAGTGGCAGCTGATGGCTAGTGGCAGCCAGAGCTACATTCTATTCAGTGCCTTTGTGTAAAAAACTTAGTAAAAGCTACTTTCTCTGGGTGAATACAGCCCCATGAACAATATGGCTTTGTTAGATGAAAAATGTATCCTTTCATTCTGCAGCAGGATACCTGGTTTGAGGAGCAGAACATGAGCCATATTTCTGCCCTTACTTACTCTTTGGCCAAGCACCTTTATGCAATTCACAAACTGCACAACTGTATGTGGCAGCCCTGAGTGCAGCAAATAACTCCGTTCCTCCTCCATATTGAGAATCAGAGAGATTGAGCTGCTAAAATCTTGCCTGCATCCCATCCTCATTGGTTTAGAAGCAAGGAGAGGCTCAGTCCCTGGACAGAGACAACAGTGACCCAGGCTGGAGCACCAGACTATCAGAAAGCTACATTTTGAGGTCAAGATGGAGATGTCTCTTCCTTTGTGAAGAAGTTATTTTCCAGGTTCTTCTGACTATCAAGAACTCCACAACTTTTGAGTTTTACTGTGTTTTATTCTGTCATAAAAGTAATATTCATGTCTTTAACATTCCCCAACCTCTGCCTTGGACTCCCCTCCTCAAGAGCCCCCCACTTAACCATCCACTTAACCTACCTTGCCCAATTGTATTGGTACTGCTATGCAAGCAAATTCTTTAAGGACCCTGTTCCCTCATGCTCTGCTCTAAAGTGGAAACTAGGCTGCATTATTGTGACTATAATCCTCAGTTTCCCTACCTGTACTTTGGGGGAAGACCAGGTTCCTTCCTGTTGGGAGGTTCTGTGACTGAAAAATCCTTTACTACTTTTGCCCTAAGGTTTACTCCCTGGCTCTACTTCTCCAGCAACCTAACAGGGTATTATGTGGCCCTGGACGCTCAGATAGGTAAAAACATGGGTCTCAGAGCAGAATATAATGACTCTTCTGCTCAATGTTGAATGTAGGAGGAGTTGGATCAGGTGTAGCACTGGTCAAAGTCCCAGAACAGGGAGATGGCCAAGCCTGTAGTCACCCAGCAGCTACCTACTAACAAGCACTTCACTGACATTATCTTCACTTCAGAGTGGCCTTTCCAGGAAGCCTCTGCTGACAAAGGAGAGGGAGGGGGAAGCAGGCTGGAGACAGCTCCAGGACCTACTGGAGCTTGGCCTGACTCCAGAGCATAGCCGCCTTGCTGGATAAAACAGGAGGGAAGAGGAACAAGCCTTTTCTAAGACGGAGTTTCTGTCAGTGCCACTTTCAAAGATGTTTGAGAAAAAAAGAACTCTCAGCTCACGAGTTTTCGCTTGCCAGCACAATGTGTGTTATGATTTATTTAAAAGGACTGGATTAGGATTCAGGGGCTCCATCTGGACTAATTAGTTGGGTGGTCTTGGATAAGTCCCTTTTCCTCGAAGAGTCTTGGTTTCCTTATGTTTAAAATTAGGAAAGAACTTGCAAAAAAAATAGGAAGGAACTTGAACTAGTAAATAATCTCCAATATTCTATCCTATTCTTGTCAAATTTCTCAGCAGCATTCATTTGTTATGCTACATGCATTGGGCCTTGTTCACAGCCTGATTTTTTTCTATTTTTTAAATCCTCACCGAGGATATTTTTTTATTGATTTTGAGAAAGATATGAGAGAGAGAGAGAGAGAGAGAGAGAGAGAGAGAGAGAGAGAGAGAGAGAAACATCTATGATAGAGAGAAACATTGATTGGCTGGGATCAGGCCCACAACATAGGTATGTGTCCTGACTGGGAATTGAACCTGCAATCTTTTTGGTGTATAGGACAATGCTCCAACTAACTGAGCCACACAGCCGGGGCCACACCTTGACTTTTTTTTAGCCCCAGACTACATTATTTTGGAATATAGCCATCAAACATGACTTTGAAGGAAATAGAATTTTCAAGTGGCTGAAGTCCAAGAGACCCAGGAGATGAAGTGAGAGATCATCAAGGCTCATTTTGGCCAGTTCTTTTCTGACCAACTAGCTCCCCTCCTATTAGGTCCCAGTGCCTCTTCAGGCATACTCTGTTTCTCTCTCTTGTTCTCTCTCTCTTTCTTGGTCTCTCTGTCTCTCTCTCTCTCCAATCCCCACACTCTTTTTCTCCTTCTTCCTCTCACTAGCATGCTCTATTCTCTTGGAAAAATTTATTCTTTATTGTGATTAATGTATGCTGGCCACCAGATAGGCTGGCCAAAGGAAAATGCAAACTAAATCTCTGTCCCTTTTCTCAAAAGCCTTTCTGTCTTTTGAGGGGGGATGAGGTCTTGGTAGGGTTCAAGCTGGGCAGGTCTAGCAAAGCAATAGCAGAGACAAAATTATTCCTATAAATTACAGCTTATCACATAGTTTGGGTGGAGGTGGCTGGACCACACCCTAATGGCTCTGTTTGTTGAGTTCTAAACTGACCCTCAAGCCTTGCCAGCAGTGAGATAGATTGTACTTTCATACTCTAGGCAAGAACATCTGGAGGACCCCAGCACAGGGCCAGAGCCTGCCCTTCCTTCTCATCAGCAAAGGCTCAAATGGCCAACAGAACACAAATAGATAGGGTTGGGTAACTGAATCACAGGTCCTTTGTTTTGACTTTTTTCACCAAACCTGGGACCACCAAGCCATTAAAAGTCACTTTTCAGCCGAGACCGGTTTGGCTCAGTGGATAGAGCGTCGGCCTGCGGACTGAAAGGTCCCAGGTTCGATTCCGGTCGGGGGCATGTACCTTGCTTGCGGGCACATCTCCAATGTGGGGCACGCAGGAGGCGGCTGATAGATGTCTCTCTCTCATCGATGTTTCTGGCTTTCTATCCTTCTCCCTTCCTCTCTGTAAAAAAAAATCAAGTAAATATATTTAAAAGAATTAAATATTTAAAAAGTCACTTTTCAGAGAGCTCTTCTGACCCTCAAGCAGATGTGTAGTTTGATGAGATTTTGAAAGTAGATCTGGATAGCATAAAGTCAACTCAAATGAACTGATGGCAGTTTTAGCAATTTTTATTTCTCTGTTTCATCCAGTCATGGAGAACTCATAAGTATCACCATGACCCTGGAGCTTCTGAGTAACTCAAAGCTCTTCATATACCCCTAACTGTGAACTGTGTTATGTTACAAACTAAGGGCCCGCTATGTAACTTTCCTATCAACCACCCCCGGTAATATCCTGAGTGAGCAACTGCTCAGCTCTGTCATCTTACCTGTCAACAGACCAACAATGCCCAACCACACAGCAACCTATCTGTTGCCTCCTCTTCATTATGAGTCTTCCACATGCCCTTAGGTTCTGTAACTCATCTTTGGAACAAACTTTGGCTGATACAGAAAGCCATATGTCCATAAGCCTGCTCACATTAAGAGTTTCTTTTATCCCTTATATTACTTTGTGAATTTTTTTCAGATATACAAAGCTGTTAAAGTAGCGTTAAAAACAATAATAATCACTTTTATTTCCATCACCTAGAATTAACATTTATTGATGTTTTTCCATTTTTTCTTTATTTCTGTTTGTATATTTTTATACATTTTTTCTGTGTAAAATATCACAACATGAATGTAACTATTCTAACCATTTTAAGTGTACAGCTCAATGGCATTAAATGCATTCACACTGCTATGTAACTATCAACACAATCCATCTTTATAACTTTTCATCATCCCAAACAGAAGTTCTGTACTCATTAAACAACTCCTTATCCTCCATAGACCCTATTTACACTGAGTGGTAAGATTGTTATGATCTCTGAATGCATAATAATCTGGTCACTAGGTATATATCCTATATAATAAAAGGCTAATATACAAATTGTCCCCTCGACAAGGAGTTTGACCAGCAGGCAGGCCGGCCAACTGCCCAGGTCCCCTCACTCTGGCCAGGCTGGTCAGACCCCACCCATGCATGAATTCATGCACTGGGCCTTACACACACACACACACACACACACACACACACATACACACACATACACACTGAGTGGCCAGAATATTATGCATTCAGAGGTCATAATAATCTGGCCACTCAGTGTATATACTTTAAGGGATGTATCATTTTAAAGTTTTAAACATCATGACAGTTCACTCCCAAATACATCATCTCTTAAAAATTAAAACATTCCCATAAACCACAATGCCATTCTCACATTGAAAATAATTAACAACAATCTACCATACAGTTCTCAGGGTCTTCTTAAATAAACAAAGGTTTCTACATGTAAAATAAGAATGAGTCACGCTTAATCATTTCAACTATGAAGTGCTATATAAATTGAGGCATTAATAATCTTATTAGATGATCCTGAAATTTTGCTTCAGCTCTAAATTTCAATTAGTGTTTATTATTTTCCAAAGGATTTCACCTCCAGATCAGTTCATGTGCCAGAGGCTGCTCTCAACCCCTCCCTAGCTCCCTAAGGCAGACTCACACTTGTCTGGGTGGGAACCTTGATTCCAGTCCAGACTTTTCTAACCTCACACCTGATCAGCAATAAACAACTATATCAAAGAAATCCAGGCAAATCCAATAACTAGCATCACAAAAGAGTAAAAAGGAGATAAAGTAGGTTCTTGAGACCCAATACATGAAAGGAGCCTTAAGTAGCTGGCCACAGCCAAGGGGGCCTTTCTTAATATGTAGAGGACTGAAGCAGCCAATGCGACCATTGGTGTGGTAAGCCACATGTGCCAAAAAAAGTAGGGTGCAGAGGGGCCTCCCTACCCATTTCTAGCACTGCCCCCACACATCCCCAAACTAGGTCCTCAGCTCTGATGACTCAAACATTTGAACTCCTAAATCTCTGGATTTGTCTCTGACTTCAGATATTGGCACACAGTCACCAATCACTTGAATTTTTGACTTCTTTTCCCACAGCCATCTTAACAATCAATTTTTGTACAATTGCATGGCTCGGCTTTGCAGTCTAACACAAACAGACACTGAGTCAAACGTTCTCTTTATTTATACCATATCTTGTTTCAGAAAGGATTTAAAATGAGGAGACAAACATTTAGTAAACACCTTGGACCAGATGCTCATATCTGTGCTAGGTGTTGTGGAAAATGTAAGAGAGAAATGTTTTGTTTTGTGTGTGTGTGTTTGTTTTTTGTTTTTTTGTGTGTTTTTTTTACCCTCAGTTGAGTTTAGAATTCACTTGGGGAGACAAGACTCTCTTAGGAGGCAACTAAACCACAAAAGCATGGGCCTAGGAACTGGGAGCCTAGCTAGATACCTGAGTTCTTATTCCCAGCTCAGCCACTAGTCAGCTATGTGATATTGGAGAAGTCAACTCACCTCTCTGGGTCTCAGTTTCCTTACAGGAAAAACAAAGGGGCCATGCATATGTTTGTTTGAGCACAGAGACAGAGCAGAGAGATGGGTAATATCGGTTTTCTGATGGAATGGGATAAGAAGAGCTTGAGAGGGAGATAAATGTTTTTCTTTAAGCTTCTGTATTTTTGACTTGTGATAGTGAGCATGTATTACTTTTGTGGTTAAAAAAATCTATCATTTACAAGTGGGGATAGATAGAACTAGCTAAATTCTGGTTTAGCTCTAACAATGGTCTGAGATTATCTATAACTCAGACAATAGTGAGCCTTTGGAATTGAGAGAAAAGAAAACACAAGGGCTCTGATATTCAGGGAAGGCTTCCTGGAGAAGATGAGACTCCAAGCAGGTTTTAAAGGCCTGGCATACTATGGATTAGTAGAGACAAGAAGAAGGCATTTTGTAATGAGGTGAAGATGGGCAATAAACTAGCTGGTAGGAGGTGGAGGACAAAGAGAAGAATAATTCTCTCTTGGCCCAGATGCATTCCAGGTTAGGGAGGGAACCTGAGGGATGGAATAGGCTCAGCTCAGTCCCCTCCCTAGGAAGCAGCTCCCAGGCCTACCTGCCATGGCAGCAGCTGCAGAATCTGTGCAGCAGAAAGTCTAGAGGCCCCGGCCTGGTGTTCTTGGATCACAGAGTAAGCATAACACTTGGGTATTAGCTAATCAATCTCATAAATTCATTTCCCTTTTGCTAGGATCTGTCAGGAAGCTGATTAAATGCTGTGCAAGTGGGATTTGGCTCAGATGCTAGCTGGGAGCTTGGGGATGAAGTTTTTCAATATTCAGCTCATGCAGAAAATTCATAGTTTATCATTACCCAGACTGGCTTCTCTAGAACTATCCAGATTGGGATATTTCTATATGACAGTTGTATCCTGGGTGAGCGGGTGGCTTGGCCTCTTTCTCCACAGTTCTTTCTGCAGTAGATGCTACTCCCATAACCACCACAGCCCAGCTCTTTCTGCAGAATCACCAAATTAGGATGCCAACAATCCTGGGGCATGGCCAGCACCCTATACTTCTGGTATCCTCAGGCAGTATTGGGGAGTAGGTTGGGTGTCTTTAAAGAATTATATATATGCCATCCAACCACTCCCTGCCTCAATCCCTGGCTAGATGCCCTCTGGCTGTGCTTCTAGCATGGATGCCCACCCATTCCTGCTCTTCTTTCTTGAGGGCACAAATGCCCCCAAGTCAGCTAGGCCTGGACTCCTAACTCCTACTCTATCCCAAACCCTCAGTCAGCATGTGAAGTAGTCCCAGCTAACTGGCAGATGGGAAAGGGTTGGTACAGGGGGTTGAGCCTAGACCACACCCTTCTTCAGCTTTTACCTCTCTGCCTCCCTTTCTCCTATCTACTCCCAAAGAGAGAATGCTTAGAATCACTTCTGGCATATTGCCTAATTTAGGAGCCTCTGACCTTAGTTTCTTAATTTGTTAAGTCTCTTCCATCTCCAAAATTCCCCTTGTCATGAATATGCATACAAGTCCAGCAGTCACAATGACATTGGAAACACCATGTCCGTTCCTAGTGTCTTCCCCAGTGACTAAGTAGCCTCCACAGAAAAATTATACCAGGACCAACAGCTATCAGGTAAAAAGCACTCACTGACTGGCAACACCTATGCTCATCCAGAGGTCTCAAAGTGGCCTGGCGATTGAACCAGGAAGGCATCAAACATGACTGAGCATTTATGATGTACTTGTAACAAAACTGGGAGCTAAGGTGTTTGAATGGTTTAAAGCAGACACAGTGTGGCCTCAGGTGTTAACATTCTGGTGAAAAAATGATGAAATTTCAGATAATAAATATCCAATCTTCTGATCCATCAATTAATCAGATACATTTCTTCTTCACATAGCTGTTTGGAGAAAGAGGCAAAGCATAATTAAATAAGTCTTCATGAGGGAATAATTCTAGCAACTATTTTTCAGGAGACAGTCTGGGTTTTATACACATTTTAACCTATACTTTTTCCATTTTATAAAAATAACACCACTCCATTTTACAGATGAGAAAATCAAAACTCAAAAATGCTGAGCCACTGCCCAAAGTCACACTGCTTGTATGTGGCTGCACTGGAAGTGGAACCAACACCCTCTGATTTATAGAATTTAGCATTCTGACAAAGCCTGCCATCTTCCTGTGATCCTAAACATTGAGGCTGA
The DNA here is from genome assembly GCA_011751065.1 of Lasiurus cinereus. Lineage (NCBI taxonomy): Eukaryota > Metazoa > Chordata > Mammalia > Chiroptera > Vespertilionidae > Lasiurus > Lasiurus cinereus. Next base: position 12,049,978 of record JAAGEH010000031.1, read on the forward strand.
TATTTAGAAACTGAGGGCTTTTGTCATCAAACACAGAATCCATTTCATAGGGCCACATTCTAAAGCAAGAACGAGGCCTCCTATTTTAGAGAAAATTTCAACAATGAATCAAAATGAAAAGAGCAGCCAGAAAACTGTTATTACCTGCCCATTCCCCAATATTCTGGTCAATAGAGGTTTCACCTCATCTATGAACCATTCTTTTTTAGGCATTTGGAAACAATGGCTGAGCTAATGTGTCATTGGCTGAGAGATTCTTTTCCAACCAATGATCGCAGCCCTCTTTGGATGTTGTTGATGAAATAGCAGCTCAGACCAAGGTTGGGGAAGAAGAAAAATAAACCACAGGGGGATGTGGGAAACAACATTGCTAACCACAATCCCTCTTCTACAGAGCAGAACAGGCACTTAAAAGGAGCTCAGGGAGAAAAAGAGCTGGGATTAAATAGCTTTCACAGGTCAAGAGAAGACCCACTGCCATGCAGACAGCAGACAGACAGCATCATCCCACTCACACACACTGTGTGTGTTATCCATGGGTGTGCAATGCATCTGTGTACCAGGAAAGAAAATGTTCCTCTCTGGGAGCACAAATGCATATAAATATATATTCAGACACATTTGGTATCATTACTCTAAATTCAGAACTAGTCCTGCTGTTGGTAGAGTTCGTCTGCTGGTTCTCTAAAATAAGATTCTGGAACATATACCCATTCTCTTCTGGGAGACTCCCATACCAGGCCTTTATTTAGTCAGCTTGCTCTCCAGAGGCTGTTGAACAGAGAGCCTCCATCAGTAGCCCTGCTCTCTACCCTATTAAGGGCAATTGAACCTGTTCCAGCCTTCATAGGCCCTTTTGCTTTCTTCCTTTTCTTTACTTCCTGCTGTTTGATTTTCTGCAGTCTCATCTCCTCTAGCACACAGTAGGCACTTTATAAGTGTTGCTCATTAGTGGCAGTGGTGTCAAAGCATGGCTGGGGAGAAACCACTATTCCCTGTTAATCTCTAACAAGTATCTGCACCCCCCACCCCTGCAAGCTACTCCCAAGAATATACAGTCTAAGTACAAACCATGTGCAAAGGCAGCTTCAAGACAAATCTCCCAAAACCCTCAACCAAAGATATTGTTGCTCCTATGTTGTAATATGACAATTCTGGAGGCTACTCTTTCTGTATCTGTTTGTATTTTGCATTCTAACTTTGCCCTCCTTATATTTCCTCCATTCCTTCATGTCGCTCAAACTCCTCCCTTCCTTGATTTCCTTTTCCCTTTCCTTTACTCTTCCTCTCAATCCTCCTTCTTTATCCTCTTTTGACCTCTCAAATCTACATATTCTTCACCCTGCCTCCCTCTCTGCAGACCAAGCCTCAATTCTGGAATCTTCTCAATTCCTAATTCCTCATCTCTAATCCCAAGGGTTTCAAGCTTTTCCCTCTCTGCTGCTATTGTAGATAAAGAAAAGGGTGAGTTTACCCTAAGTTGCAAAGCCAGGGCAAGCTGAGACAAGCCCAAATCCCCACCTCCCACCACAGGGACTGGACAGAAGTTTCCCTTGGTAATGAGGAGAGGGTATCTGCATCTGGGAGGATGACTGTGCTCTCATAGCTTAGAATTTTGAATAGGTTCTCCAATACTCACATCTGCTTCCCTGTTTCTTGATCTCAGAAATGTGTTCAAAAGGAAAGTAGCCGCCGAAACCGGTTTGGCTCAGTGGATAGAGCATCGGCCTGGGGACTGAAAGGTCCCAGGTTCGATTCCGGGCAAGGGCATGTACATTGGTTGCGGGCACATCCCCAGTAGGGGGCGTGCAGGAGGCAGCTGATCGATGTCTCTCTCTCATTGATGTTTCTGGCTTTCTATCCCTTTCCCTTCCTCTCTGTGAAAAATCAATAAAAATATATTTTTTAAAAAAAGGAAAGTAGCCATTTGGTAGTAAAGTGTGTGTGTGTGTGTGTGTGTGCGTGTGTGTGTGTGTGTTGGGGTGAGGACAGGTGAATGTCATTACACAAATTAGAATGTCTACTCCTGCTACTCCTGGCTCAGCTACATGGAGATGCAGTAGAAACTGTACTGCAAAATCAAGTTTGTGGGGTCCAAAAATTTGTATACTATCTGGTCCCAAAGCCTTCTACATTTGTAGCCAACCTCTGGCCCCACTGTCTACCCTAATCACACCCCAAAATTATGCTCTGGGCCAACGAATTGTGGGTAAGATAGCAAAATGGCAGGTTTGGAACTATGAAAGATCTGGGTTAAGGTCCCAACACTTCCACTTATTAATACTGTGACCTGTAGGAAAGGCACATCACCTCTCTGACCCTCATGTTTCTTCTTATGTAAAATGGAGATCATTAGAATGTTCAACCCATGTAAATCCACATAAAGCCCTCAGCAAAAGAAGACAAGTCCTGTGCTGAGAGAGACCTGCCTCATTTGGGCTAGGTGTCTTGAGTCAGAGCTGGGTATATAAGTAATAACCATGTACAAAGCTACTGTTCATTGGTGTTTTACCTACATGAGCTCACAATTCCTCACAACAACCCTGTAAGCTAAAGACTATTTATCTCCATTTTGCAAAGGAAGAAATGGAAGCACTGAGAAATAAAGCTACTTGCCCTAGGTCACAAAATCATCAAGTGGTACAGTCAGGATCAGAACACAAAAATGGGAGGAGGAGGCAACAGCAGGCAGTTGCTAGCCCAGCACTATTTTGCCCAGAACTAGCTGGGCCCCCTACCCAAAGCCTCAGACCCATCAGGTCCAACAGAACTCACAGCTTTTCTATACTGTTAGCCAAACTCACCACACTGCAAACAGCGGCTTGGAGCTGACAAGGCAGCAGTGGCCTGTGGGAGGCAGCCAAGGGCTAGGTCAGCAGAAATGACAAATCCTCCTGCTTAAGCCCCTTGTGTGAAGCTAAAATTAACAACTTTCCCAATTGCAACAAAGGCAGTTGCTGAACTGGCATTCCCCTCTCTTGCCTTTGCTGCCACTGGATTTCCAGGGCTTCGCTTCAGTTCCCTCCCCTCTCTCTGGCCCCACCTAAAGGGCTGGGCTTTGTGGGGAAAAGCAGGGAAGGCTATTTCTGCACAAATTTGGGCCTGGTTCAGAGGAAGGTCCCAGGACATTCAGCAACTCCAGATGTGGGTCAAATACCTCCAGGCTACCATCCGCCAAACTTCAGTTCCTCTCTTTGCTATTTTGGTATCCAATATCTTTGGCTACCACTGAATCCAGTAACTATGCTAATTCCGATTATCCAGGGTATTTCAAGTTTCTGCTATATGAGGGTCTTTTTTACCATCTACCATAAATTCTTATCCATTTGTGGTAAACAGCCTATAAAATGGCCCCAAGAGCCCTAGCCAGTTTGGCTCAGTGGATAGAACATTGGCCTGTGGACTGAAGGGTCCCAGGTTTGATTTCAGTCAAGGGCACATGACCAATTTGAGGGCTTGATCCCCAGAAGGGGGCATGCAGGTGGCAACCAATCAGTGATCCTCTCTTTTCATTGATTTTTCTATCTCTCTCTCCTTCTCTCTTCCTCTCTGAGATCAATCAAAATATATTTAGATAAATGAATAAAATAGCCTCAATAATCTCCACCTCCTGATAGTCACACATTTATGTCTCTCCTATCCCTGAGCTTGACTGGATCTAGTGGCTCATTTCTAATAAATAGAATATGGCAGAAGTAATGGAATATAACTTTTCAAGATTACATTATGAAAGGACCATGGCTTCTGCCTTGGGCTGACCTCTCTTTGGTTACATGGGCATGCACTCTTTCTAACTCTCTCATCAATCATACTGGAGTAAGCAAGCTGTCATGTTGTGAGCAGTCTAATGGAGAAGACCACATGGCATGGAAAGAAACTGAAACTCTTGAAGCCTGCCAACAACCACATGAGTGAGTTGGTGACAGATCCTTCAGCCACAGTTAAATTTTCCCATACTACAGCCCTGACACAGAGCTTGACCACAACCTTATGAGCAACCCTGAGCCAGAACCACCCAACTAAGATGCACCCTGACTCCTTATCCACAGAAACTGTAAGATGAGAAATGTTTGTTGTTTTAAATGTCTAACTTTTGGGGTAATCTATTACACAGCAATAGAAAACTAATATACCATCCTGTGTTCCATTCCCTCAAAGCTCTGCTTTATAACAAGTGACAATGGCCAATGACCTAATGTTCAAAAAAAAATTTAAGCCAGATAAGAGGATACCTTAATTCAGTTAAAAATGCTTGAATCTCTAGATTGCCACTAAAGAACAGTGAGAATTTTAGCTTCCAGTAGAAGGTTAATGGAAAATTATTAGGGAAGTGTACCTGTACTTATTTTGCATACATGGGTCCTGAGCCCTGACAATGTTCATAGCTGATCAAATTATGACCAGAATAACTCAAGGTTCATGGCAGTATCCAGACTGTGCCCCCTCATACCAGTTTTCTTCTTGGATAATGGTAACTCAAGTTTATTGAGTACTAACTAAATATCAGACACTGTTCTAAACACTTTGCAATGATTAACTCATTTAATAGCCCCATTCTACACTGGATGAAACTGAGACACAGAGGACTTAAGTAACTTGTCCAACTTCATAATCAGTGAGTGGCCAAACTGGGGTTTGAGTACATGGTCATAACCATGTTCCCTAACGGATCCCACATGTATAAGCAGAAGGAGGAATTCTTCTGTCTTCATTTCCTTGCTCAAAAATTGACAGCAGCTTCCTATTTCCTGCTAAATCAAGTCCAAAGCACTCTTCATGATCCTAACCATAATTTGAGCTCCTACCTACATATCTCTATTCTTAACCATGTACCTTCTACTTCTAGCTACAATAATCTTCTGATTTCCCCCACCCATAGTTATCATCCTGACTTTGTCTTACCTGGAAAGCCTGAGTGTTTCTAATCAGAAACTACTAGGTGTGACATATAAAGAGTTTTATAGTCAGGTCATTTGAATAAATCTTGAAGACCCTTCCTTTTATAGCAGTCATCTCAGATTCCAAGGAGAAGACTATGACTCCACTATTCAAATGGAAGTGCATCTCTCAGTTTTGCCAGAATGGGACCAATGCCACAAAGGTGTGATCAAAGCTCTATTCCATGCACTTTACTCTGACAAACCCCACCTCTTTCTAAAAGCCTTCTTAGTTTCTTATGCCTGTGTGATTTCTCTATCAGATGCAGAAGTATGGACTGTCCTCAGGCCTTTCAATACTCAACTCAAATGTCACCTCTGCAGAAAAGCCATTCCTTACTGCCCCAGCTGAAGTAGCTCTCAGCTACTCTCCATCCTAGCCCCTTGTTTCTTTCCTTCCTGACATTTCTCAGAAGTAGTGATGATTTACTTGTTTGCTTTTTAAACATATGTTCACATTAAAATGGGTGTTCCACAAGAGCAAATATTCTGTCTGTCTTGTTCACCATTGTTTCCTCAGTGCCTATAGCAGGGCTATGCACATAAGAAGTATTCATTGAACATTTGTTGGTTGAATGAAAAAGAAGTTTCACCTAGAAGTTCCTTTCCTTTGTGTGTTTTTCCCCTAGCTAGAGAACAAGTTTCTCAAGGGCAAGGCCTATATCATAATCTTCATTTTACCATGGCATCTAGCATAGCACTGGATGCAAGTAAATTCTGAGATCATACTTGTAAAATTTTTTGGGACATTTGTCCATGCCTCAGTTTTCTCATCCATTTAACCACACTATTTTGTCTTACTGGGCTGCCAATGATGGGGAGATGTGGGTGGGCATGTGCTTTTTTATTGCATAATATTCTAGTCTTGAACTTTCCAAAGGGACGATTAAGGGGAGGGGAGGTAGGAGTGTGGTGTTGGGGGGAGTCTGCAGTTTCTGTATAGTGGAGAAAGTCTTTGCAGGGGAACAGGTATAGTGATGTCAAAAGAAAAGATGGAAGGGGCTATCTTGACAGGCAAAAGCTGAAGCCCACATATATGACAGAAAAGGAAATCTTGGTCCTGGAGCAAGAGGGGGTATTCAATATCCAAATATTTGAGGCTTTAAAGCAAATTCTGGCAATGTCCATATGAGTAGGAAAATGTATTTTTACTCCAGGTCCCCGTGACTTGGTGTGGGGAAAAGAGAAAAGGAGAGGGAGAGGGAGAGGGAGAAGGAGAGCGAGAAGGAGAGGGAGGAGAGGGGAAGGGAGGGGGAGAGGGATGAAGGGAGGGCGGGAGAGAGAGAGAGAGAGCACTCAAGCACATACTAGTGAGTAAAAGCCTGGGGTCTTCATATCTAAAAATAGAAAGAATTTAGTGAGTGGAAAAAAGCCCATTTCCTAACCTTAATGAAGTTAGGTGGCGGAATAAAGTGCCTAGCTGCCAAGAGGAGATTGAGTCACTAGCATTAGAAGCATTCAAACTATGCGAGATCAGTACCAGAAAACCCTTCAGGGTAGCAGACAGTAGGGGAGGAGGTAGGGGTTTAAATTGATCTATTTAGATTTGCAGAATTAGTCCTCAGAGGTGACCACATGTGTGTGCACTAACACATACATGCTTAAAACCTTGCACTATTCATGGAGGTAATGATCCTACTCTATCTGGTCTGGTTCACTAATGATGAAAGGGCTATGACACTACAGGGATTTTATCCCTTCTCCCTACTGACAAGTCACTTCTGTAATCCTGATTCATACCTGCAAAAGTCCAGGTGTCCCCTAGACGTCCTGGGTCAGGAAAGATTCAACACCTTGGAGGTTTACCTACACACACATAGGCATATACATACAGTAGTCCCCTTATCTACAGGAGATACGTTCTATGACACCACCCATTCCCCAGTGGATTCCTCAAACCATGGATATATCAAATCTTACAGTTTTTTTCTATATGTACATACTTATGATAAAGTTTAATCTATAAGTTAGACACAGTAAGAGATTAACAAGAATAACTAGTAATAAAATAGAACAATTATAAGAATACATTGTAATAAAAGTTATTTGAATGTTTTTTTTTTCTCTCAAAATATCTTATTGTACTGGAATGATTCATGACCTGGGTGGGATGGAGCAAGATGGTATGAGATTTTTTTTATGCTACCCAAAATAGCATGCAACTTAAAAGTTATGATCATGAGTAACTAAAACCATGGAAAGCAAAATCATGGATAAGAAGAGACTACTGTTTATATACACATGTATTATGTAGTCTTCATATTTTCTCTACACACACATTTCTCTCTCTCTCTCTCTCTCTCTCTCTCTCTCTCTCTCTCTCTCTCTCTCTC
>JAAGEH010000031.1:12057712-12077937 GCA_011751065.1 Lasiurus cinereus
TTTCTTTCTTTCTTTCTTTCTTTCTTTCTTTCTTTCTTTCTTTCTTTTTCTTTTTTGCCCTTTCCCCCACTCCATCCTCTTATTCCTCGTTTGGCAGCAAAAAACTCAAAAGCTTCCTCAGTTCCACTGAAGAAAAGAGGAGAGACCACATGAAATGGATCAACTAGTAGACTAAGAAAAAATTGAAACTGCACCAGAGGCCTGTGGAGGGAATGGAGAGCAGCAGGTAGGGAATGAAAGGCCCCAGCTGAGAAGCCAATGATCACACCTGCAGGGTCTTGGACCACTGCTCTGCTTTTCTCACTGTTGGCTCTGAGCTGGCCAGTGGAAAAACTGTGAGGTGGGGGAAGCTGGTCTCCACCATACCCTGTCTTGTTTACATCCCCATTTTGAGGTCCCCTCTCAATACTCCCACTGCTTTCTCCTTGATCCAAGGGTCTTATAGAGCCTCCTCACAAATTTCACCCATCCTTATCTCATTTCTGCAGAACCTTTAGTACACAAAGTCATTTGTGCACTGAGGTTTGAAATGGTGGGTTATGGTTGACAGCTGAGTTCTCCAAAGCTGTTGTGTGGATGTTAATATGACTGTATTCAGGAAAGAAAAAGGAAGAATGGTGAGCTGTGATCAAATACATTCTGGCAACCTTAAACAATGTTAGCAGATTTCTCTACTGCAGGACTTTTCAGAGCCTTTAATATGCTAATGTGCATTGTGAAGGTCTAAGAGGGGGATGTAGCATTTCTCAAACTTATTTGGCCACAAATCCTTTTTTTCTTTCTTTTTGTAGAATAGCTTACAGGACTAGTGGTTTTGCTTTTTGTTTTTTTAACTTTTTTATTATTGATTTTAGAGAGAGAGGAAGGGAGAAAGAGAAATATCAATTTGTTGTTCCACTTATTTATGCATTCATTGGTTGTTCCACTTATTTATGCATTCATGTGTGCCCTGACTGGGGATCAAACCCACAACCTTGGTGTATTGGGATGACACTCTAACCAACTGAGCCACCTGGCCAGAGCCAGGACTAATGTTTTATGCAATGTATTTCCCTTCTTACATAACAGAGTTGCACTTTAATGACAGTCTTTAATATCTATACCTAAATGAGTGACTATGATAGTGTGAAGGTAGGCAGGCTTACAATGGAGGCAGTAATGGTTAGACTGGATTAACCACCAGTCTATAAGGAATATATATTTTTACCACAGGACCCTGGAGGCATAGCTGTCTCATGTCACACATTATAGGTGATTATCACTTACCGTCTCCCTGCTCCTGTACCACACAGTCCCAAGTACTTTTAATATTTAGCTTTTTGTGCGGTATCTAGGTGAGGAGAGCACATCTCCCCAAGATGTGTCTATTTCTTATGTTGGCATACTCATGCATGTTTAAGAACTGGTCCTTCCTGAAGCATTTGACGTTTGTGACCTTGTTCTCTAATGATACTACCAGTCCCCCAAACTCCATATCTAAAGGCTCTTGGGTCTGCTGTGTCAAGAAGGGCTAGCTGTGAGCCGCAGCCCTGTCTGGGTTTTCTTGTATATGTGTGTGAATCAAGTATTTCTTTATAGTGCACAGAATTTGGAAAATTAGGGCACTGGAAAGAACTCAAGGGCTCTACCCAGTCCAATTGCTGTTCTACTAGCCTTCTAAGAGGCCTGACCAGACAAAATCCCACAAGTGGCTTCCACTAGCTCCCATTGATGCTCTTCAATGTGGTGAGATGAGGAGTGGGCAGCAAGCTGCTCTTTTGTAAAAGGTGATTTAGTTTTGGTGAGGGTTGATTATCTGAGAACAAGATGTTTCCATCCAGCCCAAGCTCATTTGGCTTAGTGGACTGAGCTGTGGCCCTTAAACTGAAGGGGCCCAGGTTCAATTCCAGTCAAGGGCATGTAACCTCATTTGCAGGCTCGATCCCCAGCCAGGGCTCGTGCAGGAGGCAACTATTGATGTGTCTCTTTCACATCGATGTTTCTCTCTCTGTCTCTCCCCCTCTCTTGCACTCTCTATAAAAATCAGTGAAAAAATATCCTCCCCTGAGGATTAACAACAACAGATGTTTCCATCAATCCATTAAACTGTATAACATAGAAACCCACACCTGAAACCTATATGATCATGTTGAGCAATATCACCCCAATGAATTTAATTTTAAAAAAGAACTGTGCAATATCAAGCTGTTCATAAAAGCATTGTGTTCACTGTACTCTGTGTTGGTTAGAGCACCCAAGAAAATTCTGTTCAGTTCTGACCAAGAACCTTAAGAGTCACCTTTACAAATTGAAGGGTTACCAGAGGAAAGGGACTAAGATGCTAAGGTCTCTTCTAGGTCCTGGAACACTGTTGAAAGCTATGAACCCCAGAGTAAGATATGTATGCACATTTAGTCAATATTTTACATACAATTCCAGGAGTTTTATGGACACGCAATTTAAGAAGCTCAGCTACGGAATGATGCCACAAAATGAATGCCTGAACCAATTGGGTAGATTTAGCAAAAATAAATAAAATAGAAGTCAAAAGACAGACAGACTTGAGGAAACAAATGTGATAGTTATACTCAGATATAGTCATGTGCCTCACAACAATGTTTTGGTCAGTGATGGACTGTATATACAAGATTTTAATGGAGCTGAAGAATTCCTATTGTCTAGTGATGTTGTAGCCATCATAACATTATAGCACACATGTTACTCATGTGTTTGTGTTGATGCTGTTGTAAACACAAACCTACTGCCCTGCCAGTCATACAATAGTATAGCACATACAATTATATACAGTGCATAATACTTTATAATGATAATAAATGACTGCATTATTAGTTTATATATTTACTATACTATACTTTTTATCATTTTAGAGAGCATGCTTCCTACTTATAAAAAATGTTTGCTGTAAAACAGAATGTCATGTAATACTGGCAGCAGCCTCATATAACTTGTATTTATCCCATGTCTTGCTTGCATCATTTTCTCTTGTGCTTGATTTAATCTCATGTTGTTTTGTACACTAACATGCTGTACAGGCTTGTAGCCTAGGAGCAAAAGGTTATGCCATGTAACCAAGGTATGTAGTGGGCTATAACACCTAGGGTTGTGTAAATACAGTGTATAGTGTTCACACAATAACAAAATTACCTAATGGCACATTTCTCAGAATGTATCCCCATCATTAAATGGCACATGACTCTATTTTAAAAGGGCTACTAAGAGGAAGAAAAAGAAAATAAGTTACTGAAAGACTGCTTTCAGGTAAATATCAAAAAATGTTCTATTTAGAGTTGTTCAACAATGGAATAACCTCTTCACAAGGCAGTGAATGCTCTGCTGATGAAAGTTAAAAACTTGAGAAGGAAGGAGAAAAACCAAGATGGCGGGATGGGTGAACACTTAAACTGCTGCCTCACACAACAATTTCAAAACTACAACTAAAAGACAGAACGGACATCATCTATGAATTCCTCTTTCCTTCTAGTTGTAGAATTTCCACTCAGCCAACTTTCCTGTGGTTCTGCATGATGTCCGTTCTGTTATTGTGTGAACACTATACACTGTATTGTACGGGTGGAATCTGGACTGTGAAAAGGAAGGAGTGCATGGAAATTTAGGGGAACCATAAAAGGGCAGAGGTCTGGGGGCACACACACCATGGCGCGCAGAAGACGGATTGCTGATTGTGCCTCTGGCTTTCTCTAGTGGGCAGGAGACAGAGCATCCCAACTGTGCCACTTCTAAATGCATTGAACCCCAGTTTCGGGCGAGATCCTGGGGACCCAGACTCATACGGGTCCCAGAGCACAAGGGAACCAGAAAGGCAGAGGTCTAGAGGCACGTTTGTGTGCGTGTGCACAGAGATGGCTGTAATGATTACCGAGAGACACTTGAGACCCAGGGGCTGTGTAAGGCAGGGCTGACTGGAAGCCAAGGCAGTCTGCTAAGCCCCGAGACTCCACCCCATCCAAGCTCAACAGAGGCTTTTGCAGTTTTGCAAGTCTTGTATCTTAAGGCTGATTCCAACACAGAAGTTCTCCTGGCATAATGAAAATGTGGAGACAAAAGAACAGATCACAAACGAAAGAAATGGAGGAAAACAAATGACTGGATATAGAGTTCAAAACCATGGTTATAAGGTTTTTCAAGAATTTCCTATAAAAGATGGATAGATTTAGTGAGACCCAAGAGGAGATAAAAAAGGACAACTAGAAATTAAACATACACTGACTGAAATAAAAAATATTGTACAGAGACCTAACAGCAGACCAGAGGAGGGCAAGAATCAAGTTAAAGATTTGAAATACAAAGAAGCAGAAAACACTCAACTGGAAAAGCAAGAAGAAGAAAGAATCCAAAAATGTGAAGATAGTGTAAGGAGTCTCTGGGACAACTTCAAGCATACCAACATCAGAATTGTAGAGGTGCCAGAAGAAGAGAAAGAGCAAGATACATACTGAAAACCTATTTGAAGAAATAATGACTGAAAACTTCCCACATCTGGTGAAAGAATTAGACTTCAGGAAGCACACAGAACCCCAAATAAAAGGAATCCAAAGAGGACCGCAGCAAGACACATCATAATTAAAATGCCAAGAGCAAAACACAAAGAGAGAATATTAAAAGCAGGAAGAGAAAGACAGTTAATTACTTACAAGGGAGCACCCATACGATTGTCAGCTGATTTCTCAACAGAAACTATGCAGGCCAGATGGGAGTGACAAGAAATATTCAAAGTGATGAATAGCAAGAACCTACAACCAAGATTACTCTACCCAGCAAAGCTCTCATTCAGAATTGAAGGTCAGATAAAGAGCTTCACAGATAAAAGCTAAAGGAGTTCATCAACACCAAACCAGTATTATATGAAATGCTGAAAGGTACTCTTTAAGAGAGGAAGAAGAAAAAGGTAAAGATAAAAATTATGAACAACAAATACATATCTATCAATAAGTGAATCTAAAAATTAAGTGAATTAAAAATGTGACGAACAGAATAAACTGGTGAATATAATAGAATTAGGAGCATAGAAAGGGAGTGGACTGACAATTCTTACGGGGAAAGGGATGAGGGGGGTGCAGGGAGAGATTGGACAAAAATCATACACCTATGGATGAGGACAATGCAGGGGAAGGTAAAGGCAGAGGGAGGGGTGGGAGCCAGGTGAAGGGGAGCTATGGAGGGAAGGGGGAGAGAAACAAATGCAATAATTTGAACAATAAAGATTTATTAAATTAAAAAAAAACTTGAGGGGGAGACTGAACTAGATGTCTTAAGGACCAGCCTTCCTTCCAACCTCACATTTCCACCCACGTGTTTGTTTCTGTCACAAGAGCCTTCCTTGTTTATCACAGACCAGAATCACAACCTTGTTGACAAACTCCCAAATGTAAGAGAAGATGGGAGTTGGCCTCAAGCTCCAGGCTACCTGACCCACTCACTCCTCCACTCCCAATTTAAATCATTTATCTTACTAGCCCCTTTACTAGGGCTCTCTGTTGTTGTTGTTTTTGTTGTTGTTGTTTTTTCTTTGTTTGTTTTTTTGGTACCAGCTAGTTAATCTGATAAACTAATCTGCACTAGTGGGATCATGAATGCTAATTAATGTGTTACCTTCCCAAGTGACATATTTGCATTTTAACAGAGGTCTTCTTCGGGAAATAATGCCTTAACTCAAAGGAGTGATTAATGTTAAAATTTCAGCTGTTTGGCAGTCTAGTAAAAGAGATATTTTTGGAAAGAGAACCTTTTTCCACGCTTCACATCATGCCATCTCCTGGAAGAGAAAAATACATGGACCTGCCCTTGAGAGGTTTATAGTTTATAAAGTTGAAAAATTACAATGGCTGACATTTATTTAACTTCCACCAAAGTGCTGAGCCCAGTGCTAAGTGCTATATAAATATTATCTTTGAAGCCTCCCATACCCCTTTGATGTAAGTATTTTGCAGATAAAAGGGATGGGCCTCAGAGAGGTTAAGTAACTTAGTACCATATTAGTAATTTAGGTAACATTTTCTTAGGTTTCTCTGAGAGAAAAAAATGCCAACAACTAAACTATGATGCAGTTTTAGAAATGTTAAAATTGTTTTTGAAATCATGAAATACATTAAATGGTAAGGGTGACTCCATAATACACACTCTGTTTAATATTTCTCAAAAAACCCAGATGAAAGTTAGCTGGGAGACACTTTCATATAACAATATAATTGCAAGCTCATATTGATATTTTAATGCAAAATTATTATACAAGGACTGAGAAAGTTGCACACTGATTCTGAGGTTAATGGCAGTACATGTTGATGGGGTCATGAACCTTGGTGGTGGAAAGAGATGACAGAATTCAAGATAGAGGGTCTAGATTGTGTAAGGCCTGGAGCTGAGGTGAGAGGGTGGTAGGTAGCAAATAACCTTCGGCCTGCACCCTTATAATAGCGAAATTAGTTTTTGAGGGTATAGTACACTGGCTGGCTTGGCTCAAGTAAAGGGACCAATTAGGAAAACCATGAGATACCTTAGTGGGATGGGAAAGGGAAGGAAATGAACTAGCAGTTGGTTTTCAAAGGCTAGACATTTCAATTTGATATGATGGGCAAAAGGGGGCACTTAGTGATTCTTGTAAGTACATACCAACATATTAGGAAAAGCTCATTCTGGCAACCAGAATGAATTAAAGCTTTCAGCTCAAAGCCAGAGGCTTCAGTAGGAGGAAAGACCAGCACTGTACAAGGGAATTGTGTCATCAGAGGCAGCAGAGTTCAAGGGCCTTATGAAGTCTGAAATCAGCTCTTGATGTGCAGCCCCCTCTTCCTGGGTGCATCTCTCACCTAGAAGAGGAAGTAGCAGAGTTGTAGGTAGCTACCCAAGCATGCATCTCTCTCCCTCAGCAATAGCAATAGTAGGGATCAATACAGACTGGTTGATGTACAACTCATCTCTCCTCCGTCCACTAACAAGGGTTTGTTGAGCTCCTACAATCTGTGTATGCAGCACTGTTTTGTATGACACATGGATCAAAGAGGCCTCTCAAGAACTCACTCTCTCACTGAGGAGGAAGGTGAATACAGAAGAAGACAAGGCAATGTGAAATGGTGTAATCAAATGCTAAAATGTTGGGAAAATGGTCTGAATTACAAACTGGAAGAGGGAGGATTGTGAGTGATTTTTCTTTTTCTCTATTTTTTTCTGTATTCTCAAGGTTTTTCACTATGTATAAGTATTACCTTCATAATCTGGGAAGAAATTATAATTTGAAAAAAGGAGGGCTACCGATGAGGACTAGAATTACCAGGAAAAGCTTCACTGCAGAGGCTGGACTTGAGCTTGTTAGAGGATGCCATGGAAAGATTTGCAGAGGTAGCAAAAAGGTGGCCATTGCAGGTTGGAGGAATAGCAGGAAGATGAGAGAGGAACAAACTCTGAGTGGGGTACAATAGGGCAGGGAGAATAAAGCAACTAGTGGAGCTTGGGGGTCAGGAAGAAATAGGTCAGAGAGGCTCAGCGAATGTGGAAGGCAGGCCTTGTGTACTGGGGAGAGGAATTTCTACTTGATATCCTAAGCAAAAGGGAGCTATTATAGGCTCTTGAGCAGGGAAGTGACATGATGAAAGATGTTTGAAGGAGATTCCTTTGGCAACAGTGTTGAAGGATCACTTGGCGGGAAGGAGGAGGCAGCATACAGAGAGACCAGTTATAAGGCTGCTGTAGTAATCTGGGCATGAGATAATGTGAGTGTGGGTTGTGATGGCAGTAGAAGGAATAGTCGGGAAGGCATGGACTCATGAGGCACTTGTGACAGATGAACTGTCAAGACATGATGTTGACTGATGGGGGGTGGTTGACTGATTCCAAGGCTCAGTCCCTGGGCTATTGAAAGAGTCATGGTGTCACTAATAGAGACAGATATTCAAGGAAGGGCTCAGGGCTATAGATCAGTTGTAGAGGAGATCCTGAGTTTGGTTTTAGTTGTACAGAATTTAAAGTGATAGTTAACTTCAAAGAGAAAATATTCTTAAAGGTAATAATGAAATGGAACTAGAGTTCAGGTTAAAGGCCAGGTGTTATCATTTCTAGCAATCACCCAGAATTCCAAAGGAAGACAACCTGTATTTATAGTGAGTGTGAAAACCCCTAGAGAGAAAAAAAGAACAAAAGAAAAAAAAAACAAAAAAACAGACCTAACAGCCAATTCCGATTTGGATTTTGTAGGTAACAGACTCTAAACAGTGTGACAACAGCAGGATGATGGGTATGTTTAAAACTCTCCCCTCCTTTTTCTCTATCAGTGAGTGATTTCTATACATATTATAAAGATTAAAGTTTGACTGTAGGTGACAAGATGAATATGGAACAACTCTCACTTTGTTCATCCTATCTGCATTCTCTGTTATTTCACTGATGGTGGCAACAGAAGCAGTGTGACACACAGCATCCTCACCAGCCCTTTGAGTGAGTCCCACAAGATCCAGACTTCTATTCATCTTGATATAGGATCTTAGGAAAATCCCATAAAAATTAATCTGTGTACCTCAGTTTACTCCTGTGTCAACTGGAAAAGTATATGTAACTGACTTGTTTTGATCTGAGTTAGACATGGGAAGATAAAGAGAACAATTACTGAAGGGGGAAATATACTAATGAAAGGCAAAACTTGGGAAAGAAACATGAGTGTAGATTGCAACAGGTTTCCAAACTGAGAGGTCTTAACTCTTACCCGATCGACTCTTAAGCCAATTGTTGCCACCATGCTTTCTTCTTTCTGCTTTTAATGGGCTTTTCCATGTGAAGGTTCGTAAACAGGACAACTGCCCTAGTCAGCCACTAGCAATTCCTCTTCCCAATCCCCTACTTCCACAGGCATCTTCCACTTGGGGCACCTGCTTACTTCTCAGCCACCCTTCTTCTAACCATCATCTCTACCTCAAACCAGCAACCTTAAGTGGAAAACAGAACAGAAATCTTCAGCAAGGAAATGCTGGCGATCACTGGTCGACAGACGATTATGCAGTATGTCTGTGTATGTGCGAGTGTGTGTATTCATCCAGCAGTCTAGCCATCTGTTCGTATTTTCCCAGTAGGTTTGGATTGCAAGGAAAGGTGGTCCTACCTCCAGTGCTGAGCTCCCTTGGTGGTTAGGAGCCCACAAACTAGAAAGATTTATTCTCCACTCATTCATCTTTAGAAGGCATCATTCCCTCCCTCAAGAAGAACCAGTAAGAAGAAAGGGGGTAAACATAAAAAATATCCCTTTATGTGTAGTTTTCTGTTCCCTTCCAACCCAGGTATGAGGCAATAGGTCCAGAAACCTTCCCAGGGTGAAATTCAGAGGGCTGGGCAGGGAAGGAGAGCTGGTGGGGAAAGCAAATGAGCAGGCAGAGGCCTCTTCCATCACCTTACCACCCACTCATTGACTCTTACCAGCATTAACAACTCAGCTCCAGCTGGCATTAAAGTGCTGTGGTAGCTCTTGTTATGCCCTGGCAAAGGTATGGCCTCCACCAGGATGGTCCCAAGTGCTGAGAGGAGTTTTTAAACTGATTCTTGTGTGTGTGTGTGTGTGTGTGTGTATGTGTGTGTGTGTGTGTATGTGTTAATCCCCACCCAAGGATATTACTTTCCATTGATTTTTAGAGAGAGTGCAAGGGAAACAGGAATGTGGTGGTGGGCAGGGAAGAGAGAAAGAGAGGGAGAGAAATATCCATGTGAGACACATGAGGCTAAGGATCAAACCTGCAACCCAGGTACGTACTCTTTACCAGGAACCAAACCTGCGACCTTTCGGTGCATGAGCTGATGCTCTAACCACTGAACAACTGGCCATGGCTTTAAACATTCTACCAGGGAAGTTGAAAGGTGTCTCCTTGCTCTCAGCAGGTCTAACAGGCTTAGGGAGCTTGAAACAGACAGCCCCTGCCTCAAGCCTCCCTGTTGGAGGTATAGTACTCAGAATGGCAGCTCAGTTGCCATCTAAATTGGATAAGGCAGCCATATTCTTCATCTTTCACTCCTTCAGATCCTGGCATTGAAGGCCCCAGCACAAATCTACTTTACTTGGTATTAACCTATTATAGTTTACTGCCAGTGAAATTTGACGGCATGAAGGCCCTGAGGGTAAGGGACAAAGGATGTATAAGTATGGAGGCTGAGAAGGTGAGACAAAAACAATTCAAAAGTATCTACTTGGTTGCAGCTACTGTGGAAAACAGTATGGGGTTTCCACAAAAAATTAAAAATGGAACTTCCATTTGACCCAGTAATTACACTTCTAGGAATATATCCCAATAAATCAGAAACACCATTCAGAAAGGATATATCCACCCCTATGTTCATAGCAGCACAATTTACAATAGCTAAGATTTGGAAATAGCCTAAGGTCCAATCAGCAGATGAGTGGGTTAAAAGACTGTGGTATATCTACACAATGGAATACTATACTGCTATAAAAAAGAAGGAACTCTTACCATTTGCAATGGCATGGATGGACCTGGAGAGCATTATGCTAAGTGAAATAATCCAGTTGGAGAAAGATAAATATCACATGATCTCACTCATTTGTGGAATATAATGAACAACATAAACTGATGAACAAAAGTACATCCAGAGACAAAGAAGCATCAAACAGACCGTCCAACTTCAGAGGGAAGGTAGGGAAGGGTAGGAGAAGGTGTAAGAGATCAACCAAAGGACTTGTATGCATGCATATAAGCATTATGCTTATAACCAATGGGCATAGACCCTAGAGGAATGCGGGCACAGGGGGGGGGGGGGTTGGCCAGGGAGATGTCAATGGGAGAAAGGGAGACATATGTAATACTATATATAATACTTTAAACAATAAAGATTTTTTTTAAAAAAAGTAAAGAAAAATCACTGATATAAGAGAAAGTGAAGAGCAAAAATAAAAAAAGTGTCTACTTGGTGGTTTACTAGCTAGGCCAATGCCTTAAGTGCCTTTTAGATATGACGATCCTTTCTATGCCCACTGCCACCATTCTAATTATCTTTCACTTGGATTGCTGTAATAGTTTTCCAAACTGGTATCAATCCCTCCTTATTCCAATCTAGTCTGTTTCCTATCACATTGTCAACCATTTTGAAACACTTCACATTAATTGTCCCACAGCCCTTTAGGGTGTCATCAAGTCTAAACCCTTCATGCTGACATCAAAGGTTGTCAAGTCAAGGTACTCCTTACTCAGCAAGTCACCTCTCCCCACCCCCTGCTGGGGCCTCCACATCCCCCTCTCCTCTAATCAGACCTCCTTCTCACTCTTGTTTGATCATGCCATGACAATCTCCACTTCTGGCCACTTCCCTAACTATGCCACCCCATTGGAAGCCTGCTTCTTTTCTAGTCAACAACCTCAACCTCACACATTATTCAAAATCTAGTTCAACCTCTTCTGTAAAGCCTTCTCTTTCCATTCCAGCCCATGCTGCTGGCTTTCTCTGTGACTTGAATTCCCACAGTACTTACTGTTTAGATTAGATAATGTGGTATACAATTGTTTTTCACTTGTATTATTCTTAGTTGTTTCATATGAATAAGTATTATTTTTCTGCTAAATTATGAATTTCTAAAGAGCAGACTCTTTGCTCTCCCATTCTCAGCATAATATTGGTATTGGGCTAGATCCAGGAGTGCTCAATAGAATCATGTTCCTTTGGCTTAACTCCAAGTAAGAATGAGATGAATGGAGGCCCTCTGAGGATCTTTTGTCTGTTCCCTCCCTTCTCAAAAGATGTTCCAGGTGGTTGAGCAGCTGAGGCTGCCAGAGACCTAGCCAGCCAATGAGCTATTGGATCTCTAGTTTTCAATACACTCCCACCTCCTAAGGCTTTCCCAGTGATCAATAATGCTGCTTAAGTGATCAATCTGAGACACAATGGGCTACAGGGGCCAGTGTTTGATTAACTCAGAGGAAAAAAATGTGTTCTGGAAGAGACAAATCAGGGAGGGAGGAGCAGAAGAGAAAGCAGAAAGAAAGATGAGCTGGGGGAAGGTAGACGGAAAGATTTTATGAATGAGGATACATAGGATGGAGCTGAGAGTAATTCTCACCCGATCTGTTTCAACAGCTAAAGCAAGTTCTTACTGAGGCAGCTAAATAATCTTAGGGATTTTTCAGAGCCCAGTTAATATACAGAGGGTGCTGGACCATCTTTGACATAAGAGGCTGCAGGCTCCATATTGGATGGAGAAATGGGTGGGAGATGGGACCCAAAGGAAGGACTTGGGTTTGATCTCTGCTCATTGACTGGGTCTACAGAAATCCGAAGCTATGACATCCTTCAGTCCTCTATCCAAGACTGGTGACTCTGATACCCATGATTATATGGGATAGTTAGCTCACCTGCAAGGGTGATATCAGCATTACCTTATCTCCATCCATTGGTATACATACTATCCCTCCTCCCAAGGCTCTCGGGCAGGATATTTAATTACTTGGCAGTTATTTATAAGTAAGGATTTATTTTCTGAAAATTTTCTGGAGGGCCAAGACTTCTGAGACAGATAGTGTTATCTGGAAAAACAAAGTAGATGGCTTATTACTGTGAGAAAGTTCCTCTGTTAATCTAACCATGATTCCTGCTACTCTCATTAAAAATTCATCCTTTACAGATGACATTAATCTTCTCCCCATCATGCAGGCTAAAAGCCTCAGAATCATCTTTGACTCTTCTTCCTTCCTCATCTCATTCATCCAATTGATAGATAAATTGGGTTTCTTCTACCTCCAAGAATCCATTCATCTATCTCCTTTCTATCCCCATCCAGCTTTGTAGCTAGTCTTCATACCTCTAAGATGGCCTCCTTTTAACCAATTTGCCAAAGGTGGGGGAAAAGAAAAAAAGAACCTGAATCTAATCAAGACTAAAGCTAACTTCCACTTACAAGAGATACAAGGGGTAGTGGAACAAGCTAAATGACAAGAGGAAGCAGATAAATCAGAATGTGGGACAGTGCACAGAACAAGTAACCTGATATGTTGTTGAAAGGGCCTTAGGAGACATAATGACCAAATGTAATGTATAGAGCTTTTTTCGATCTTGATTCAAATAAGCCAACTATAAAACATATTTTAAGACAATTTCGTATATTTGATTACAGGCTGGGTAATGAAAAGTACAAAAGTATTAGTTACTTTTGTTAGACATATTAATGGTACTGTGGTTGTATGAGAAAATGTCCATTTTTTAAATGATGCATAGAGAAGTAGCAGGGTTAAATGACATGATTGATGTTTGAAATTTATTTTAAAATACTTCAGCAAAGAAAAAAGGATAAATAAAGCAAATATGGCAAAGTCCTGATAATTACTTAATGTGGATTATGGGTTACCATATGGCATTACTGTACCATTTTCTCTGTTGTTTTTTTTTGAGAGATGTTCATAATTAAGAACAAACCTCAGTCTATCTGCCTGATTTATTTTCCATTCCTATCTAACTTTTCTATGACACAGCTGCCCTATGTCCTTGCCCAAGGACCTCCTGTCTGAACTTCATCCCTTCACTTACTCATTAACTTGTTTACTCAAAAACTATATATTTAGGATCTCTAATATGCATTAGGCACTGTAAATGCAAAGATGACTGAGATGACACAAGGTGCTTCTCTCATGTTTCTATTCTCCTCAGCAACAGCCCAGCATGTTGCACATAACAGGTGCAATGAATGTTTATGGAACTGATATTCAGGGGGATATGTGATAGAATTCCTCTCTAATATGCACCAACAAGTATTCAATCTAATCCAACAAATGCTTATTGAACATCTACTATGTATCCGGCATTGTGTGCTATGGGGATAAAAAGGAAATGAAAAACACCAGGCTCTTTCCCTCATTGAACTTATAATGTAGATAAGGCATACACATATGAGAAGCTGTTATTTGTATATGAAGAATTAATGATTCAAGCAATAATAATAGGGTGAATCAGCAATGTACTTGCCAAATGTATTTTTGAGAAAATAAATGCAGAAAGAACTCAGAGGAGGGAGAGAGATCATTTCAGTCTAGAATGGTCAGAGAAGGCTTGATGTAAGAGGTGAATTTGAATATAGAGTTGAAGAATAGTTATTGGATAGGAGAGGAGCTTAGAGACAAGTTAGCATTCCTGGTGAGCAGAATGTCATGAACAAATGCAAAAATGTACAAAAGACATGTTTAGGAGACCCTGAGGAAAGAAATTTGGCTGGTGTAGAGGGTTCATGTAGGGCTGTTTCTCAAGTATACTAAGTACATCAGGGAGCTTGATAAAATGCGTGCTTCTTGATTATAGTTCCCAGACCTACTGAAGCAGAAGCCTGGGTGGTAAAACCCATGAATCTGTATTTTAACAAGTTCTCCCAAGTAATTTTGAGACACATTAAAATTTGAGAATCCATGATGTGAACAAAGAATAGGAAGTGAAGTTGGAAGAGTACATAGTGTTAGGCACACTCAAGGAGAGCCTTGAATGCTCAGGCTAAGGAGGCTGAAATTTATCCCACATATAATCAGATATCACCCTCAAATATGATCATTAGTGTCATGAATAAAAGATATTTAATACTATATACTATTAATCTGGCAACTGTGTGTATTGTGGCCTGGAAAGGAAGGAAATTAGTACAGTGTAGATATGAGGTGGTAGCAGGAGGTGGGCGGACCAGGAGAGAGTCAAAGATGGTTCTGAGGTTAGTCTGGAAGATTGGAAGTTTTATGTAATAGAGAGGTCAGAAGAGCAAGCCATCTTTGAGAGATAATGAGATGAATTTGTGAATGTTGAGCCTGACATGATGGCATACTACCTAAGAGGAAATGTCCAACAAGTAACTGAAACTAGGACTGAAATATAGGAGAAAGATTAAATTTGGGCTAGGAAAGTGGGAATGGCCAGTAGAGGAGTAAGAGGGGATAGCCATGACAGGGCTTTATGCCCTTGTCAACAGAGGAAGTGTAAACCAAGAGGAACCTGAGAACACTGAGATTTGAGGAGTAGGAGGTAGAACTAGCAAAACAGAAAAATGGAGGGGTCACTGGGATGTAAAGGGACCCAAATAGTACAACCAGACAGAGTTCTTCATTAAGTTAGGGATGGCTAGCAGAGTGGCTAATGCTAAAGTGAAATTGAGGCTCTGAAAAGATCACTCACTAGTTATGGCATGCATATAGAGAAGTCTGATTATTGCATGTTTATCAACACAAACAGGCACACTGGTTCATACATGTAATGGATCTCTTCTCTCTCTCCCTCCCTCTCTTCCTGCCTCCCTCTCTTTCTCTCTTCCCCCTGTCCCCAGTCCCTCCCCCCCCCTCTCTCTCTCTCTCTCTCTCTCTCTGTCACACACACACACACACACACACACACACACACACACACACACACATTGATTACAGTGATTTCCCTGTTCATTTTCTGACTGCCCAGGGGAGTAGGCACTAGTGTGCCACATTCTATTGAAGGATGGTGCCTTCAGAAAAGGGGATGCTGCCTGTGTGGGTGAAAAATCATACAGAACTACAATATCCCTGCCCTCTCCTTACCAACTCAGCTGATTGGGGACTGAAAAAGAAGAAAGATGGTGTGCTTCTCTCCCCTCCCCCTGGTCCCTAGGCCTCATTTCTCAGCAGAGCTGCAAGGTCCAGCTCATTTTTTGAATCCTTCGTTTTGGCTGCTGATACTGCAAAATATTTTTTTTCTTTCTGAATATATGCTAAGAAGAAAAACAGAAGTCCTTGAGAGAAGATCCAGAACAGTTTTGTGTTGTGAATGCTAATAGCTTTAAGGTTGGCCCACAGCTGAAGCTAACTGAGTGTGCTTTTCTTCCAGAGAACTATCCCAGCTAAGGGTTTTCACCTAGAATAGATGGGGACCTTCCCAGCCCTAGAAGTGTTTGCTAGGGCCTCTGTGAAGGCATGAGATCCAGCAGTCAAGCTTGTCTACATAAGCCTTACTTCCCACGATATGCTCTAAGTGTGTGTGTGTGTGTTTAGGTACTATGTGTAATTTGTATATAGGTGTGTGCAATTTGTGTGTGTGTGTGTGTGTGTGTGTGTGTGTGTGTGTTTATGGCTTCAGATCCTTCTTCTATTGCCTTAGTGCTGCCTCTCAGGGTGCCTTATTTAGTGCTGGCCCACAGAGCCCAATTATTTCTGCAGAATGGGGGTGGGTGGGTACAGAGTGCTTCTGTTGTCCTGCATCTACCCGTGCTTCCTCCAAGGGCTGAAGTGCAGATTAGTGCAGTGGGGTCAGTGCTGGACCAATGCCTCTCCTCCACACATACCACCCTGCACCCCCCTGTACTCACCCCCACACCCCAGGATTACAGCTGCCTCACCCTACACCACTCTTTTGCCTTGCCCAACTTGCTGTTGACATCAGCAATCCCAGGGCTTTCCTGTTGCACTTTTTCAACTATTACTCCCAAAGGACTTTGATGGTGGCAGATTCCCAAATCAGGCCACACAGCTCATTTCCCAAGACCCTGGAACTGTGTCACTCACCTGAGGGAAGAGGTCCCCTACCTCATTCAAAATGGGACCTATAGCTTCCTAGGAGGCCCCAGCCTCTTCACCCATAGGAGCAGAAGCTCCATTCCATAGTCCTAAGCCATAGCACAAACAGCATCACTAGCTTGTGTTTATGGGGGTATTTGTTGGCTTTAGGCCCCAGCTACACCAGTCTAGGTCTGAAAATGTGCCAGGAGCCTGGGGTTCCCACCACCCTATCCTGGCCAGCTTTCTCTCTCTGGTGGCCATCGGCTCAGACATGCAATGCAATAGTGGTGGTGGATTTCCGTGGGAGAGAGGGGAAGATCTCACCACACACAGCGAGAGTGTTTCTTTCCTGCTTGGATAATATCCCCTCCCTTTTTAGAATCCTGCAGTGGCTCCCAATTGCCTCTCACTCAATTTAAATTTCTCTGGGGCCTCAAATCCCTCCATAATTACATCCCAACTTCCCACACCCCCACTCCCACACACTCACATCATGCCTAACTCAGGGCCAAACATAGACAGTAGACAATGCCACAAAGATTCCTGACAGAGTCTGGCCACAGGTGCCTGAAAGCCCTACTAACAGAGCCATTCCTTTGCCTTCTTTAAAAATGCAAATATTACCTGAGAGGTGTAGGAAGTCAACAATTATCAGCTATTAACACTTTGGCCAGGCCAGGATTCAGTCATCAGAAGTGACCATTCAAGGAGCTCACCCTCTCCCCTAAAAGGACTAAGTGGGTGGGAATGGGGACCCAGAGATGCCAGGAGCAGTCTACTGAGAGCTGCAGGGAAGAGGCTCTGATGTGGAAGCAGCTCCATCATGACTTTACCAAGGGCTACAGTCTGCCTCCTGGTCTCTACTTAAAACCAATCAAACCAAATAGTCACCCCCCAAAAAAAAATGTGACTTCCCCACCACATATGCATCATGTCTATTTAACCTCAGGGGTACCTTCATGCCAAA
This sequence comes from Lasiurus cinereus, assembly GCA_011751065.1. Classification (NCBI taxonomy): domain Eukaryota; kingdom Metazoa; phylum Chordata; class Mammalia; order Chiroptera; family Vespertilionidae; genus Lasiurus; species Lasiurus cinereus. The sequence continues at coordinate 12,075,164 of JAAGEH010000031.1, forward strand.
CTGCTGAGGTTGAATGCTTCTCTACACATAAAAATAAGCCACAAAATTGGGTAGAAGCTGATATGTCTGCTAGAGCATGGGCAAGTGTTGTTGAGGTCTCCCAGGGGAAAGCTGAGAGACTTTTGCTCAGTTGAAATAGCAAAGGTTTCCTAGGAAGCCTCTCTCAGCTCCCAGGAAGCGGGAACTGGGTTCCCCTGGCTTCTCCTGCAGTGAGCCTGACAAGCAGGGAAGGGGAGGGAGAGCCACGGTTTCAGAGTTGAGAGCCCAGGTGCTTAAATTGCCACACTATCTGGCCTCTCCAGGCCAAAATATGTGCCTTTTACCCCAACCTTCCAGAGAGGAAAACTCACACAGGGATTCTCTCTGAGTCAGCAGAGAGTCCCCCACCCTCCAACAGGAGAAGGGCGCCCTGGAGGAAGCCTTGATCTTACAGCAATTTTTCCAATGGGCAGGAGTCCAGAGACTGCCCCGCCCTCTGTAAGAGCTGCAGGATTCAGAGACCACCCAGAGGGCTCTGCAGCTGGACTAAGATGCCAAAAGGAGGGGGCAGGTCTGATAGAATTCAGCCTACACTATGATCCAGGCAGGGCTCTTTGGTAGCAGCTGCAAGGGTGGGATTGCCACCTGCTTCTTGAGGAAGGTGTCAAGCATTTGCCCCTGCTGTGGTTTCAGTGTATGTGTGTGTGTATGGGTGTGCATGTGGAGGGGTAGGTCTAGTAGCTTGGGTGTGGACAGGCAGGACTACAAGAGTTGGAAATGCTCTTTGCCAGAATGGAGTGTCTAAGAGCCCTAGTGAAGGTGTCACTGTAGCTTAGGTTGGGGGTTTGGGTGTGATGGGGTAGCAGGTATTGGATCTGCAGTAATGTGCAGTTGTCAGATAATTTCTTAGGGGCATTCTGAGAAAACATACACACTCATACACACGCTTTCCGAGCTCCAAAGCCCAAGGCTGGGGAGTAGTGTGTGTGTGTATGTGTTAGCTGCGCTGGGGAGGGGGTGCGTGTAGCGAACAATATGTGTTTGGGTGACTGTTTTTATTAGTATCCCGGTGGGAGGGAGCAAGTATATCTGTGTGTGTGTGTGTGTGTGTGTGTGTGTGTGAGAGAGAGAGAGAGAGAGAGAGAGAGAGAGAGAGAGAGAGAGAGAGAGATTTGAATGGGGGTGACTGTGTAGCTTAGCGCATGGTATATGGTTCGACTGTGTGTGCGTGTGTGTGCGTTCATGTTCGTGTGTGAACATGGCCCCGGGAAACAAGCACATGCTTCAGACAGCTGCTTCTGGCAGCTCTGGGCTCGGGCTTCTCCAGGCATCTCGGCTAAGTGGCCACCTCCCAGCAGCCAGGCCTCGAGTCTCGCCAGCTCTTCCAACTGTGTCCAGAGCCGGGCGCACACACAAAGGCTCCATAATAATCGAGCTGCACTCCCCTGCGCTCGCCTTCTCACCCTGTAACCCAAATGGCCATGGCTAACCCGCTAAGCCGGAGACTCACTGGGAGCCCAGCAAGCACCCGGCCGTAGCTTTCACCCGCCCAAACTCAGGGCTGCCCGACGTTTGGTGCCCCTTGCCTTGGCCCTTGCTACTGGGAGCGCCCAAGCGCCCATAGCCCCTGAGCCGGACCAGGGTGGTTCGCTCCCGCCGCGACCCACCCCTACCCTGACCCGGGTGAGACTGTGGGCGCGCCCCCCTAAAGGCAGTGCGCCTCTTACCTTCCTCCTCTGCCTCCTATTCCTCCTACTCTTAGGAGGCGCAGCGGCGGAGGCGGCGGCGGCTGCTGTGGCGGCTGCGGCGGCAGTGGCGGGACTAGGGCTCCCGAGTCCCCGAGCTCCGCACGGGTGTGTGGTTCAGTGGCGCTGGGTGGTGGGGCGGGCAGCGGTAGTCAGGGCGGCAGCAGCCGGCCTGGGACGCGGGGAGCTGGCGCGCAGGCGACAGGCTGCGGGCAGGCTGGCAGTGGCGCGAGCGGACTCCTCGGGAGGACTCCATGGCTGCGCCCCGGGCGGCACCATCACGGTGGCTAGCTGGTTGCTCTCTCGCACCAGGAGTGCGGCAAGCAGGGAGGTGACGGATGGCGGAGAGGCAGCAGGACGGCCGAGAAGGGGAGGGGAGAAGGGGCGGAGGGAGGAGGGAAAAGGAGGGGAGAAAGAGAGAAGTGCAGAATGAGGGGCCTCTCCTGAGCCTCCCGACCCTCGAGTGCTGGCGTCGATTTCCCCAATGGGAACGCAGCTTAAAGGCACAGCTCCCAGCTTCGGTCACAATTAAAAATAAGCATAATATTAACAATTGGGGAAAGAATCTCCCAATAAACAATCCAGCCACCCAGCCTAGCGCTGCCTCACTTCTTCAACCTGATCACTCCAGCAGGGCTCTTCTGGGAACTGCTGACTGCTAAGAGGGCAAACCAATTTCCAAAGTGAACTAAGAAAGGGTGGGGGGAGTAAAATGTAGAGAAGTGGCAACCAGAGGCTTGCCTTCCTAAGCTCTCCCTTGTCCCTGTCCTCGCCTTCTTCTGGGCTTGCCCTCCTTGCAGCTTCCCTCCAGTCACCACTGCCAACATCCACACGCACCTAGTGTCGGCTTCAGCTCTGACTCCTGCTCGCACTACCTATCACCAGCCTTGGAGTGTGAGCCCAGGCTCAGCCTGGGAGCCCACCTCAGGAAGGGGAGCGATCTGCCAGCAGGCAGAGAGGTTCGCTTAGAGCTTGTGATTGGTTTGGAGAGAAGGGATGAAGATTAAGGTGTGTGTGTGTGTGTGTGTGTGTGTGTGTGTGTGTGTGTGT